>OX359265.1:6526476-7048976 GCA_947179155.2 Hedera helix | reverse complement strand
CGATCATTGCTTTCAAGGAAGTATTCCAAAAGATCCTTATAAACCCCAAACATCAATCAATTAATATACCACATATCAATATATAAGTATGCAACTACACTTATGGCCATCCACTACGGATTTGTCTAAATAATGAACAGTTTTGCTGTAATTTCAGAGGAGTTAAATTAAAAATAGCTACGTAATTTTCTTGCCTTTTGTTGTACTATATTTTTAAATAGCCAACGAGTTAATTTCGAATTAGTTTTAAATTTATCATCTTTATTAATATAATATGTTTCATATTTATAATTATCATAAACTTTTCATATATTTAATGATATTATTTTAAGAATATATATATATATAATTTTGATAATTCCAAAAGAATTCATTGCGTAGAGATTTCTGAATAAAATGGCATCATCTCTTATATCCAGAACTCTATTCGCCCATCGATTCCTTCAAAATTCTTTTTCTCGCTCACAAAACCCCCAATTCTTCTCTTCTTTCTTCAGTGTAAGTTCCTCTCTCTTTCTTTTTAATGACTTGGGTTGAATTAATTTTATGAATTTTGATATTTGATTGTAGTTACATCACTCTAGGTATCTTTATAGTCGATGATTAATACCCGTTAATGATTTATAGTGTTTTGTTTTGTGGGCCAATCTTTGTTCTTCTGCCTAGACAGTAAGTCCTTTATATTTGTCTGAATTTGCAGTTTTTGTGAAAGCGTTATAGAAATTAGAAATAGTCTTGTTGAGTGGTTTCCTTTGAGGGGTCTTTGATTCATGTTTTAAGATAAACATTTGTACTCTTTTCGAGGAGTACTACTACTAATTATAAAATTTCATATCAAGTTTCAGTTTGAAACGTCTCAAATTGTTCGAAAATATTATCTTATAATTTGTAACGGAGGGAGTATTATTTGTTGTTATTGTTATGAGTACTACTTTCTTGTTAACTGATTAAGTGATTTCTACATAAATGCATCAACCTACTATGTTAGAAAGGTGTGTGAACTTTTTTTGTGACTTGCTGTAAACTAAAGAAATTATTTATTGTAGGATATAATTTTTTTGCTAATAGTTTTTGTTTTGGAACTAACTTCTAAATATTAACGTTATGCTTAGAAAATTAACCTTACTCTGAATCATCTCTCTTTCTAGCTTTATAGAGCTATATTCTTCTAATTTAGTGATGTAGTGTGGAAAGAAGGAATAAAATATCTATCCATGTAGAGAATCGGTAAAGGAATACAAAGCTTTAATCTTAAATTAATTCATATTTTATAATTTGAAAAATAATGAGGTGTTACAATACTTAAATAGAAAACTCAATACTTGGGGATTAAGTAAAAATCCTAATTTAAAAAGGAAACAATCTCCCAACTAAAGTCTACTACTATAATAAAATTCTCCTAATTAAAATTTACTACAATAATTAAATCTTCTAGAATATTTTACTAAATAATTATATTAATAATCTAATATTTATTCCTAAATAACATTACTAAATTAATATTTTTTTATTTTTATTTTCTTCTTCCTTTCCTCATTTCTCTTTGAAAAAAACTCGTCCTCGAGTTTTGAAATATTGAAGAATAATAAACTATAGTCCAAGAGATACATTCTAACAAAACATAGGCATATGATGTTTTTTTAGCACAATATTTAGAAATAGCATTGACCCAAGCAAGAAATTAGATTCAGCTTTGAACTCGTATACAAAATTTGGCAAAAGAAAGTCAATGTGTTCTATCTCAATTGTGTCCTTCTTTTTGTGTTAAACTTATTGGTCAACATGGTTCACCTCTTGCATTGCATTTCCTTTAATGCAAACCATCTTTGAATCTTCAATCAATACAACATTCTCTACTTCAGCCACTTGAAGATCCTCACAAGTCTTAACATGTCGAGGTTTTTGTTCTTGAAGAGTCTTACTGACTATTTGTATTTTATTTACGCGTTCCGTGAGTACACCAGCTTGTGCTTTAAGTGTTGTAATAAATGTCTGAACATATGTAGTAAGTTTTGCGATTGAATCTTCAATTCGTTTTATACGCTCATCTTGTTGTAACATATAAGCATCAAGCTTGGCATTGACTTCTCCAACATTCACCATGATTCCAGCAGTATTCAGATCAGATCGGCACCTTCTTTCTCTTTTCTTCTTTTTTTCTTCTTCTGCTTTCGGCAGTGTCTTCCTTTCTCCTTTTTTTTTTCTACTTTCTTCTACGAAGCTTTCTTCTTCAAATCTTTCGCAATTGTTGGCCACAACAGTAGTGGCAATCGAAGAAGTTGATGGCAATTAGACTATGATACTCTCTTTCTGTTTTTTTTTTCCTTCATCTTTCTTCTTCTTATTACATAAATATTTTTCTTCTGGATTTTTGGGTATAGGCATGGTCGCGATTTGGGTTTGTTTATGGTCGCGATTTGGTTTTTGATTTTTGGCGGGCAACAACAGTTAAGTGTTAGTGTCTGATTTTGGTGGTCAACAATAGATAAGGGTAGGCTTTTGAGTTGGTGGGCAGCAACGGCTAAGGTTTTTGGAGCTCTAATACCAAAATGATGTAGGATAAAGTGAAAAGAAGGAATAAAATATCTATCCCAGCAGAGAATCGATAAAGAACCACACATGAGCACAAAACTTTAATCTTTAATCAATTCATATTTCATAATCTGAAAAATAACGAGATATTACAATGTTTAAATAGAAAACTCAATACTTGAGGATTAAGTAAAAATCCTAATTTAAAGACGAAACAATCTCCCAATTAAAATCTACTACTATAATAGAACTCTCTTAGTGAAAATTTACTACTATAATTAAATTTTCTAGAACATCTTACTAAATAATTACATTAAGTTTTTAAATAACAATACAAAATTAATGATAAATTAATGAAAAAAGTTATCTTCATTTCTGTATGCTGAATTTTGAAATTATTTAATAATTCAAAACAAATGGTAATCGTGGTTGGATGTGATATGTAGAACGAAATCGGGAACGGAAAACATCACTTTCGCAGTACAGAATACTGTCGGGGTAGGTTTTTTCAAATTACTTAGTTGGTACAAAATATATTTATTTGGAGCATAGTATGCTACGAATATTTTTCTAAAAGATATAATTAAAACTAGTAGAGTTTTTTCTAAGCATTGTGTCACAGCAAAAACATTTTCAATGAGATTACTCATTTACTCCATGTCATCGCTTACTTGACACCCACAAGGTGTTCATTTAACTACATTAATTAGCCCTTCTTAGAATCTTCTTTTATATAATAGGAATTCTAATAAAGTTAATGAAGTGTTCTAGATTTATTCATGTGATTATACTTTGAAAATATCATTGATATTTTAGAGGATGATTCTAGATAGCCGATCCTAACTTTCCATTAGATTTGATCTTAGTCATTGGTTGTATGGTCCAAAGGTTATATAAAAGGATGCTCCTCATTTATAAATCATAAAGTAAAGTTGTAATCATTCTCGTGCAATAGAAATTTAAGCAAATAGGGGATTTTTTTTGGATCGCCACATTTATTGTTCCGGAATGAAAATGTACCATATTTTGAAAAATGTGTGCCAAAACGCAATTCGCTACTTTTAGCCTTTTTTTGGCAACCATGATTGGAACATCTTAGGTTCAGTTTCCTTTCATAGAAACCATGGCTTTTAGAGGTTGCATATTATATTCATTAAAACTTGTAATTACGTAACTAGTAAAGATAACAGTATGTACGATGAATCTCCATTATAAATTTGAGATGGAAACAAAGTTTTTTGTTATTCTACCCTTCTATATCTTTATTATTTGGTTTTTTTCAATCAGGAACTCATTTAGCCTTTTCAATTTCAGAAGAGACCATTACACTTTGGTGTTGCCCCTGCCCATCTGGCACAGAAGACTTTTGGTTCTTTTTCTTGTCATATGGTTTCATCAGTAGTTGGGTCAAAAGCTTTCTCAGCACAGTCCATGTCAACTAATGAGCCTGTTGTTTCAGTTGATTGGCTCCATGCTAACCTGCGAGAACCTGATATGAAGGTATGCCCTTGCACTATGAAACATTGCAACTTTTTATGGGTCAAACTTAACTACATATTTCTATATTAGTAATTTTCTTTATTAATGAATTTGAGAGCATCATTGAGATATATTATTACATAACGTGCATGCTGTGCTGTCTAATTCATTTTGCATGTGTCATCGGCTTGTATTAATATTGCAGTTTTACATTCGTAAAATCTTATGTATTTGACAGCACAACTTTCGATCCTATTCAATTATCAATTTATATAGACGACATTGAATTTCTTTTAGATTCGTTATGTCTGGAATATTATGGTTGGCATTATGATCTTTGTGATATCTGTCCATGAGGACCATGACTGGTGTCATTTTATATTTGACCGGCACACTTCGAATTTTGTTGATTTTACTGTTGATACTGGAGTCAGAGTCATGATTTTATATATTGTTAGATTGAGAAAACTCTTTGATTGCTAAGATTTTAAACATGCATCAAATCTACTTGGTCGACTATGAATGAAGTCTACTTTGTAGCACATACTCCTAATTATATGAACGTTATTATTGCCAATTTCTTGAATACATTGTTGAAGCACATTACTTTATTTAAATTTAAGATGACAAAATGTTTGAAATTGTGGAGCAGACAAAGCTAATGTCATCTTCATTTTGGTCTGTCAAATAATCGTCATGCGAATGGGTTTTTCGAAGCTTACCTCGTGGTTTTAACTATTGCAGCTGTTTTTGTATCAGCATGGACAATAGTCGGATTATATTGAGCTCCTTTGCATGGTATGCTAGATATTTATGCTGATTATCCTTTTTTTTTCCAGGTTCTAGACGCATCCTGGTATATGCCAGTCGAACAGAGAAACCCAATTCAAGAGTATCAGGTGCGGTATTAAGTCTTTTAACTATATTGTCTCCATTATGCTAAGCCGAATGCTGCTGTGTATGAATTTCTGACCTTTTCTTTTGTTATTTATAATTGGGTTGAAGCACGGGACAATTTAGGCTTCCCCACTGTTCTAGATTTTACACTAATTCATTTATTTGACTGGTGTTGATACTCTTTCTGTTTTCTTTTCTTTTTTCCATTCTTTTTGTTTGTAAAGGTCGCCCACATTCCAGGTGCCCTTTTCTTTGATGTAGATGGGATATCAGATCAAACTACAAATGTGAGATGATCTCCCTTATCTTTTGAGTTCTTCCGTGTTTAAATATACTTGAGTCACTCGAGGCAATTACTCAATCTGCGCTTGTAAAAGTGATATAATCTCTCTTTTTACCTAAGAGTACTACGTCTCCTTATCATGATCTGTGTCAGCTGCCACACATGTTGCCTTCAGAAGAAGCTTTTGCTGCTGCTGTTTCTGCTCTTGGTATTGAGAATAAAGATGGGGTGGTTGTTTATGACGGCAAAGGAATTTTCAGTGCAGCTCGTGTGTGGTGGTGAGTTGTAGGTTTCATAACAACGGTTAATGATATTGATACTTGTTAAGCTCTTTAATTAATTTGCATAAACCGAGTTGCTAATTTTAGAATTGCATGAACAGGATGTTCCGAGTTTTCGGACATGATAATGTCTGGGTTTTAGACGGAGGCCTGCCACGATGGCGCGCTTCAGGATTTGATGTTGAGTCAAGTGCTTCTAGTGATGCTATCCTGAAAGCTAGTGCTGCGAGTGAAGCAATAGAGAAAGTATATCAGGGACAAAAAGTAAGTTTATAACAAGTGCTTCCTAAAATCTGTTTAGATGTAGTATCCAATTCTTGTTTTTAATCTGTTTTGAATCTTTGGATCCATTCTTTTATTCTCAATAGCACTCTTGTTCCTGAATTTTTACTGCCAGATTTTTTTTTCAGTTATGCATCTTTATTTTTTTCAGGTTACACCAATTACATTTCAAACCAAATTTCAGCCACAGCTTGTTTGGACACTTGAACAGGTTAGGTTCCTTTAATTAAAATTGGATTTTCCTTTTCACATCCTTTTCATTCTGAAAAATATTTCTGACTGACAAAAAAAATCGCGTTATGACTAGGTAGTATAATAGTTGATCCATATCTTTAGACTTTAGTATTGTTACGCCTCTTCTATTCCATATGACTTTTAATTGTTGTGGTACTACTATGAACATGATTTTTATTTAATAGTGTAGAGTCATTGAGCTTGTTCTATTGCTATCCATTACACTGAGGTGCCTTCTGCATGTTGATGTTACACTAAAATAATTTTGGACATGTAATTGTGATAAGTACTGATGACATGCTCTCATAGTTTGGCGTGGTCAGTTAGAATTAAAATACTGGCACCCTTGTGAGGCATTTGAATGAATGAGCCTCCAATTTATATGTGCTCATCCTCATCTGACCAACTAACATATTGAGTAAACTCAATTTATCACAGCATCTTAGTGACAGCTTGGCATTTGGAGAAATGATAAACTCTTAATCTATTAAGTTTCTACAAGTGATGTCAAATCATAAATATAAGCACAGTATGAAGCAGATAAAGGTGAATGCTTTAGTTACTTTTGTATGGTTCTAGACTTGTGTAAATAAAACTAAAGCTTCACATGTACCTCATACACCAATAGTGAATGTCTTCCTCTTGTGTTTGATCTAATTTAATACTTTCCTTTTCTGGCTCTCTATGAATGATATTTTCTCTAATTATTTTAGATTCAAAAGAACATAGAGGACAATTCACATCAACACATAGATGCTCGTTCCAAACCAAGGTATTCTTGATTTTAGATTTTTGTTGTCGTGCTGGCTATTATCATGTTTCTCTTCTCATTATTTTGGTTTGTCATATGTATCCATATGATCTGACCATCTAGGATGAGATAATCCACTCAAGAAGTAGTGCTTTTGGTTTGCCCAATGAAACACAATCATTTGTTAGATGGACTCATCATGAAAAGAAATTGGAAGTAATGGTGAACTTACGGGTGTGGCCAATATCTAGGGTTTGTTGTATATGGTGTCACTGAGTCTGATAACCTAGTCAACTAGCAACCTTCATGATGAGTGACTCAAATTAATTACATTGACTTTAATCTTTGCAAACATTGTTCGTAATGTGGATTGGAATCAGTAATGCCTTCCCCTTGAACTTATTAGAATCTACTCCCAGTTCAGGTATACTAACAAGGCATGTTTCAACAAAATGAATCCTGTGTTCAGAAAATTTCTTTTTTATTGATGGAGATTTTGATTTTGTTCAGGTTTGATGGGGTTGCACCAGAACCTCGGAAGGGAATAAGAAGTGGTCATGTACCAGGAAGCAAGTGCATTCCTTTTTCCCAGGTAGAAGAATGCCTTTTTGTTGAATTATTTTAAACCTGGAACTTCAGGTGAAGGTGGGTCCTTTATTTATTGATCATGGTAACTGGAATCAAATCATGATTTCTAAATAAAACATTACAAAATAGAACAATAATAATAGGTCTAATACATTCTCTTTGAACTGATTAATGGAAAGAAAGCCACTTATCTCCATTATATATCTTAAACCCATAAGGTCATATCTATATATATCTCAAGCCCTTAAATGTCATGTCAATGACCAAATGTCCAATTGTTCGTTGGCAAAATTTTGAATGAGAAAGGAGGCTGAAGAATTGCTCCTGCTAATTGAATGTTGGGAGGTTGAGTGGCAGCTTAGGTATTTATAGAAAATAATGCATTTGAGAGTTAGATATCTCTGCAAATGGTACCATAAACTACAACCGCACTATTGATCTTGGGTATTGTTAATATGGGTTGGTTAGCCTCCACACTCCACTTAAGTTGAAAACTTGGGAAAAAGAAAAGTTATGGAATATTATTAGAAATGTAGTGTGATTTCATCATCTTTTGTTCAATTGTTGACTGATTGGTTAAAGGTTCCTTGTAACTGGAAGCAGTCTACTGTAAATAGATGTAAGTTGCTTACATCTAACCCTCCCCACACTCTGCTATTTTCTAAGGTGTTCTTCGGTACAAAATCGTACGGAATTGGTTGCCAACTTTTTTGAAAAAAGGGTAGTTGGGTACCAATACTGGTGTGTGCCGGTTCGATACAGACATGGTACGGTTACATAACGGGTGTATACCAGTTGTTTTCTATTCCCAAATTCTAATAGCTTCCATTGTGTTTATAAGAAAATAAAATTTTGAATAATTGAATGATTTCCGGTAGGCAAGAGAGAAAGAGAAAAACCTCAAATTGAGGCACTTATCTATCTCCTAGAATTGATTGTAGAGGTGTATGAAAAGAATATGATTAATCAAAGAGTAATGCCATGAACACAAACTATACACAAAGTTGTGTACAAACAGTATAGAAAAAAGAGAGAACATAGGAATCGTGATCTACCATTTGATCTTTTGCATATTTTTATTGGTATACATGAGACTTATTTTTGGCGCACAATTTTTTGTGTATAGTTTGTGCATGTAGTATTCTACTAAAATTTTATTTTTTAATACATTTAAAAAATGTTTTTATTACTCCCTCTGTCCCATAAAATGTCTTGAGCACAATTTTTTTAGACAATTTAAGAAAAACAAAAGTTGAGAAGAGAGGATAAATAAGTTTTCATTTTGTCTACTATGGACCCCACGTAAGTACATTGAAGATTCTTCCTTTTTCCTAAAAATGGTGGTCCCTATTTAAGTACTTTTTTTTATTAAGATAGACTTTAGATAGCATTTTGAATTTAAATTATGTACTTTATACATGTTTTGTGAGAGAAAATCTTTTTGTACTTCAGTCATGTTTTATGGGATGGAGGGAGTACATTTTTAATATATTTTTACCTATTTTCCTATTGTACGCTTAAAAAGTCGGATGATTAGAATCCCTGGTCAATTTTGATCTATTGAGAGTCCAGAGGGTGGAATTTGATTTTAAAAATGAACGATAGGGTTCAAGTAGACATGTTTTTAAGTTTGGGGTGCAAACTTCATGGGGCACGTAAAGTCTGGGGTTAAATTTGTATTTTAGTCTTGATAATATTTATGTGACAAAAGGATCTGGAAGTGTTAAACGTAAATTTTATTATGTCCTATAGTCTCAGTTTCTATTATCTGAATGTCATGCGAAAAATCTCAGTAAACTCTAACACATTCACTTTGGTTTTGCAATGTTTCATGGTTCCTTGCAGATGTTGGATGGCTCACAAACACTCTTATCACCAACCAAGCTCAAAGAAAAATTTGAGCAAGAAGGTAAGAACTTCTGTGCTTGCATGTGGTCATGCAATCATGCAAGCACCGGGCACAGTCCACTTGTCTGCATGTTTATTTCTTTTTTATAGTTCACTTATTGTTAAGCAGCATAAGGAACACAGCTTGTAATACATCTAGCCTTTGCTGTGCAAGCTTGTTAGTTTGTTGAGTACATTCACTAGTGTTGAAGCTAATGTTCTATATGGTATTCTTGTTACGCGAGGCTTGTGCAAGTAATACCAACAGGTTCCACTAGCTGAGCATTTCTTCGAAAAAGTGTCAGGTGTTATACTGACTAAAGAAGATATACTCACACCCTTTCACTGAGCATTTGTTTGAAGTAGAGTCAAGTGTCAGATGCTGGGTTAGAGTCCCCCTTTCCTTGTGTATCCAAAGAAATGGGGTTTAGGCCTAGTTTTAGTCTTTCTCTGGTAGCACCCTGGATTTATGGGGCCCAGTAGCTGCAAATGAGCTGAGCCCTACTGGAGCTTGTTTATAAATGGACTGAGTTTAAGCCGAGCTTGCCTTAAACAGAATGGTGCTCAAGTTGTTCACAAAATCTGTTTAATAATGTCTTAAAAAACTATAAAGGTGTTAAAAGTTTGAAAAGGTAATATTTTATCACAAACTTGTGATATACTTATTTTTAATGATCTAAACTTTAGAAAGCATTGCAGAAAATGTAATAAAGTGGTAATCAAATTCAGTCATATAATTTAATATAAAAACATGATTTTTTATTTATGATCAATAAAAGTTCGTAAGATATATATTAAATTTGATGCAAGTGATGGTTGACCTAGTAGTGCACATCTGATGGGTGGCGCCGGCAGGTTCCATCATAAAAAAAATATTATACCAAATTTGATGATAATAGTAACGAATTATTTATTATTTACATAAACAATCATCCGATATATCAAGATACAAGAAAAATATTTTTTAATGACTTCTATATGTTCACAAGCTCAACTGAGCTGAGTTTTTGTTATTCAATCGCTTTTACTGAAGGAGCCCTATAATTTAGTTCAAACTCAGCTTGTTAACAAAACTTACAAATTAGAGCTGAGCTCTAAACGATCTAACCAAGAGAACTCTGAGTTCATGCAGCTCAGCTCATTTTGCAGCCCTAATTGGTGAGGTCCATGAGGAACCTACATGTGCATGTGTGTGAATGTACCTTGGCCAATTTAAGCTCAGCTCCTTTGCAGTCCTAATTGGTGAGCTCCGTGAGGAACCTACACGTGCATATGTGTGTGAATGTGCCTTGACCGATTTAAGTGTGCAGGTTGTATCACACTTTTTTCACATGCATGCAAACACTACGGTTTTTATTAATGTAACAAAGTTCTCAGAATAATTCATGTGGCATGATCCACAATATTAGCACATTGTTGATGGTCTTGGTCACTTTTGCTTACAAACTAGTAGAAATAGTAATTTGTTGGAGCTAATTCTGGATACGACTGGAAGACTGTAAATTGTGAATTAAGGCCCAGAGTGGACAAGCGATTTTCAACTTTCATAAAGCCTTATTTCTCTGAAAAAGGAAGATAAAGGTTCATTAGGAGCAGCTAGAGAGCAAAAGCTAGATATAGAGAAGTCTAGAGAGCAAAAGCTTTAATGGACTAATCCATTTTTCATTCCTTCAATTCGTGCCCTTACATTTCAGACTTTTTTCCTATGGATACTAGATTTCTTCACACGTGATTTCTGTACTTCCTAAAATATCCGTCTCTAAACCACCTGAAGTGACTTTTCTGGAAACCTCCTAACTACCACTCCATCATTCAGTGTTTTTCTATATAAGCCCCTGATCTTACACTATATTTGTAATTTGAATCTGGTCCTTAAAAGTAATTGGACATTTCTCTTATCCAATCCAGAATAATCTGGTTTTGGACTGGTATATAACTTGTGTTTGTGAAATCTAGAACACAGTCCATTTATACACTATAGGACATCATAATTCATGAATTGCTACATATTGGCATATAATAGTAAATTTCTGCTGTTATACACTTGTTATGTTTTGTCATGTGCTTTTGGTCAACAGAATTTGATTACCACTTGAGCACTCTTTTTGTAGGCATTTCCTTGGACCGTCCTGTTGTAACTTCATGTGGCACTGGTGTAACTGCTTGCATTCTTGCACTGGTGATAATCTCTCTCTTTTTCCTTTATAATGTGGGGGTGCTGAACGGTTCAACACTGAGGTCTTTTTGATTCTTTGATAGTCATTTATTGCTCACTAAGACTTTGCATATATAAAATGCAAAATATATTTTCTCCCTAAATTTCATTTATAAGAATCCTACTTTCTTCCTTAGAATATTGGAATAAGAGTACAAAAAGTTAAGCTGCCAAATTTACTTCTAATTACTTTAAAAAGTTGTAAGAGTATGGGATATGAGTGATCATGTACGCAAGCAAAAAAAGGAGCACTCAAAGCGGCATCGTTTTGTAAGGAAACTTAAGCACGCATGTACGACCTTCTCAATTTCAAAAAGAAACCAAAGCTCTATTCTTTCTCTCACTCTCATTGACACCATCTTTTTTCACGCCTAACTCTAGTTTTTGCGATTCCAAAGCCTTCTCTGATCTCTCTCCATTTTCATGGCGGATTTTGCACTTCCATCATTCTGTAAGAAAATATCCATCAACCAAACCACTTTGACAATCTTCAACCTACTTTATATGATGTACCAATTTGAATTAATTTATCAATTAGGATTTGCAGATGGAGGAGAAAAAGATCTCATTCTCTGTCTGGATGTGACTAAGTAGGTTCACTGAAAAGATGCCTCTCTGAATTTTTGTTTTTTCTTTCCCTCCCCCCCCCCCCCCCCCATCTCTTTGGGTTGATATGAGTGGCTCACCCAAGGTGTTACCTTCACTTAACAAAACGATGCCACTTTAGTTCACTTCCACTCCTAGTCCCTTGCATGATCACGCATTTCCTGTTTTCTCGAAAGTTAGATTTTAAGTGGAGTGTTCATGTTATTAGTGAGACCGTTGTGTGGCCCAACTGGAAGTTAAAACCATAAGTTGAAAATGAATATATCTTAATACTTTCTTTAAATTTACTGGTGGTAGTCATGTTTAGTAATAGTGATGTTTGTGTCGAGCTAATAATTGCGCTACACTGTAAGTCTGTAACTGTCACCAAACAATCAAACACGCGTATATTATATCCCAAATTGTTATTATTATTGGTAGCATCTCAAAAAAGAAGAATGCTGATAGAATATGTGAAAGACTGATTGCGAGCTTGGTTTTGTATCTGAACACACAAGCTGCCATTCTACCTAGAGATTTCTGCATTTATGTAATTGAAAAATGGGTAGAACAAAATTCTTACACTTACATTTTTCCAGGGTCTCCATCGACTTGGAAAGACTGATGTTCCGGTATATGACGGGTCATGGACAGAATGGGGAGCACACCCTGATACTCCTGTCTCAGCATCATCTGAAACTACATAAGAAGCCGGCTAGATAGTTGGACAGCAAGTGGAGGTCTGCTTGTTAGACATCAGAGATTGTGAAGAAAACAACTGTATCCAAAACAGAGGAATTAGTCAATTTCCTCGGTTATCTGGCATTTTTCATTTTTGTGAATTGAAAATCTTGAACTCTCAACTTTTTAGTTTCTGTAAAAGTGGGGGATGGAGGGCTCACTATTTGGCTCATCATATTATCTGTGTTGTTTTTATCTTCTTTTAAAAATGCTGCTTTACAAAATGAATCTCTATGCATAGTTGTTTGGTAAGTTTTTCCTCGAGGATTGATATTTTCACTAGGCTCTTCACACATTAATATTAAATGGGACCTTCATTTATGTGTGGGACCTTGTAGAGATAACAATTCCCTTTGTATATGTGTGTCAAGTGGTAATCTGTTAGAAGAATGAACGAGTCCTTCATATACTCATTGCTGTCCCAATTCCTTAAAAGGGTTACGAGCCATCAACTCTCTTGAATAAACAAGCTTGGCCAAAAAAAAATGGCCAATTACAAAGAGTGAAAAACGCAATGTTTGGAGTTACCAAAGAAAGACCAAAAAAAAATTAAAAAATTAAAAAAATGGCCCATTTTTAAGGCTGGGCAAATGGAGAATGAAGTATGAACTCAACCAAAAAGTCAAGAGGAGATAATGCAAAATGTTTCTAAGGTGGAGATTTCTGCTGATGGAAAAGGAAATCCAGAAGCTTGATTACAAATCAATGACCTCAAGTATGCCTCTGTGGTCCCTTGAGGAAGGATCTTCGTCTTGCCATGAAACAAGCTGGCTGAGATGGTACAAGATAGTTGCCCAGGTTTTTTTGCAAGAAATGTAAGAATTTTGTTTACATGCTTATTTGGTTACTTATCTTATTTTTGTTACATAGATGTAAGTTTGCCTACATCTGACATTCTTCGCACCAATTATATTTGTAGTGACAGAGTCAAGATTTTTTGTCGAGGTGGGCGAAGAGTGAAAAAATACTAAATACATTTTTCTTAAAATTATGGTAGGCAAAAATGAATACATTTTACATTTTTGTCTTTCTTTTTTAAAAAAAAATAATAATTTTAACACACAAAAAACAAATTCTTACAAATAACAAGGTGGGAAATTGCCCTTCTTCCGTACAAGGAGGATCCCCTCTACATATGCACCTTGTGCACTGAGTACAACTTTTTATCAGTACTTGTTCGTCTACTAACGTTTAATAGATTTAGAGTGTCGTACTTGAAAATCTTGTTCATCTAATAATAGCTTACTTTTAACATAATTTATTTAACTCACAAATACTTTATTCGGAATATACACGCAAAGTACTAGAAACTGTGTAGTAGTGTATTTTGACTTTCAAATGCTAATAATCGAACCAATCCTTAATGGAGTTGATGAAATTGGTTTAATTTATTTTTTTGCGATGGTAGATCTTCATCAATGTGCCTTTGTGGTATTATGACTTCTATGCACTCTTGTTACCGTTCTTGAGCCAAAGAACCAAGAGCAAAATTGTCTTCACTAGACCGGCAAAGGTCACTGAAACACTTCTCAAGTGAGTAAAATTCCTAATTAATTTCTCCCTCCATTTTTTGTAGTTAAAAATGTACTGTAAAATACTGCAATCGCTGCAGAGGAAATTCAATCCAATACGGGGAGGCCTTTTTGTCTCAATTTGTGAGAATTTGGTTCGTGTTAATGTTTATCCTCTGCTTTAAACTGGAAAATTTTGTATTGAATTTCATTCTTGAACGGAGTAGGTACCCCTCAACTATATAATACGTGCAATTCAAATATGTCTGTTGAATGAAATTTTCCTGACATTATCACAGGATTATCAACAACAACAAAAAGTTTAATTAAGGCCTTAAGCTAAAACCTCAAAAAGTATGCATTTATCAAGTAATTGGAAATTACAGCTTTAATTTGAAAGGAGGCAAGGCAATCGGTCATATTCTTGCCTTAGAAGTATGATTCTAGAATCAAATTTTAATCATTAGAGCGCCTCAATTAACATAATATAATAATTAGACTTGTAAACTCTCATAAGAAAAAAATGATAATTAATTAGCACACATACTCGTAAATATTTATTCATATATCATAATTTTACTGAGAATATAAGCAACGCATATTTGTAAATTTGACAAATTTCTAATTGAAGATGGAGAAGATACTCGAAATTTGGTATTGGTAAATTCACATGAACACCACACACACACACATATATATACAACAAAATGAGTACTAGAAACCTTTAGGAGGTTTTTACCAAGAATGTAGAGGAGTCCCACATCAGACAAAGAGTAAGGAAACATAGTCTTTATAGTGGAACTTTGGACCATCATGTATCGCCGGGTTAAGCCACGTTAGCCTGTGACCCAAGTGGGGGCATTGAGGATACTGGACAATAGGTTCAGCTCAAAGTGGGCTGGATTTGAATATTGCTACATTTGGCCGCCCGTTCCAAGGGTAGAGGCTGGGCCTTGTGGTCCTGGCGTAAGCTTGGGCCACTTGGTTCCTAAAGTGGAGGGTACTGCGTGAGGCAGGTTTCACAGTGCAGCGACTACCTCCCGCTCTTCCCGGTGGAAGGATACCGGCTGGAGCTATTCAAATCCATCAAATGGGCTGGTACCTTAAAGGACAGTTTCCTTTTTTTCATCAATTCTTTTTTAATGGACCGCCCAACGGACTTGTCCCTAAAAGGTGCAGCTACCTTTTCTATTTGTTTTAACTATTTACTTTAACTTCCTTTTGTTTAAAATATGTTCTATTTCTTTGTTCATTTTTTTTCCTTTTTAATGTTAAGGTTGGTATGCTCAAATATATTTTTCTTCATACTTTTTACTTTACATATTTTTGCATTACAAATATTGGCCATATTCTGAAGCCTTGTGCCTTAGGAGCTAAGGTCCAAATCCGTATTTCCTATTTTAAATAAGTATTCGACTCGTATATGCGTCCGAGTATCAAAATGAATTTGAATTCAACTCGTTTCAATGTCAAATTCGAGTCGATCTCGAATCGAATTTTTAAACCACTCATATTCAACCCTAAAGTAAGGCCCGCAAATAAAATCCCTCTATGTGTAGTATTCACTCAATTAATTATACTATTAAGTTTAAACTTTTTAAATCAATTTGACATAATTTTCAAATTCATACAAATTAATGTTAAATCATGAAAATTTTATAATTACTAATAATTTATACATAATATACGATTTTTATATTTGTAATTGTTAAGTAAAAAATTATATGAATTTTATACCAAAATTTAAAAAATATTTTAAATTAATTTCAAAAAATTAGTATTAACCCTATATTTTGGGAAGGAGTATTTAATTGAGCTGAAAAATTATACAATCCCCAACTGCAGACAGTTTGAGAAACTTTGATGGATGGTGACATTCATACACTACTAAAACCAAATGAATATTATTCTCGCAGAATATTTTTAAACCCCGTTTATCTGTACCTGCATGGCTGCAATGATTTATGCCTTTCAATCAGGGGCGAAGTTAGAAATTTTAATTAGAACGGACTAAAAATATTATAATGTCAAAATTGAGTAGACTATAAAAATATACACAACAAATAAAATTATATCCACAGTATGACATTTGTCTATATTCAAAAATATACAAAATATATGACTTTATAAAATGTCATATATCAAGTATGACATAGATTTATACAAAAATTATATATATATATATATATATATATATATATATATATATATATATATATATATATATATATATATATATATTATAAGCAATCTCAAGTCTGCCGGTAACAATAAACAATCACAACTCTCAAGTGTTGGTTCGGTAGCAATAAACAATCCCAAATCTACGGTAGCAATAAGCAATCCCAAGTGGCTGATGGATTTTACCAGGGGTGAAGAGCCAATTATGAGATATGAAAATTTGAAAATGAAAATAAAATAGAATTATAGAGAGAGAAAAAACTCTTAGATATAGACTTTATGGCTTATCATAACAACATAGATTTAGACTTAGATATAGACCTTTTGACTCTATGGATTTTATATAGCAACATAAATATAAACTTTTTGAGTTATGGGTTATAGATATAGACTTCTGACAATAAATATGTATATATAATTTAATATTATAGCAAAACATAAATCCGTGCATACTGCATAGAACATAGATATATATATATATATATATAGTTTAATATTATAGCAAAATGAATAACCAAATGGAAAGGAGACTGTCAGATTGGATTGGCCATTGGGCCAAATGTTTATATATAGTTTAATTTTATTTTTTTGGGCCAGGCTGGAGCCCACCTAACCTACCTGGGCTCCGCCCCTGCTTCCAATGGAAAAACAAAAGATATCACTAGCATAACTCAACACTAAAAACACAAAACATTCATTTACTTATCATATATGATGACAGCACAGATTTGATTGCCAATCTACATAAACAACTCATTAAAATACTGTTCCAAAACAACAGCGAAATCTCATGTTATGCCAACTCACTGGATGTGTGTTTATTGTCTGAACTAATAGCTCTTGGCTCTATTATGATCTGAATTCGCTCTGGTTAAACTCCAGCTATTCAACAGCTAAAAAGGTGCAGAAAGAAAAAAAATGGCAACCCCAACTTAAGCATCATCAAGGGCAAGAACTCCAGGTAGCGGTTTCCCCTCAAGTAGCTCCAAGCTGGCACCCCCTCCTGTGGAGATGTGACTCATCTTGTCTGCAAGCCCAACCTTCTCAACAGCAGCAACGGAGTCGCCACCTCCGATGATTGTTGTCACTCCTTTCTCGCTAAGGTCTGCCAATTTCTTTGCTATGGCCTGTTAAAGTACAATATAAGCATTTAGTGCCAAATGTTCAAGAAAATCACGTATTCCATAGTCGTATATGCAACCCATGTTTTTGTGCGACACAGACCTAGCAATATACCGGTAAAAGAGAAATATAGGCTATTACGGCGTACCTCTGTTCCTGCTGCAAACTTGTCAAACTCAAATACGCCCATGGGTCCATTCCAAATAACGGTTTTTGTAGTATCCAACGCTTCACTGAATGTCTTAATGGAATCCGGTCCAATATCTAAACCCATCCACCCATCAGGAATACTAGTTGCTGGAACTATCTGCAAAATCATCCATGCAGAAAAATCACAAGTCAGCTACTAAAGTAATTCAATCTTTCCTTTTCAAAAACTTGTAGATTCAGGTTTCTGGATTCAGAATCAAGTAGTTAACAACTTACATGCAGAGAATCAACATAGCAAGAGAATAGGTTAGTATTACTGAAACAATCCAATATTAAATAATCATGTTATATAATATGGGAGAGCAAAAACGCTAACCTTGCTGTTAGCATCAGGAGCAAACTTGTCAGCAATAACCACATCAGAAGGGAGCAATAGAGATACCCCCTTAGACTTTGCCTTCTCAAGTAGTGAGGTTGCAAGATCAAGCTTATCTTCCTCCACAAGTGATGATCCAACTGACAACCCTTGGGCTTTATAAAAAGTAAAAATCATTCCTCCACCAAGCACGAGAACGTCAACCTTCGCCAGCAGTGACTCGATTACACCAATCTTACTTGACACCTTTGAGCCACCAACTATTGCAGCAAAAGGTTTCTTGGGATTTGAAACAGCTCCAACTAGATAGTCAAGCTCCTGAGAACAGAAAGCCAACCCGCATTCAAAGTAAATAAAAGAATGGAGATTATGCAGTACACCTACTATACAGTAGCTAAGTTAAAATTAGTGTAACACACAAGTAAACTAATCTCTCAAAATGATCATTCAGTAATCAGCATGCAAGTGGGAGTCAACCATGTTAATTTGATATAGTAATAAAAACAATACATGTAAAACCTGCATAATAATTGATCCTGCCAACATACATTATCGGAACGATTGGCAGAATTAAACTCTAAAACAATGACAAAAGAAATTGCTTATAATGCTCGTAGATGATACCAAGCAGGCAAAGCTAGTATACAGCTTAATCTCAAGCAGTTTAGCAAGTATTCATAGCTCAATGTTAGTTAAGCACGCCAACACAACAATAAAATTTGCATAGGTTTCTTACCTAGAAAAATATTTGTTCAAAACTACATCCATAGCTTGTAAGAATTTACTATTTGTTTGTGAAATGTGAATTAAGGAATTCGGGTAAATTGGTCCAGAAAAATTATAATGTCCCTTAAACCCAGACTTACAAAAGATGAGCACATATACCCAAACTCAAATCAAATTCAACATTAATCTACAGTTGTGCAGCTTGCACTACATCTGACTCACTCAAGTTTCAATGCGCACATCATAAATATTGCTTGCAAATAGTCAATCGGGTAATCTGTCATCAAGAGATTCTTCCAAGAAAAAACTAAATAACAACTATATATCACATTAGATAGAAGGATGACTCTAGTCTGAGACAACTGAAATGGTACTCATTGTTGATATTACAGAATAAGCATACATTCGAAGTTATTAATTTGAAGGTTAGTGCTCAAAAAGATTTGAATCAGTGTTCAGCTCTGAAACACAAACCTTCTGCATCAGGAATCCAGCAACAGCAGGCTTCAAGTACTTTGTCACGCCCTCGGTGGAAGTATGGGCTCTGTGTGCAGTGCCAAATGCATCATTAACATATAAATCTGCGAGAGATGCTAGCTTCTTTGCAAATTCAGGGTCATTCTTCTCTTCCTCTTTATAGAACCTCACATTCTCAAGGAGAAGAACACCCCCCTCTGGTATTCCGGCCACCAGTTTCTCGACTTCCTCACCAATGCAGTCATTTGCCATCTTGACCTAATATATGCAATAAAGCAAGTGAGAAAAACGTAAGAGAAGGGAAGTTATGAAGCTTGAATTAATACGACACCAAAATATCAAACAGACCTCAACTCCAAGGAGTTCAGACAGTCTTGGGACAAGAGGCTTCAAGCTGTACTTTGGGGTGACACCTTTTGGCCGTCCCTGAATCGATAATTCAACAATAAGACGGTCACATTAGTTGATATAAAATTTACATCAACATAATAACTAGTAGATATGAATATGATGCTCAGAAGGAAACAAAGTGACAGATAACTTCCAATTTAACACAAGAAAAATAGTCAATAAGCGCATAACAAACATTGGGTAGTAACTGGTTATAAATTAAACGTCTCAATAGTCGATATTAAAAAATTTATGTCGCAACAATAAAGAGATCAGATATTGAAAAGTAAACAAAAGGACAAATAACTTCCAAGTTCACAAAAGCAGAATAGTTGGGAGGCAACATAACAAACCATAAGATTGTAACTGGTTATAGATTAGCTCACAAGATTATTATTCTAGGTTCCTAAATAATCATTTGCACCAATAAAATTTGTTGCTCATTCCTTGAAATGTAGTTTAAGGTCTACCACCAAACAAAAAGCCAACGGAAAAGAAAGGAAAAACAGAAAACGGCTTTCACAATATTCTCAGATCATTAAGTCAATATGTCAATTCTACTGTGGCTTTCGATAGAGGTATCACAGAAAGAGAATTAACAAACAAAAGAGTTCATATAAACAACAAAGAAGATGTACTTTGCAAATAGAACTTGGCTATCATCATCAATCTAAATTTCAAGACAGCTTAAACACGTACAGAAAAGATCAACCCGTGATATATCATCCCATCTTTCACTAAATGAAGAAGCAACCATTATAATGGGGTCAGCATAAGAAACAGAATTAAGAAAATGTTAGCTAAAATTTCCCACGTGCATGATCTCTCCAAGAGATTGTGGGTTTTTCTACTTTTAATTTCAAAATAGACCCAAAGAAACTACTGCCATCTCTAAGGCAAAATCCAACTTATAATGCAGTATGCTTTCTCTGACAAATAAATAATTTCACAACACAATTCAAATAATTTTGATGTTAGTCCAAGAGGAATCAATAATTTAATTAGTGAGGTAAGCTAACAAGAACTCGCCCCTTCCTAAAAAGAGTACTACTTCTTTTGTTGATTCATTTTCGAATATTGAGTTTCCATTGGGCACACTTTAATAATAACCTTGAAATTTGAGGCTTGGATACGACACACTTAGATGAGAAATTAAAGTACTCTTTTTTAGGATGGAGAGAAGTATTGTTTCATTTTTGAACTAAGAATAAAATTAGGCCAATCTATATAACCCTGAAAATTTCAAACTAATATGAAGATGGCTAATATAATCGCAGAAGAGCCTCCAATTTTCTATTCTTTAAAACGGCTATTTAAACAACACCTGCCCATCTTGTTGATTTTTTTTCAAACAATATGAATCCAACCAAATTTATCAAAACAATATAGTGAAAGGACCTAATCTTCAATATAAATCATACAAAAGAATTAAACACTTTACTCAAAACAACTAAAACTGCGAAAGAGATGATCTAGTCCATCAATCTCTGAATTTGAATTAAGCCAACAAAACAAAACATACAAATCCAAAATCCCAAAACTAAATACTTATCAAACAGGCACCCCACGATGGCTTAACAACTAACACAAATATGGAAACCAATTTCAAATTTCCTCAAAGCACAATAAAAACAAACTATCATACATATATCAATTTTAAATTGATATAATAAGTAAGATCCAACATAGGAAAACAGAATAAGATATACTAGATGAGGAGATAAATTAACTTTGACACCACGACCAAACAAATACTTGATATTGATTTTAAATTGATATAAAAGTAAGATCCAACATAGGAAAACAGAATAAGATATACCAGATGAGAAGATAAAATAACTTTGACATCATGACCAAACAAATACTATATAGTGGGAAAGACAGCTCGGACTCTCTGATCTTCAAGTTGTCATCCAAAGGGACGTTTAGATAACTCTCATTTGGCTACACTAGTTATTTGCTAAAATCTTTTTTTATATATTAGGGATTCTAATAGTGTTCTAGATTTACACTGTGATTATTATACTGTATATATCCTTTGATATTTAAAGGATTGAATATAACAGGATGCTCCTAATTTATAAATTAGAAAGAAAGTTGTAATCATCAATAGAAGTTTAATACTGTAAATATCCTTTGATATTTGATAATTAAAGGATGATTCTAGATAGTCAACTGTCACTGGTTGTAAGTCCCAAAGGCTATATAAGAGGATGCTCCTAATTTATAAATCATGAAGAAGGTTGTAATCATATTAAACAAGAGAGAAACGTTTTGGATTGCCATATGTAAATGAAAATGTATTATGTTTTGAAATGTACTCGTTACTAGTCATTGGGACTATCAGAATAACCCAAACTTAAGTTACCATATTATTTCATCTTCCATCTAAATCATACCAAAAAAATACAAAAAAAAAAAAAACTTAGGGCAAAACAATTAAAACTGTGAAAAATACACTTTGGGCAAAACAATTAAAACTGTGAAAGAAATGATTATGAAACAAGCCAAGAGCAATACAAAAAGGCCAAAAATCCCATACCTAGATATTTATCAACCAACTACCCAAAATAAACCAATTTCAAATTTAAGATCCAGAAAAAGATATACCAAATGAGAAGATAAAATAACTTTGGCACCATGACCCATCAAATACTTGATAGTGGGAACGGCGGCTCGGACTCTGGTATCGTCAGTGATCTTCAAGTTGTCATCCAAAGGCACATTTAGATCAACTCTCACAAACACTCTTTTTCCTTTTAGATCAGCTTCTTTCAGTGATCCCACACTCTTCTTTGTCGCCATTTTCGTTATACACTGACAAAAAATACACAAACTGGATTAAAAAAAAACAGATCAAATTACCTCTAACATATATACATACACGCAAATATATGTACAGATTTATAGGAAAAGAGAGATTGGGAGAACTCACGACGATGAAAAATTGATCGGAGGGATTAGAGAGTAGATTCGAGCTTTCTAGCAAAAACAGTGGGGGAAATATCGAGGTGAATATAAGCACTTGTAAATGGATGAAGGAGTAAGACAAGTCAAGGTATGCTGGAAAGTGCGTGGGCAGCGCGATGTGCTTAATACCCACGCACTTTCCTATCGTACCAACCTGGTTTGGGGAACACGGTGGGCTTGATTCTGTGATTACTGTGGGCTTTCAGCCTTTCAACCTTGGGCCACCACCCCATTTGTTAATTGGTATTTTAGATTTTCAGTGCCTGATTGAAATTTTCTATTGTGTATTTTAAAATTTTATTCGTCTAACAATAATTTATCTTTAACCATCGACTAGACAACTATCAATATACTATATGTATTTGTAAAGAAATTTAATTACCAAAACACCATTAAATACTTTTATGATCAATAAAATTTAGTAGGGAAAGAGGGGAGCCTTAGGGTGTGTTTAACTCTTATTGATTATTAATAGACTGCCTCTTATTTGGTAAGAGACAGATGATTGTTTTTTTTTATTACGTCTTAATGCTTAATGCCTCTAACCGGTTAAGATACAAAATCAAATCTAAATAATTAAGAGGCAAGTCTGAATGAACATTATTATTTTTTGGATAAAAATACCCTACTTAATACTATCATTTTCCTATCCTATCCCCCAATCAGATGTCAGCGCGATGTGCTTAATACCCACGCATTTTCCTATCGTACCAACTTGGTTTGGGGAACACGGTGGGCTTGATTCTGTGATTACTGTGGGCTTTCAGCCTTTCAACCTTGGGCCACCACCCCATTTGTTAATTGGTATTTTAGATTTTCAGTGCCTAATTGAAGTTTTTAATTATGTATTTTAAAATTTTATTCGTCTAACAATAATTTATCCTTAACCATCGACTAGACAACTATCAATATACTATATATATTTGTAAAGAAATTTAATCACCAAAACACCATTAAATACTTTTATGATCAATAAAATTTAGTAGGGAAGGAGGGGAGCCTTAGGGTGTGTTTGTTTACCTCTTATTGACTCTTAATAGACTGTCTCTTATTTGGTAAGAGACAGATGATTGTTTGTTTGTTTTTATTACCTCTTAATGCTTAATGCCTCTAACCGGTTAAGATACAAAATCAAGTCTAAATAATTAAGAGGCAAGTCTGAATGAACATTATTATTTTTTGGATAAAAATACCCTCCTTAATACTATCATTTTCCTATCATATCCCCCAATCAGATGTCACCACACCCATCACCACCACGCCACCACCATCATGCCACCAGACCACCACCAAATCTGGGGAGGGGGAAGAGGGGCGCCGGGGGCGCGAGCGGGGAAGGGGAAGGAGGAGGGATGAGGGTGCGGGTGGGGCAGGGATGGGGGAGGAGGAGGGGGAAGGCGGCGGCGGAGGAAGGGGAAGGAGGGGGGTGGTGGTGGTGCGGCGGGGGTGGGGGGAGGGGCGGGGCGGGGCGGGGCGGGGGGAGGGGTGGGGAGATGAGGGAGAAGAAGATTGGACTGTCAGCCGCTGCTTCTTTCTTTTTTTTTTCTTTTTTTTAATACTTTTGTGTATAGAGGTAAAATAGTAAAATACTTTTATTCAGACATTTTGAAAAAAATAATTATCAAACAATATTTTTGTATTAAGATACAATTCTATTCAGATGCTCTATATTATTCGGATGTCTAAACTGTTCAGATCTTAATAACTAATTTTATCAAACACAACCTTAGTATGCTTAGGTTCTCATTTTTTAAGAATCTCAAATTATACAAATTTTATTCATATTCTCTTCACGTTAATATACGAGTATGTTAATATTATAACACATTATTAATGAAATAGACGTGTTAAATAAAATTATTCTTATTTTAATGATATTTCATAATCCGAACATCTACTGTATATACATTGTCATTGTATCAAAATTTATTTCATATATAAAATGCGGGTAGGGGAGCCTTAACGTTAGCAATGTCTTTTATGTCACAAATTTTTTTAGTTTTTTTGCCTATGTAATTTTTTTATATTATTATTTTGATTTTATAGACATCTAAATTTTACACGTATTACTTAATTGTGTGATAGGAGGGGCATATTGTCAAATCACAAACCATTTGGTATATCAATAGAAAATTTGTAAAGTTTGAAATGATTACTTGGAGACGCACGAACTTTAAGGTATAAAGATGCAAAAAAGAAGAACAAAGAAAAAGTTACCGCAGGGATGAAAATAATTTTTTCCATTTGTCTCCGTCTTAACAGATCCAAAAGTAGGCAAATTGGGTACCATTGTGAAGGTCTCGAAAAGAGCTTCAGATTTGGGTGGCTTGTTTCTTAATTTTTCTTTGTTTGAAAGATATGACTATTTTAATGCACGAAACAAAATAGGAGCAGGTGGGCCCCACGAGGGGGTGCCTACATGTAGGCTTCATCCCTGATTGGCTATTTAAGGTGATTTGCCTCAGATTTTGACAGAGAGAGAGATAAAAGAAAAATAGGAAGAAAAAAGAAACAACAAAAAATGATAAATTAGTTTATGATTCATAGTTAGTTTTATATTAGAAATTGTTCAATAGATTTGGAAGAAGAGAGTTAATCAATAAAAGCTGAAAGTGCATTTATCTCAAGGTCTATTTCCTTATCTTTTCATCTTCCTTTTTCTTTATTGTAACTCATTTGTGTTTGGGTTTGATTACTTTATGTTTGTCTCTTATTTTTTAGGCTCTCTTAGAATCCTAGTTTGGGTATTATTAGATTATTGTTATTATGGGTTAGTTAATGTTATTTTGAGTATATCTATGGTGTTTAGGATTTATGGGCTTTAACCCCTAAATCATAAACTTCTTTTTTAGATCTTACTCGGTATAGTTAGATTTTCATGATATAGTTAGAATTTTGGCAATGTAATTAGATTACATGATATAATTAGTTTTATATTTGTGATCTAATTAGTGCTTTATTGGATCTATGGATTTAGGATTTATGAATCTTCTTTCCTAAACTTTAAATTTCATTTGTAGATCTTAATATTTTGTTGGGGATTGAATAGGAATTATGTGAACCTGGAAATGAATTCAGTGATCTTAAATTTATGTTTAATGAAAATTAAAAGATATATCCATGATGGACTTAGACAATTGTCGTAATTTTGGATTTGGTGATTGTAATTTGTTTGGGCTTTAAAATAATTTAGATGATTATCATGCCCAAAAAGTGGGTTTAAGATCCATTTACATTGAATTTTATTTTTGAGATGCTTGGGGTTACTTCGATAACTTTCATGCCCATAGGTGACCCAAACCCTATTTTTTATACTTGATTTTATTTTGTCACATAAAAATGGTTTTTAACAAAAAAAATCAAAAGATTTTTTAAAATTAAATCAAATTAGGTTATTAGAATAAATTTTAGGCTAAAATTGAAAGTAATTTGAGCTTTATTTTTTATTTGACAAAATGATTGCAAAAACTATTTTACTTATTAAAACCCTAATTTTAATCACTATATTATGGTATAATTAAATATTTTTCAAACCAAAATGAACATTTCGATATAAAACTCACTTTCCAAAAATATTAACTTCTTACAAATTTATATTTATATGACAATTTTGAGAAAACAAATCTTAAAAGAACAATTTTCAAAATTCTAAGATTTCAAAATTCTAAGAGATATGTTTTCAATTAAAATAACTTTTCAAAAGATATTCCCATAAATTCAAATTTTCAAAAGACTTTTGAATCAAACTCTTTTGTCAGAAGGATTAGAAGCTCAAAATACTTTCAAGATTGTGACGCCCCCAAATTCGGGTCTCTTGAACCTCGGGTTCGGTGCTCACTATTCATCACTTGACAAACATTCATAAACTGAACTTCAATAACTCGCGGAAACATACATAATTTCATTACAAAACGTACCTTAAATCCCAGGTTCCACTGACCTTAATACATCATCATTACCTTATACTACAAAAGGTTTACGCATATAGTACGAACTTAATAACATCTACACGTTCATCTTTCCTTTGTCGTGGTACTCCTTAGACCACTCAGCTTAACTGAAAATAGTTCATGATATAGCAAGGGTGATCAACTACTTTGCCCAACAAGTTTAAATAAATAAGAAATGATATATCATGAATGAAAAAGATTTATCTTCGAGAGTTTCAACAATAGATAACAATTGTGAAATAACAAGAATCAATGTTCAATAAAAGAATGAATTGACTCTTTACTGCTGAGCGGTCTCAAAGGACCATGAACTGCTACTAAGGTAGAACAGACATACAATGTCTGACACCTTGTTAAAAATAACGGGACACTCGAGGGGATCAGTCCTCTCATGTCCTATGTATATGCATAACATTTAGATTTCTTGCGCAAATTCGGTTACCCGACAATATAAAAATCCCCTTTAACTAGGGTTGTTCTTTCTCAGTCTTACTATAAGAATCCGCACCAGCCAATGGTTTGGATAAGCTTTCATAATATTCATTTAGATGAATTTAAACATGCATTTGTCTAGCCGAAACAATTAGCTTAGACATCCTTAAACAGTTCGTGAATTTATGAACTATAACAGTTGCAAAAGCACTATGTGCGAATACAATAACAAATAATGAGGTGGAATAATTTTAGATAATTAATCCACTTTAAGTTCTGTCAAATAACTACGAGTGTAGAATTTGCTCAACAATAATTTGAATAGCTCAATGTAAATAAAGTTGAAGGAAACTTGCAACAATAAATACAAGTTAGGGTTAAGAAGAACTTGCATGTTCCGCTGACTACCGCTATTCAACTAAAAATACTTCCTTTGGGTGACCTAATATTCAATAACATTGATCCTCCAATTAGCATAACACATATAGGTTTATTTAACATTAATAACCTTAACATATATGTCTTAAATCATCTATCACTTAATCATAACCTTAAAACTCTTAATAACATTATCAATCCCTTAATAATATTTTAACTTACATAACCATCACTTCATTGCTTTATGATAATATCTCCTTTGATAATATATAAATACCACATATAATATTATTAATCGTATAATAATATTTTAACCATTTATTATCTCAATAATAAATCATCTAGTTCCTCAATATTATTAACCATCTAATAATCATCTTAATCTCTTTATTATCTCAAACACTTATTAACATTATTAATAATTAAATAATGCTTTACACTATCCCCAATGATATTAATTATCAAATAATATCTTAATCATTTATAAATATTACTAACCATCTAATAATCATCTTAATCTCTTTATTATCTCAAACACTTATTAACATTATTAATAATTAAATAATGCTTTTACACTATCCCCAATGATATTAATTATCAAATAATATCTTAATCATTTATAATTATTATTAACCATTTAATAATATTTTATCATCTCAATAATATTATTAATCATTTAATAACATCCTTATCCTTAGTTAATATTATTAATCATTTAATAATATTTCAATCATATGTTAACATTATTAATAATGTCTTACTCTTCAAATAATATTATTTGTCAAATAATATCTTCAATAACTTATAAATATTATTATCCATTTAATAATATTTTACACTCAAGATAATATCATTTAATAATATCTTCTTCTCTCATTAATATTATTAACCATTTAATAATATTCTATTCTCATACTAATATTATTAACCATTTAATAATATTTTAATCCGTTAATAATATTATTATTCATTTAATAATATTCTACTAACTTACTAATATTATTAACAATTTAATAATATTTTAATCATTCATTAATATTATTAACCATTTAATAACATTTTACTCATAATCTAATATTATTAACTATTTAATAATATTTTATTCATATACTAATATTATTAATCATTTAATAATATTTTAATCATTTATTAATATTATTAATCATTTAATAATATTTTATTAACTTACTAATATTATTAACCATTTAATAATATTTTATTAACTTACTAATATTATTAACCATTTAATAACATTTTATTATCTTAGTAATATTATTAGTCATTTAATAATATTTTAATCATTATCTACTATTATTAATTATTTAATAATATTTTATTCATTATCTAATATTATTAATCCATTATTTATCATTAAAAATATATTTATTGGTTTAAAAATAATTTAAAAAAATAATAAAATAATTTTTATCAAGCCTAGGTGTCATGACGCCGCTCCAAGGCTGATTTGGGGCGTCTAGACGCCCATGGACAGAAGCTAGGGCGTAGAATTGGCGTCTAGACGCCGGACCCTTTTTAGCTGCTGTAACCTCTCTTACTAATTTGGTCATAACTTTGTCATACGGAAATATTTTGATGTGTTTTTTGAGTCTAAATTCATTATAATTTCATGCTCTACAATTTCTCTTTAGATCACAAATCCAAATTCCAAACGGATCTAAGCTTAAAATCGCTCACAAGGTCAAACTGAAAACTAACTTCACAAATCCTTGGTTTTAATGGTTCAAACTTGAATAAAATAAACTCTACCTATACAATGAACACCAACTTAGTGTTGTTGTGTTCCTAACCTCTTGTTTTACAATATTCCATGGTTCGATCGTCTTTTTGAAAACTTTTTACACGAAATTTACGGATCAAACCATCTAGGGTTTAAAAACGACATCTTTTGCGGTAAAAGCTATAACTTCTTTGTTATTCAATATTTTTGAAAACTTCAAGTTGCGTTTTTCTTCAAAACTCATAGATCTAACTTTCTAGCCATAGAAATTAATTTTTTAACTTGTACATTTCAAACTACAACATTAAATAGCTCATAGCTACCTAGGGTTTTACCGGTAAATCTTCATATAGACATTTCTTCCAATTTTATGCCTTTCACACATACCAAATCATGATTTAAGCATATCAAACCATGTATCTACCAATTTATCATAGTTTAAGACTTCTAGACCATCAAAACCACTTTTGATCGGTTAAAAACATATTTTGACCATATAAAACAAATATAGCCTACAAAAATGAAATAAAGATGAGATAGAACACTTTTGAACTTTATGTTCTTCTACTCTTGGCTAGAGACTTTGTTGGTGACTCCTCCTTGATAAGTCTCTAGCAATCTCCTTGGTGAAAAACCAACTCTCAAGAGCCTTCTCTATTTTCTCTAGAATGCTCTCTCTATTCTCTCTTGGAGTTCTTACAAAATGACTAACAAACCTAGCAAATGAATGGAGCATTCTATTTATAGAACCTCCCTAGACTTGCTTAACATCTACTAATCAACCAATGCTAGTCAATTAGGAGCTTAATCTTGCTTACTATGATTGGAATGACTACTTGATGGACTTTTTAATTGACCCTTTGATTGACTAGGGTGGTTGGGGGTTACTTGCACCATTTTACACTCCAAAATCAACCAACAAGCTAGCTTTATATCCATGTGGGCCCCAAAATTCGGGATTGACCAATTATTTAACCAATTTAACTTTATTTTTAAGTCTTATATAATTATATAAGTATCCATATATATATACACCAATATATGTATACATATTTACCTATACAAGCTTATTGGACTCCACCTTGGATCTTAGAATTAAATTATATTGGGATCATTCAATTAAATTGTTTGGGCTCAATTTATATCACACATTGGGCTAGCATTTACATAACTATGTTACTTTTAATTAAAATAAGCATTGGACTTATTTAATAAATTACATGGACTAGTAATTAAATTAATTACATAAGCTACTAGGTAAACTTAATTGACATAGTTTAACAACTCATTTGGATTTAAATTATAATCCAATTAGATTTGCTATTTATAAGTCCATTGGACTCCTTAATTAAATAACACTATTAATTGCAAATTCTTGGGTTTGTTTTAATAAAACCCTAATACATATTAATACAAGTACATTGGACTTGATTAAATTAATTCATTCATCAACCCTTATCATCAAATTGGATTTATAATATAGTTAACCATACACAAACAATTATTCCCACATTGTGGTTATCTTTAATAATTCACTTGCTTCTTCTTTCTCATTATTTATACAAGTAATTAACTTGTTCATTATAAAACTTCTTAATTGTCATACAAGACCAACATTCAAGCTTTGTGATTTCATGACATAAGCTTTTCTTGCAATCTTTTTCCTTTTTTAGTTAATTAATTTAATTAACTAATTTAATACCTCTCATCATACAACTTATCACATACACACATACTTCATACCTCATATTTCTTTATGGATATAATTAAATAAAAAAAAAAAATTGGGTTCGTAATTTTCTCGGTCATTACAAAGATAATGCACTTAGATAAGTTAAGAAGCGATATATTTCTTGGCTTACACGATACAATCCACTTAGCCACAAGATACTAAACACAAACTTTTACACTTATTTTTTTAAGGCATATTATTTAAACTTTAGAAAAAATATTAAGTAATAACCGTATTTCATGGAAGTCAGAGATGCCTAATCTTCCCCTCGCTTAAACAAACTCCCGAACTCTCTGAATCTCGAATGCATACCAATTTTACGAAGGCATATGTGAGTCATCTTATTTTTAAAAACTAAAAAATTAGATGAATTACTATACTTATTTAAACTTTTACCAACTGACGACTCTATCTAATTAACCCACCAAAATAATTAAAATTTTGGGTGTAAGATATACTCTTTTCAAAAAGCGAAAAATTCCGGCTTTGTCGGACTTTTTTGATATAATTTATTCATATTTATTTTATCTTCCAAATTTGATAAGATTTTAATTTTATTATCATACTAATTGCACTGTGTCCCATCAAGTGTTAGTTACTAACAATGAGATTATAACATAAATTAATTCATTAATGTAAAAATCCAAAGCGGACATAGAAGTATTTTATTTATTTTTAAATGATTGACTTTCATAAATAAACAGTTCGGAAATCTGAAATAAATAATTTCTTAGTTAATTATTTGACCTACAATGCATCCAACAAACATTGGGGTTTTTATTTATTTATTTAATACATTAGTGTTTGGAAAGGCAGGCATTATTCAGACTCCTCCGATCTAATCTGTCTACTCCATAATGATTCGGCAAGAATATATGAGCATATTCTTCTTAGGGTTGATATGTGTAAATTAAAAATATAATTCACATAAATAAATAATAACGTCAGCAGTGACTACTGAACTGAACTTCCTTCTAGAAAAGTTTTAGTAACGTCACAAGTCACACCTAGACGAAAAATGGAACCTCACAATTTTCTGTGGTGGTGTTTAAAAATTTTAGATTCAATTTATTTTCTCCCTTTCTACCATTCAATATAAATAAATATCACCATCAACAAGCCCACGTTGGTTGAATATATATTTAACATGAGAATTGCTCATACAAGTATGCAGGCTTCCAAACCATCAAGTTGGGCTTGGTCAAGAGGCACTTTTCTTCCAAAATTTAAAAGGCTCAGTTCAATATTCTAATTCTCAAAAAGGTCAAAACAAGAAAACGGGGGACTTCATTTTATAAATTTACACTATTTTTGACAAGAAATGATAATAAAAAACCACCTCTTATTGAAGTGCTTGAAAGGCAATCCCTGCCTCGAAACACTGCTAGTTTCCTCTGGTAATTTGAACAAGAAAATAGGGGAGGCAAATTAGGACCACCTTATGTTAAAGGGGCAATGATGACACATCTACAAGATGACCTCATATTTCCTACCAACATTACCTAGACTGGGCTTTTGAAAAGAATCAAACTATAAATTTATAACCTTCTTACACCGGAACTGGTTCTTTTTCATTTAGGGCAATAACACCTGGGAGCTCTTTGCCTTCCAACAACTCCAAACTAGCACCACCACCTGTTGATATGTGGCTCATCACATCAGCGACTCCTACTTTCTCTACAGCTGCAACCGAATCTCCACCTCCAATGATTGTTGTAACTCCTTTCGTGCTAAGATCAGCTAGTTTCTTTGCAATTGACTGCAAACACGGTCACAGCTTTGATTATGCTTAATATTTTCATAAATTTAAACGAATGTATTGTAAGGAACAGTTCACAAAGCATCCTTCCCATTACAAGGCAAGGATTAGTTTATGCACGTAACGTATAGTGTTCAGGACTGGCACTTCCAATTTGGCCATTTAACAAAGAACTTATTTACTACACCCCTCCATAAAATGCATCCCATGTTATTACCAGGTTATGAGTACAACCATATAGCATGATTATCAGGTAATTGTCAAGCATATAATTTAATTGGGACAGGTTTTATCTGCATATATAACTAGGCAATGTCTAGATTATGTCAAGTTTCAACAACTATGGATACATACTTTATGATGCACACCTATGGTTAGGATCCCTATTACATGTTCACATGAATGATCTTATCACAATATCACACACACACACACACACACACACACACATATATGAAAATACATGTACTAGTCAGTAGTAGACGAAGTATAACAAGTATATGACAAAGCAAGCATTCATGAATAGATTTTTGCAAACCTCTGTGCCAACGGCAACCTTTTCAAACTCAAACACTCACATTGGTCCATTCCAAATAACAGTTTTGGTTGTGTCCAAAGCTTCATTGAATGTCTTCACAGAATCTGGTCCAATATCCAATCCCATCCATCCGTCAGGGATACCAGATGCTGGCACAATCTGCATTAACCAACTTAATTTTAAAATTCAACCATTAATGAAGCCTTGGAAAACTTAGTTCAATAGTTGATATAACAATAGCCAACACCAGTTCCAAAGATATTTTATATATCACATTTAAGAAATCTTTATGCAACAAAAGGTAATACTTCCTAGTTCCTATAAACGCTTTTACAATCATAAGCAAACCTTGCTGTTTGCATCAGCAGCAAACTTGTCTGCCACTATCAGGTCAGTTGGTAACAAAAGTGAAACTCCTTTGTCCTTGGCCTTCTTGAGAAGTGTTGTGGCAAGTTCAAGCTTGTCCTCCTCTACCAGGGAAGATCCCACGGATAGACCTTGTGCCTTGTAGAACGTGAATATCATACCTCCACCCAGAAGCAGGATATCAACCTTTTCAAGAAGTGACTCAAGGACGTTAACTGAAGGAAAATCTTATGTATTGCGAATGTTTACGTCGAATTATTGATTGACAGTTACGTGGATAAGTATTAGTAGTAATATTTTTTTAAGAGATGTTTAGTAAGTGGGGTCTTTGTATAATATTATTCAATCTCATGTATTGATACCTTTCACAATTTTAATTTAGCACAAATTTTTCGCAATATATAAACTAAATTCAGCATGACTCTTAACTAAATTCAGCATGGGGTGATAAATATCCATTTCGCGGTGGCTTTTATTACCATTTTTAGTTTAGTCTATATATACTTTTGGTCTTGAGTATGATGGTTTTTATGCTGCTTTGAGTATATATATATGAATCAGAATGATGGTTTTTATGCTGTATAGCATTCCAACAGCAGCAACATGAGATGCGTGATTAAACATGAGAATGCCTCGTCTGAACTAGCATTTGTACTCTCATTTAGGGACCTATGTTTTTTTGCAAAAATCACGGGGTGGAATATGACTTTTGTATTAATTTATTTTCATTACAGACTATTTTATCTCATAATTAATCCGTTATTTAATATATGGACTACGTTTACTCATGCCATTTGATGTCGGATTACAATTTCAAGTGAAAAAATGGTATCATATAAACTTTCTTTTGAGTTATTAAATAACTTTAGAAATACTCATAAATAGATCATATATTAAAAAAAGAGACTAATTAGAAGATAAAATAGTCCATAATAAATTATTCAAATAGTCCGTAGTTATATCATGGATGGACGAAAATCTGCTCCCACTTCATGGTTTGGATATTTGCCTCAAGTATTGTTCAAACCCCTTCTCGACATTGGACCAAAGAGATTTACTCATCTGATTACTGTCTTGGAGAGAGATGGCCAAGTCATTGCAAAGATACGTGTTATATGTGATAGGAGTATTAATAAAATTAGTTATAAATGATGTCATAGTTGAGCTTGAATTTCAATTACAAAAGTTAGGCGGGAGAGTTAGTTAAGGGCAGTTAGCTTCTTGTAGCAATATAAGATGAGATTGAGGGGGGGATCATCAAATCATTCAAGTGTAATTTTCTTCTTTCAATATGTCCTGATCAAGTAAAGCAGATTTTGCTGATAGACGAGGATAGAAGCAAAACAATTTTAATATTACTGGTTTAATGAATTAAATAGAATTAGTTTATTTTAAATTTAATTATATTAATAGATTATTCTAAAATATTAGGATAGTACATTTACTTCTCAAGTTGCTGTGAAGTCCTTTATGCTCCCACAATTGTTTTTAAAGACTCTGTGCATGAAAGTGGATCATGGGATTATCAATCTTACAGCTCGTGGTTTTAATTCTTCCACATTTCAAAATTAAGGAGGAGTCTTTTCTCTAATGGAGGAAAGAATGATGAAGATAGAAACAAAAGAATTTTAATATTACTAGTTTATTATACATTTATTAATTGATAAATTAATGCAATTAGTTTATTTTAGTATATAATATTATGATAGAATTTAATTATATTTGTAGATATTTAGATAATCATTAAAGATTTTTTTTTTAAAATTAAGATTTTACTTAGTCTCTAAAAATTAGGGTTTTCTTCAGTCCTATTGAAAGAAATATAATCCATAATTATTATTATAATATACTGAATATTTGAATTGAATGATATTATTTGATGCAAAGCAAGCCAATATAAATTTACTTTATTTATAATTTTTGTATTGTATTATTAGAATCAAATTAATTTTTTATTAGTGTTATAAATAAGAATGTACTTAATTTTATTTATACACGGTGAATTATATAATTGATTGAGTTTTTTTTTTATAAGAATTACCTTGCGTGAGATTTATCTCTTGTCCCTCAAAGCGGAAAGTCTTTGTTGTCGGATTGTAAAGTGAATAGGATAACATGGAAAGGAGAAATAAAGGGGATTAAAAGAGGCTAATAAAGGAGGTATTTTCTACCTGAAAATGTATATATATTGTATTTTAGACCAAAATGTATATATATGAGAATAAATTCTATAAAAATTGTCAATAAATTGGTGTTTTTATATTATTCAATAGGAATCTGTCAACTATACAATATCATATACGATTATGTAGTTTGATTGTATTAAAATTATTAAATAGATTTTACTATGGTAAATAATAGTACATAATATGTTAAAATAATTAAAACTCTTTGATTTTTTCTAAAAATACAAAGTTGTCTGATTCTTATTGAATGCTATAAAAATACTAATTTACAAATAATTCGTGTAAAATTGATTCTCATATTGCATTTCTATAGGTATTTTCTAAAGTTATCATTTCTAAAAGTTATTTCTAAAGGAGGTATTTACTTCCCGAAAAGAATTAAAAAAACAATGCATGCATTTATTTGTCAACTATATAATTAAAAGTAATAAACTATATAATTAAAAGTACAAATTTGGTTTGGTTTTACCAATTTTTGTTTCACAAAATTTTAATTTCATAAATTTTTTGTTCAACTTTCATATTCATATTAACATAAATACTATCAAAATTTGTATCAATTAAATAATATCCAAATTTAAAAATATTTTCATCCTTAATAGGAATAGAAAAAAGAAAGATTTGTTTTTTCTATTCAAATTAGAATAAGTACTATAAACATTTATAATAATTAAATATATACTATTCAAATTTGTAAAGTAATTAAAAGAAACCCAACAAATCTCTAATACAAAAAGTAACTTCTAAAAGATTTTTTTTTTTATTTCACCAATTTAATTACAAAATCTTTATCATTATTTTATGTACTTAATTGAAAGAATATAAAACGTTATACTATATACAGGGTTGTTCTTACACGGACTATTGTTACGAACTTAAGAACGGACTTTAAAAAAAAACAGAGCATGACCTGGCCACGCTGTCAAAATAAGTGAAGACTTTTTTTTTTCTCTCTCTCAACCATAAGGATACTCTTTACTCACATATAAATATAAAAAATAACAATTGCACCAAAGGATGGCGTAGGCCCTTATTGTTTACTTACCAACTCTTTTGTCTCTTTATTCCTAGCTTTTACTTGTGGGTCCCACCTACACTAAAACTAAAAAGACCGAAAGCTTTCCTCTCTCCTTGTCGCTGTGGACTGTGGTGAGTCGACAGTGCGTTGGTTGCCCATCTTGATGCTGGTTGCCCAACTTGATCCCTCTTCAATCCGCTATTAAAGTAAGCTCTTAGTGATTTTTTTTTTCTTTCTCAGATCTTGTTTTCTTTTATATATATATTTTAATATGGATAGTTAATTTTTTTTCTTTTCCCAAATCTGTTTTGTTAATTTTGTTATTAAATAAAGAAAACTTTTTTTTTATAATCAAAGTCTCTTCATTCCGTTATTAAGGTAAGCTCTTAATGATTTTTTTTTTTCTTTTCAGATCTTGTTTTCTTTTTATATATAATTAAATCTAGATAGTTAGTATTTATTTTTTTCAAATCTGTTTTATTAATTTTGTAACTAAACTAAGAAAATGTTTTTTTTAATATGAGTGTTTGGCAAGCTTATTAATGTTTTATTTTTTCAGATCTATTTTATTAATTTTGTAGTTAATAAGAAAAAATGATTAAAATTATATAATCATTTATTTAATCATTATTAAATAATTTTTATTTATTTAATATATTTTGGTTGTTGTTTTCACAATTTTATCATATTTTGAAAAGTTAATTACCAAATTTGATCATTATAGGTTTTAATCAAAATGGATAATGTGGACGTAGAGTATGGGATGGGAGAAAATTTAGAGTGGGAAATAGGGGGGAATGTAGACTTTGAATTAGAGAGTAGGCTAAATGAGGAACAATGTTTTGAGTCAGATCCTAAATTTTCAGATATGGTGTATAATCCTTAAGTAGCACCAGAGCTGAAACCAAAAATAGGTCAAGAATTTCAAACAATAGATGATGTTTTTAGTTTCGACAATGCATATGTGAAAGCCTCTGGCTTTAGTGTTCAAAATTGGTTTGAAAAGAAGAGATGGGGAAGCGGTGAGATCATAAGGAAAGAATTTGTTTGTTGAAAACAGGGGAATGGTACAACAGTAATGAATATTGAGGTAACATGGCGCATGGGATCAATTAAAGAGGGTTGTAAAGCAAAACTTGCTATTGTGATGTCACATTCAGACTTATATGTTGTTAGTATATTTGTTGAGGGTCATTGTCACCCATTAACAACTCCACGAAAAATACATTTTTTGCGATCTCACCGCAATATATCGACTGCCCAAAAGGCCCTAACTCAACAGCTTCAGATGGTAAATATTCCATCGCATTAACAATTCAATTTGCTTGGAGTGCAGGCGGCAGGGGGGGTTTGAGAATATTGGTTATACGCAAAGAGATTTGTATAATCTTGAAAGAGATAAGCGCAATGAGATGAAAGGACATGATGAAAATATGTTGCACGAGTTTTTAATGGGTGAACAAGGAAAGAATCCATCATTTTATTTCAAAATGGAGTCAAATGATGAAAACAGGATTACTCATTGTTTTTTGGCTGATTCAACCTCTAGACGGGCTTACAATTTTTATGGTGATGTGGTGATATTTGTTACTACGTACAACACTAATCGGTATGGATTAATTTTTGTGCCACTAATGGGGGTTAATAATCATGGTCAAACAATAATATTTACATGTGCATTCTTGAGTGAGGAGACCACAGATTCATTTGCTTGGCTTTTCAACTAATTTTTGGAAGCTATGTCAGGTGATGCCCCTAAGATGATCATTACTGATTAAGATCCAGCTATGACAAATGCAATTTCACGAACTCTTCCAACAACATTTCATAGATATTGTAGTTGGCATATTTTAACTAAATTTTCTAAGAAGATGGATTCAGTTAAGTACAGTGCTTACTATAAGGAATTTTCAAATTGCATTTGAAAATCAGAGATTAAGGAAGAGTTTGATTTGAAATGGATAGAGTTGGTTGAGAAGAATGGGTTAAATGACAACAAATGACTACAATCAATGTATCAAATTCGTGCTAAATGGGTGCTGACATATATGAATCATGTTTTTTCGACTGAAATGTCAAGTAGTCAACAAGCAGAAAGCTCTCACTCATTCTTCAAAAAATATGTTTCAAAAAATAGTTCATTGGCGGATTTTATGATTCAGTTTGGTAGGGGACTTTTGCGTCAACGACATGAAGAATTATTGGCGAATCAGAAAGACATGATTGAGAAGCCTAAAATGAAAATGCTTCACAAATTTTTGGTGCATATGGTTGATATCTACACACATGAAATATTTTTTAAATTTTAGGATGAAATGTGGGAGAGCTTGACATTTAAATTTGAGTTTATAAATGAGGATGAAGATCATTGTGTGTACAACATTGCAAGAAAAAGTGGCAGTAATTATCCATTACGACAAGGTATTGGATTTTGCTTCATGTACTTGCAAAAATTGAGAGCATATGAATCCCTTGTAGACATGTGTTGGGATACTTGCACAAAATACATGATTATGAAAGATTGTCAAGTCAATACATTTTAAGTAGATGGACAAAAAAAGTCAAATCTGGGGGTAGTTGTTAATGGTAGTGGCATTGAGATAACTGATAATAGGTCATATCTACTTAAACGAAGTCAATTAATGCAACTAGCTTTGGATGTGGTTGACAAGGCCCTTACTACAAAGAAACAACTAAGGTCTATACCGATGCTTTGAGTGGTGCACGTGATAAAATTAATCAGATGGTTAGTTGTGGTACAAGTTATGTTGATATTGTAGAAATAAGTCAAATTCCAAGTGTAGTTGCTTCAGGGAGTGTGGTTTGCAACTACTACAGTGAACAGAGTCAAGTGCATGCAAATGGGTGTGGCAAAAAGTTTAAGGGAAGGAAAGAGAAAGCATTAGGGAGACCAAAAAATTCTAAAGCTAGACGGTGTAATGGGTGTGGTTTGATTTGCCAGGCACACGACAAAAGAAATTGTCCCGTGCTTACAAATCGGCAAGAAATTTGTAAATTTTCATAGTTTCGAAGTTGTATCTAAATAATTCATGATATGCCATTTTTATTGTAGGTTCTCACTCACTTCTGATGACGCAACTCCGAAACTAAGTGTAGATGATGATAGTTATTCATCTATAGGTAATTGTAAAAATCCTCTTATAAAAGATATTTTAATTATAGAGTTTTCAACTAACATTTTGTTTTTCATTTAAGGAATATCACTATAATTTTTACGTGGAAATGATGGATAAGATTTTGTCTTTCATGTATTTGGTTAAGTTTGCCATGTTAAGCTTGTAATTCCATGTAATGTGGCTGATTTTGGATGTAATTTGATGTATTTTTGTATTTGTGGGAACTGCAAGTAAATTTGTAATGCATTGATAGGCCACTGTTTGATTTTTGTTAAGTGAATTTTGTATCAATGAGGAATACACAGTGGTGGATCCAGATTTTGTTACTATTGTTTTCCATTCTAATGCCTTGAAGATTTGAACAATACATAATCCCATTTCATTAGTTTGTAGGTGTACAGTGGTGGCCCTTAAATGGGTCACCCATTATACTGTAAACAATAAGGGCCTACGCCACCTTTTGGTGTAATTGTTATTTTTTATATTTGTATGTGAGTAAATAGTGTCTTTATGGTAGGGAGAGATAAAAAAAGTTTTCACTTATTTTGATAGCATGATCAGGCCACACTCTGTTTTTTTTTAAAGTCCGTTCTCAAGTCCACAACAAAAGTTCGTGTAAGAACAACTCTGATACTATATATTATCTAAATTTATTAAAACTTAAAATTATGCCAAATTACACAATTATTTGTATTAATAATATATGTGATTTTTTTAAAAACATAATAACCGTAAAACAATGAGTTCATTATTAAATAATTGTCATAATTAAATTAAAATTTATTAAAACACGAGTTTCATACTTCTATCCGAATTAGATTTTCAAGTAAATTTTATCAGTATAAACACTTATATAAAATTTCATTACAAACTTAAATAGAATTAAAATAATTATTTTTTCATAATTATAAATAAATAAATATACACTTTATTTAAATATTTAACTTAATAATCAATGGAAATAACCTATAATATATAATTTAGTATTTATTATTTAAATAAATATTCAATAATATAACAATTACAATTATTTTTAAAAAATTATCATTAATATTTATTTATTTAATAATATAATAGACGATTATATATACCATCCGTACTTCGCATAGGGTTGATGAACTTATTTATTTTAAAATATAAAATAGTTAGGACACAACCTTTTTTTTTCCTTGATAAATAAAACACTCACTTCTATACATATACTTTCCAAAGTAATTTGGCTCACATATTTTGAACTAAAACTAAATTAATATAAAATAGATCAATAATTAAGATCAAAAGCTCAAATTAATATAAAATGGATCAATATTTTATCATTCTATTAAATCTTATATTTGTAAATATATTATAATATAAGGATTACAAAAATTCGCTTATGTCATCCTCGTTTCTTAAAAAATTGTTCATTTTTTTGGATAAAACTAACAAACACAATACAAACATATTTTTGATATTCTACTTGCCCACGGAGGGAGAAATTTATTTCGAGTGTGTTATATGTTACGATTTTATTTTTTATCAAATTTGTACATAAAATTATATAATTATAATTGTTGACGCCTGGTTTTGTCCGGCTGTCCTGCTGGCCGTCCGGATAAGTTACCTGCACAAAAGTCCTAACGGCTTGGGCCGTTGGTGGACTCCTCCGGTGTAAGAGTTAGTGAAGGTTTTAAGAAAGGTCAACAATGGAGGTCCAAGTATTTAGTATCGTAGTAAAGTGTATGTGTGCGTACCCCTTTCCTCCATCATTGACTGGGTATTTATAGTGCATACCTGACTCTTACCGATTCCTTTTAGGATTGTCCTTCAACGTGGTATAGTTTGAATAGGAAGGTAATCTCCTAAACCATCTAAGAACCTGACTCCTATTCTAATTCGGATTAGATATAGTAAATAGCCACAGTCCAGATTGGTTAGGGACCTATCCCAAGCCTATTGGACTTAGGAGTCCTCATAAGAATTTGCCAAGCTGACGGTCCGTTGGGCCTAGCCCATCATATATTTACCAGACCAGGCTTAGCGAAATATTCATCCTAACATTGCCCCCCACTCCCTTAGTACATAAATGTGCTAGGGGAGTAGAATGAATTACCCCAAAAGTATATATAAATGCACCGATCAAAAGGGAAATAACTCTTCGGGAATCCAGGTGTAGGAACACAGAAGATGTTTAGACCGAAGGCAAAAACCCTTCTTGAACTTTACAAGAATTCTGGGACAACGTATCAGAGGAAGAAAGCTCCATCGGGATCCGGGAGGCATCAAAACCGATGGGAAAGCGCCATCGGGAGACTGGAGGCCTCAGACAGATGGGAAAGCTCCATCGGGAGCCCGGAGGCATCAGACCGATGGGAAAGCTCCATCGGGAGCCCGGAGGCCTCAAACCGATGGGAAAGCTCCATCGGGAGCCCGGAGGCATCATACCGATGGGAAAGGTTTTTGCGAAGCGACGCTAGGCCCTTATGAACGAAATTTCAAACGTTGGGTGCGGCGCAATAACTAGGCCCAAATCTTTGCTAAGCCCACCGTGCTCAGCCCAATAATCTGGGGGCCCATCAAACCCAAAGTTTTGCTTCTGCAACCCAACAAATCTAGCCCAACAGCTTGCACGACCGTTCCGTATAACAACTTATTTTTAAATTTCGAAATCCGCGTCCATTTAGCTAACGAAGCGTGCACGAGAAGCAACATTTATTACGCCGCAGTAAGTACTGCGCGTGCGCCCCATCCGTTCGATCATTTCCATATGAACCGTTACAACGCTTGAATCAAGATAAAAGGGGTCATTTCCAACAGATCGTCTTTTTATCAGAAGCAACTTATCACGAGAGAAAGGACGTTTGAGAGAGAAATATTTCATTCCCAGATCCAACTCCATCGTTCCTGCTTCGTTGTTTTTCCATCGACCTCCTTTCTAAAACCAAGTAAGTCTTTTACTCTTTTTCTTTTATACTTCCTAATGGCTCGCAGTACCCAAGATCCAAGGGCTCAAGCTTCGTCTTCCCGGGTTGAGGACGAAGTTACTGTGGCCGAAATGGGGATCCCGGAGGGACAACCATGGAAACCTGTGGTAATCACCAGGATGAGGGATGTAGAGGAGTACAATAGGAACACATATTTCAATATCCTGTATAGAGTAGCCAACATCCCTTCTTCAATCCGGAACCAATACTTCGATTTAGCCTCCACAGAATTCTATATCCCCGAAACATACGAAATCAAGAGACCCGGGGCCGGGGAGAGAATGTACTACCAGCTCGAGGGGGGATGGATTCCAATCCATAGGCAGTCACTGATCTATGGGGTCCGATTCCCTCTTCGCCCCTTCGTATTAGAGTTACTCCATACGACGGGGCTCAGTTTGAACCAGCTATCCCCCAATTCTTTTATTCATATAAACAGCTTCATCGCCTTCTGTTTCTCTGAATCAACCCTCACAACCATAGATTTCTTTTTTTAATTATTTTCCATTACTAATAACAAAGAAAAAGGGTTTTTCACGGTGATGAAGAACCCTGGAAGGGATACCCTGATGGAGACCCCCTCGAGCAATAAAGGGTGGCACGGGGATTGGTTTTTCATCAAGGGGCCGGACACTGAGATGGTCGGACCTTGGTCAGACCCGAACAAAGACCAGCTAAATCCGAAGAAAATCTCTCGGGCAAGGCTAGAAGAGTTCGAGGTCTTATATTCCAAGAGACCATCAGTGAAGTGGGATCGGAATCTCCTTAACGACCAAGACTGGTTGTATTCCTTCGGTTGTAAGTTCTCTGCCATGCTTGCCCCTTTATTCTGGACATTTTTTGATATACTCACTCTTTTGTTCCGATTGCCTTGCAGTGGCTGACCAAGGAAAGAATCCTGATAATGAGGCCATCATAGGAGCAGCTGGAGTCCCGAGGGTGAAGATGAGTGCCGCCGATAAACTGAAGGCGAGCCGAAGTATGAGGGCTGCAAAGCCCAAGGACTCCACCAAGGCCGCTGCCAATCCCGAGATGGCCACGGGATCTTCTCAGGTGGGTGATATTATCAAACCCACCGAAGGAGAGAAGTCTGCTGACAAAGACTCGGGGGCCAGCAGACCAAAAACAAAGAGGAGAAGGCTGGTGCTAACATCAGTTCTGGAGGCAAGGACCAAACAGACTTCTGCTCTTCAAGGGAGTTCATCAACTCCTCCCGCCGAGCAGAACGTCGCCAGGCAATCAGAGGAAGGCCTCGCTCCCCCTCCTCAGAATAAAGGGAAAAGACCTGCTGAAGGTCAAAAGCCCCCCAGCACCCAAAGCGGACAAACAGATCCCCCCATGCCGACCGGGAGTCCAAGACCCGAGGAGGGGATCAACATGCAGTCCTTGGGTACGTCGATGATCCCATTCGCCGAAGATGGTACCGAGGGTGCCGATCTAAAGACGCTTATGGAGATGCCGTTCTCCTGTCATGCAAAGGTAAGGATCTACCTGTAGAATTTTCCTCTTCAAGTTGGTTAACTTTCTAACTCATTCATCCTTTAACCATTTCTTTTCAGGGAAATGCAATTCTCCTTAGGGTTTCTGATGAGCAGAAGGTTCTGGAGAGAAGAGCCGAGGAAAGCAGCAAAGGGCATGCCGAGGTTCTGAAGAACCATCAGAAGACCAAAGACCAGCTCAAGGCCATGCATGACTCCTTCCATATCATGAAACAGGAGTATGAATCGGCCCGGGCGGGTCGTCTTGAGAAGGACAAGGAGATCGAACGCCTGACGGCCCGGGTGATCGATCTGGAGAAGGCGAATGCTCACGCTATGGATTTGGTGCAGGCCAAAGAGCTAAAGAAAATCCAGCTGGAAAATAACAAGAACGAGCTCGAGGCCCAACTCCAAAGTCAGAAGATTCTCTTGACCCAATCGGAAAACATCATCCAACTTCAGACTGATCAGATGAAGAATCTGAAAGATAATGTCGAACTGATCGTCGAAGGCTGGGGTGCAAAGGAAGCCGATTGGTTAAGAGGACCTATTGCCGCCGCCTCCCCGAGTGTCCTGATTCCCGAGCTTAAACAAAAGGTGATAGATGAATATAAGGCCTCGGATCAATTTCAGGCCGATATCCTATCATCTGTTGTGAACGAATTCAGCGATGGGTTCGAATATGCTCGGGAGCTTGCCAAGGAGAAGGGTCATGATCCTGATCAGCTGGGAATTGTATTTCCCGAGAACTGATTTGTAAAGCTTTTGCTATTATGTGTTTTTTTTTTCTCTTGTAAACTTTTGAATATTTATAAACTGGATGGTTATGACTTAATCGTTTATTTTATTACCCTTTTCTCATGAGTTATATTTTATCGTCTGCACGTATAACTGTTTACTTATACTGCTTTACCTCCCTCTAGCCTGATCGGGTGAAGACCCGATGAGGCTAGAAGATAAATTTGAAAGTGTGTATCAAAACAGAAATACAGAAATACGATGTAAAAAATATTCTCATTAATATCGAAAAAGATAATCCTATCGGCTAGAATGCAGCCTCAAAATTTGACTAAGTACAAATCCAAAGTAACCTAACTACTGATAATACCTACGAAGCCGAACGACATGCCAAGTATTTGGAACATTTTTCCCATCCATGCCCTGAAGCTTGTAAGTTCCGGCCTTCAACACTTCAATCACTAAGTATGGTCCTTCCCATGTTGGCATCAGTTTGCCGGTTTCCCTAGGGGTAGATGCCTCGGCTTGCCGAAGAACTAGATCGCCCACATTGAATGACCTTCTTTTGACATTTTTGTTAAAGTGCCGAGCAGTTCGTTGTTGATAAGCAGCCAATTTGAGGACTACTGAATCACGTTCCTCTTCCAATAAGTCGAGGTTCAACCGAAGACCTTCGCTATTGAGGACCTTGTCAAAATTTAAGACTCTCGGATAAGGTACTCCGATCTCAATAGGTATCAGGGCTTCGGAACCATATGTCATCTTAAAAGGCGTCTCCCCAGTAGTAGTCCGAGGAGTTGTTCGGTAGGCCCAAAGAACATGCAAAAGCTCCTCGGGCCAGGCACCCTTCGCCTCTTCCAGTCTTCTTTTAATGCCATGAAGAAGTGTCCTGTTTGTAACTTCTACTTGACCATTTGCTTGTGGATGGGCTACTGAAGTCCGACGATGCTGGATATTAAGTTCTGATAAGAATCCTTCGAAACTTTTACCAACAAACTGAAGTCCGTTGTCAGAGACTAAAATCATCGGGATGCCGAACCGGTAGACCACTTGTTCTTTGAAGAATTGTAGACATGTGTGCTCGGTGATCTTGGCAAGTGGTTTGGCTTCTACCCACTTGGTGAAATAATCGATGGCGACAATCACAAACTTCACTTGTCCCTTACCCTGTGGAAGAGGGCCTAATATGTCTATTCCCCATACAGAAAAGGGGATCGGAGAGTGTAAGACCCCAAATTTTATGAAATACAAAATTTAATTTTTCTTCATATATATATTTTTTTTGAAACAGTAAGTGATTAAATCGATAAAGTTAAAAGTTAAGGATGTTATGTGCAAATTTTATTTTGTCGGACAATATTCGCTTTGTCGGGGAATATTCGTTTGGTCGGGGAATATTCGTTTGGTCCGACGGCGCCGAAATAACAAATTATTGGTGGACCCCACAACGGAATATTTGTCGGATATAGAAAACGACAGAAATAACCTTTTTAAATAAAAATAGTCAACGGAACTATTAAAATACCGGTGATAAAAGAATAGTAGCATACGGTAGTTATTGGTATTTTCTGTAGCACTCGGTACTCTACAGTAACACACGGTATTGCATAGTGTCTCATATTATTGATCTGATAATTGACACCGTAACTGTTACGCATCATTTCATCGATAATTGTCACTGCATAATATTTTATATTATCAATTCAATAATTGTTGTTACACAGTATTTTGCATTATTGATTTAATAATTGTCATTACACTGTATTTTATATCATTGAGTCAATAATTGTTGTTGCACTGTTTTTAAAATTATTGAACCTAATAATTGTCACAGTAACATATGCACAGTAATTCACATTATTGAATCAATAATTGTCATTACACAGTAACGTATGCTTTATTTTACATTATTGTTATCTCTATTATGATGTTATTTAAACAGTTGTATTTCATTAATTTATTGACTTGATATCTAAGAGCTAACTATACTGTATTTATAACAATTAGTCATAATAATTGAATTGATAAAGTTATTTGTTTATAATATAAAGTTAGGTGATTATTAGGTGATATGAAATGAATGGTGTAGATTAAAGTGTGAATTATTGTTGAATAATTGAATTGATTTGTTTATAATATAAAGTTAGGTGATTATTAGGTGATATGAAATGAATGGTGTAGATTAAAGTGTGAATTATTGTTGAATAATTAAATTGATTTGTTTATAATATAAAGTTAGGTGATTATTAGGTGATATGAAATGAATGGTGTAGATTAAAGATAATATAATATTTGAAATGGATGGTGTAGATTAAAAGATGATCTTTAAATGAATGGTTTAGATTAAATGAATGATAAGATTTTTGGCTATAAATAGAAGCCTTAACTTAAGGATTTTTCATAAACTTCCTTACTTGTTCTTTCTTTCTCTCTCTAAATACTTCTTGTGAAAGTTTTCTCTAAGTGTGCTTAAGTCATCTTGAGTATTTGTGAAGATCTATAAGTATACGTGTACTGTTCAAGTTAATTAACCTCATTTAAATCAATATCCAGTCACGTGTTGAGGTAAGGGATACCATCTTTTTCATCTTCCATTATTCAAACATACTATGGTAAGGGATTATCATTATTTGATTCTCGATAATAATATTGTTTCTTCCTTACTCATAAGACGTGCCTTTTATTTCCATGTATTAAATTGTGGGAATAACCTTACGGAGCGGATTGCCGCCTGTTGGTGAATAACCTTTCGTATTCATTCATTATTAATCTCTGAGAATAACCTTACGGAGCGGATTGCCGCCTGTTTGGTGAATAACTCTTTGTACTCAAATTCTATTAAATTGTGAGAATAACCTTACGGAGCGGATTGCCGCCTGTTGGTGAATAACCCTTTGTATTAATTTCCTTCACCTTTTGTTAATCAAACCTGCTACGGTAAGGGATATTATTTTCTTTCATACTCCTAAATCGAAATTTATTATGGAACTATTGCTTCTATAATTCCTGAAAATATTATATGTTCCATAATAGTTGAACTTCATTATTTCAACTGAACCTTCCTATTTACGTGAACCTTTCTATTGAATTGTAACCGTTATTCTGAACTGTGGATCTTGAATATCATTTTTAAATTTCACTCCACATCATGTTGACAATTTGGACATTATTTGAATCTGTACAAAGTAAACTTCCGATACTTATTGTTATCCTATTTCTTCTGTTCATCATTTATATCATTCTAATCATCCAAAAATCAAGCTGTTGTGAATATCTGTGGCCGGGGGCACAGATGTGATATATTTGTTGAACAGATGATAGGTTAAAGGCGATATAATAGGTTAAAGGCGATACATCTGTTCGGTGTCTTTTATGGCACGTGGTGAATGTTCTCTTTGGCCCGTAGTGCAAAGATGAACTGTTGTTTGGTATGATTATGACCAAAGGCTGAATCTGGTATAATCATGACCGTTGGTGCTATATTGAATATCTTTGGCCCGTAGTACAAAGATGAACTGTTGATGTGCATGATTATGATCAGGAACTGTGAATTTGTATTATCTTGACTAATGATATTTCAGATGATAAAAGTTGATGATGTTTTTCCTAAAAAGAGAACCGAGTGGACATTATAGTCTGCATTATTCTTCTAATAGATTACTTATTCCGCTGCTATTATTGATCTGAACGTTGTTTAAGAATTTAACTGCAGTTTTTGATATAAACCTTGTAGTCTATTGTATTCTATCAAGAACTCAACTGTTGAAGACTAATGATAATTTATTCGTCATTATCTTAGTCATGATATTCTTTACTGGGCTATTTGAGCTCACCCTTTCTTTTGTTCCATTGTTTTTCAACAGGAGATGAAAACATAACAGGGTCTAGCCGGGGAATGGAGTGAGGGTCCGAGGAATAGTTATCATAGTCTTCACGTTTTGTAAAATAGTGTGGCAATAATAGTGAAGACTTAGTTGTGTATTATTATACACTGTATTGTTGTACGTTGTGCTTTGTTGTAATAATTTTGTTGTAGTATTTTGACGACTCAAGTTTGGACTGTGTGGGCCCAGATTTGGGGGCGTCACAGTTGGCATCAGAGCTTAGGGATATGGTCTTTAATGGAGATCTGGGGTAGAACTAGGAGGGGAGAGACGAATAGAATCAGTCACTAGTGTGTCCTACCTAAAATAGATTTTATTATCTAATGAGTCGATTTGAATGTAGGAACATGAAGTGATGAGTCAGTTTATTTGAACTAACATTTATTTTGTGACCACAGTTAAGTATGGCATCTGAAAATCAAGAGGTTAACTATGGAATACCCGAAGCAAATGTTGCCGAGAATCAAGAGGCCCCAAACAATCCTCCTGCCAACTCAGGAAATAATGTTCCTGATAACATGATGAACGATGGATTCTTTAGGAATTTCATGCAGTTCATACAGAATCAAGGAAGAGGAAATCCAGTCAATAATAACGGTAGAAACGCTGGCAATTTGAGGATGGTCACTGTTAAGCAATTTAAAGAATTAGGACCACCTGAATTCCACGGGAAGCCTGACCCACTCAAAGCGGAGGCATGGCTAAAGCAGACGACAAAAATACTTGATGTCTTACAATGCGCTGATGATCAGAAGGTGTCATTTGCCACTTTTATGTTACGAGGTGAGGCGGACCATTGGTGGGAAGCGGTAAAACGTATCCAACCTTCAGCACTCGAAATGTCTTGGACAGAATTCGAAGAACTGTTTAACGAGAAGTATTTCCCAGAAAGCATCCGCCATATGAAAGAGGTGGAATTCATTAAGCTGGAGCAGGGAAACATGACAGTCTCCCAATATGAAGCCAAGTTTGCCGAGTTATCTCGCTTTGCCACCCATCTTGTGGATGACGAAGCACGAATGAGTCGGATGTTCCTAAGAGGTTTGAGATTCAAAATTCGTCAACAACTTAGCTCTCATAAATTTAGTTTGTATTTAGATGTTGTAGATAGGGCTCAAAGGGTGGAGCAAACAGATGAAACATTGCAGCCAAGAGTTAATGATCAGCATAGAGAAAGGAGTGACAACAACCACAGGAACGAGAACCATCGAGGAAGTAACCAACACTTCGGTGGTAATTCCATACCAAATAACAGAAGAGGAGAATCTAGTGGGAACAATTTCAAAAGAAAGAGATTCCATAATAATTATGGAAGGGCACCAGCACCAGTACCAACACCAGCACCGACCTCAGTTTCAAGGGGAGAAGATCGACCACCAGTGAGATGCTATAGGTGTGGTCAGGAAGGTCACATCAGCCCAAACTGTACACTGCAGTCCAAAAAGTGCTACAGTTGTGGGAAAGAGGGTCATCTTGTGCGGTTTTGTCCTGCCACAAAATCAAGTCCAGCTGCAATGATGATACCAAAAGCTAGCGCGGATAAGGGAAAATCTGTAGTTCAAGGGAGAGCTTTTGTTGTGACATCCCAAATGGCGCGAAACTCGAACGAGGTGATAACCGGTAAGCTATTCATAAATTCTCGTGAAGTCTACGCTTTGTTAGATACTGGCTCTACCCATTCTTTTATTTCACCTACATGTGCTCAGCGTTTAAACTTAACTCCTGAAAATTTGGACTTTGACTTATCAGTTGAAACCCCATTAGGAGAAATGACCATTACATCTACTGTCTATAAATCTTGCCTAGTTCAAATCAACAACCTCACATTACCTGTTAACCTTATTTCTTTGGAGATGCATGAATTTGATGTGATTTTAGGAATTGATTGGTTGACTACCCATCATGCTAAAATTGATTGTTTTCATAAGATTATTAGTTTTTATATTCCTAATCAACCTGTCATGCAAATTCAAGCAACTAAACCATTGAAATCTATAACTGTTATTTCTAGCCATAAAGCCATTCGTTTATTGAAAAACGGATGTCAAGCCTTTTTAGCTCATGTCACTGATTTGAACAAAAATACGTCAAACTTGAATGATATTCCCATTGTTAATGAGTTTCCTGACGTTTTTCCTGAAGAACTTCCTGGCTTACCCCCAAACCGTGAAATTGATTTTTATATTGATCTTGAACCCGGTACCAAGCCCATTTCCAAAGCTCCCTACCGAATGGCTCCCATTGAACTTCAAGAGTTAAAAGTCCAACTACAGGAATTGTTGGATACCGGTTTCATTCGTCCGAGTGCATCACCTTGGGGTGCTCCTGTTCTATTTGTGAAGAAGAAAGACGGGAGTATGAGATTGTGCATTGACTACAGAGAATTGAACCATGTCACCATCAAGAACAGGTACCCGTTACCTCGGATTGATGACATGTTTGATCAATTGCAAGGCGCTCAACATTTCTCAAAGATTGATCTCCGTTCTGGATATCATCAGTTAAAGGTTAAAGCTGAGGACATTCCAAAGACTGCTTTCAGAACTCGTTATGGGCATTATGAGTTCTTAGTCATGCCTTTTGGACTAACTAATGCTCCTGCAGCTTTCATGGACATGATGAACCGGATATTCAAGGAACATTTGGATCATTTTGTGGTTGTCTTTATTGATGACATCCTCATATACTCCAAGAGTCGCGAGGATCATGAACAACATCTGAGATTGATACTACAAAAGCTCCGTGAAAACAAATTATATGCCAAGTTGAAGAAATGTGAGTTCTGGCTTGAGGAGGTCGCGTTTCTTGGGCATGTGATTTCTAGTCAAGGAATATCAGTCGATCCTGCGAAGATTGAAACGGTACTAAATTGGGAACAACCCAAAACAGTAACCGAAGTCCGAAGTTTTCTGGGTCTAGCTGGTTATTATCGGAGATTCGTAGAAGGATTTTCTCGAATCGCCACTCCATTAACGCAGCTTACTCGGAAAAGCACAAAATTCATATGGAGCGAGGAATGCGAGAAAAGTTTCCAAGAACTCAAGAAGAGACTGGTTTCAGCTCCTGTTCGAACCATACCATCAGGATCAGGAGAATTTGTTATCTACAGCGATGCTTCTGGCAAAGGTCTAGGCTGTGTCCTTATGCAACATGGAAAGGTTATAGCCTACGCCTCTCGACAACTCAAAGATTATGAGAAAAATTATCCTACTCATGATCTAGAGTTGGCAGCAGTCGTTTTCGCGTTGAAGATCTGGAGACACTACTTGTACGGAGAAAAAGTGGATATCTATACGGATCATAAAAGTCTCAAGTATTTCTTCACCCAGAAGGAACTCAACATGCGACAACGACGTTGGCTTGAGCTGTTAAAGGATTATGACCACACAATCCAGTATCACCCGGGAAAGGCGAACGTTGTAGCTGACGCTTTGAGCAGAAAATCTTATGCAAGTACAAGTGCACTGCTGACAACACAAAAGTGTATTTTGTACGACTTGCAAAAGATGGAGATAGAGCTAAAGACACCAGGGACCCGCTCGAAGATTGCTCACGTGCGAGTAGAACCAACTTTAATCGATAAAATTAAAGCTGCTCAAGCTACCGATCCGGAACTGATAAACATGATAAAGAAAGTACAAGAAGGTGTCATTCCCGAAGCAAGAATCGATGAGAAAGGAATACTTCGAGTCAACTCTCGACTCTGTGTTCCTAACGATCCTGAATTAAAGCATAAAATCATGATGGAGGCACACAACACGCCGTTTGCAATCCACCCAGGAGGTACCAAGATGTATCGAGATCTTCGACATACATTTTGGTGGAACAATATGAAAAGAGAGATTGCGGAGTTTATCTCAAGGTGCCTAACTTGTCAACGTGTCAAGGCAGAGCATCAAGTTCCTAAAGGTCCATTACAATCACTTGAAGTTCCCGAATGGAAGTGGGAACACATCAATATGGACTTCGTGACGGGTCTTCCAAAAGTTTCTCAAGGCTTAGATGCAATTTGGGTGATCGTAGATAGATTGACCAAATCTGCTCATTTCTTGCCTATACGAGAAAACTTTTCACTTGAACGTCTTGCCGGTATGTACATAAATGAGATCGTGAGATTGCATGGCATGCCAGTTTCCATAGTTTCTGATCGAGATCCTAGATTCACTTCACGCTTTTGGATCAGTCTACAAAAAGCTATGGGCACTGAACTACGTTTTAGTTCTACATACCATCCTCAAACGGACGGACAATCGGAAAGGACGATCCAGACCCTCGAAGATCTTTTGAGACTTTGTGTATTAGACTTCAAAGGAAGTTGGGATAAGTACTTGCCGTTGGTGGAATTTTCTTACAACAACAGTTACCAAGCAAGCATAGGCATGGCTTCATTCGAGGCATTGTATGGAAGGAAGTGTCACTCTCCAATATGTTGGAATGAGATAGGAGAAGCAAAATTGTTGGGACCCGAGTTGGTACGCTTGACGACCGAAAAGATCCAAATGATCCTACAACGAATACAGACCGCACAAGAACGACAAAAGAGTTATGCTGATCTTCATCGGAGAGACGAAAGTTTCAACGTCGGAGATCATGTATTCTTACGTGTTTCTCCATGGAAAGGGGTTACGAGATTCGGAAAGAGAGGAAAGCTCAACCCTCGATTTATTGGCCCATTTGAAATCCTCGATCGAATAGGAACCGTAGCCTACAGACTAGCCCTACCACCAAGTATGTCTCGCATCCATAACGTTTTTCATATATCTATGTTACGTAAATATGTGAAGGACCCAAACCACGTCATTGAGTTAGAACCAGACGTTATAGCAGAGGATTTAACATACGAGGAGGTACCTGTTAAGATCCTGGATAAGAAGGAGCAGATCCTACGCTCAAAGGTTATACCTCAAGTTAAGGTTTTATGGAGGAACCAAGATACTGAGGAAATGACCTGGGAGCTAGAATCTGAGATGAAATCTAAGTATCCTTACCTCTTCGATATGTCAGGTACGTCAATTTCGGGGACGAAATTTCATAAGGAGGGGAGGTTGTAAGACCCCGAATTTTATGAAATACAAAATTTAATTTTTCTTCATATATATATTTTTTTTGAAACAGTAAGTGGTTAAATCGATAAAGTTAAAAGTTAAGGATGTTATGTGCAAATTTTATTTTGTCGGACAATATTCGCTTTGTCGGGGAATATTCGTTTGGTCCGGGAATATTCGTTTGGTCCGACGGCGCCGAAATAACAAATTATTGGTGGACCCCACAAAAGAATATTTGTCGGATATAGAAAACGACAGAAATAACCTTTTTAAATAAAAATAGTCAACGGAACTATTAAAATACCGGTGATAAAAGAATAGTAGCATACGGTAGTTATTGGTATTTTCTGTAGCACTCGGTACTCTACAGTAACACACGGTATTGCATAGTGTCTCATATTATTGATCTGATAATTGACACCGTAACTGTTACGCATCATTTCATCGATAATTGTCACTGCATAATATTTTATATTATCAATTCAATAATTGTTGTTACACAGTATTTTGCATTATTGATTTAATAATTGTCATTACACTGTATTTTATATCATTGAGTCAATAATTGTTGTTGCACTGTTTTTAAAATTATTGAACCTAATAATTGTCACAGTAACATATGCACAGTAATTCACATTATTGAATCAATAATTGTCATTACACAGTAACGTATGCTTTATTTTACATTATTGTTATCTCTATTATGATGTTATTTAAACAGTTGTATTTCATTAATTTATTGACTTGATATCTAAGAGCTAACTATACTGTATTTATAACAATTAGTCATAATAATTGAATTGATAAAGTTATTTGTTTATAATATAAAGTTAGGTGATTATTAGGTGATATGAAATGAATGGTGTAGATTAAAGTGTGAATTATTGTTGAATAATTGAATTGATTTGTTTATAATATAAAGTTAGGTGATTATTAGGTGATATGAAATGAATGGTGTAGATTAAAGTGTGAATTATTGTTGAATAATTAAATTGATTTGTTTATAATATAAAGTTAGGTGATTATTAGGTGATATGAAATGAATGGTGTAGATTAAAGATAATATAATATTTGAAATGGATGGTGTAGATTAAAAGATGATCTTTAAATGAATGGTTTAGATTAAATGAATGATAAGATTTTTGGCTATAAATAGAAGCCTTAACTTAAGGATTTTTCATAAACTTCCTTACTTGTTCTTTCTTTCTCTCTCTAAATACTTCTTGTGAAAGTTTTCTCTAAGTGTGCTTAAGTCATCTTGAGTATTTGTGAAGATCTATAAGTATACGTGTACTGTTCAAGTTAATCAACCTCATTTAAATCAATATCCAGTCACGTGTTGAGGTAAGGGATATCATCTTTTTCATCTTCCATTATTCAAACATACTATGGTAAGGGATTATCATTATTTGATTCTCGATAATAATATTGTTTCTTCCTTACTCATAAGACGTGCCTTTTATTTCCATGTATTAAATTGTGGGAATAACCTTACGGAGCGGATTGCCGCCTGTTGGTGAATAACCTTTCGTATTCATTCATTATTAATTTCTGAGAATAACCTTACGGAGCGGATTGCCGCCTGTTTGGTGAATAACTCTTTGTACTCAAATTCTATTAAATTGTGGGAATAACCTTACGGAGCGGATTGCCGCCTGTTGGTGAATAACCCTTTGTATTAATTTCCTTCACCTTTTGTTAATCAAACCTGCTACGGTAAGGGATATTATTTTCTTTCATACTCCAAAATCGAAATTTATTATGGAACTATTGCTTCTATAATTCCTGAAAATATTATATGTTCCATAATAGTTGAACTTCATTATTTCAACTGAACCTTCCTATTTACGTGAACCTTTCTATTGAATTGTAACCGTTATTCTGAACTGTGGATCTTGAATATCATTTTTAAATTTCACTCCACATCATGTTGACAATTTGGACATTATTTGAATCTGTACAAAGTAAACTTCCGATACTTATTGTTATCCTATTTCTTCTGTTCATCATTTATATCATTCTAATCATCCAAAAATCAAGCTGTTGTGAATATCTGTGGCCGGGGGCACATATGTGATATATTTGTTGAACAGATGATAGGTTAAAGGCGATATAATAGGTTAAAGGCGATACATCTGTTCGGTGTCTTTTATGGCACGTGGTGAATGTTCTCTTTGGCCCGTAGTGCAAAGATGAACTGTTGTTTGGTATGATTATGACCAAAGACTGAATCTGGTATAATCATGACCGTTGGTGCTATATTGAATATCTTTGGCCCGTAGTACAAAGATGAACTGTTGATGTGCATGATTATGATCAGGAACTGTGAATTTGTATTATCTTGACTAATGATATTTCAGATGATAAAAGTTGATGATGTTTTTCCTAAAAAGAGAACCGAGTGGACATTATAGTCTGCATTATTCTTCTAATAGATTACTTATTCCGCTGCTATTATTGATCTGAACGTTGTTTAAGAATTTAACTGAAGTTTTTGATATAAACCTTGTAGTCTATTGTATTCTATCAAGAACTCAACTGTTGAAGATTAATGATAATTTATTCGTCATTATCTTAGTCATGATATTCTTTACTGGGCTATTTGAGCTCACCCTTTCTTTTGTTCCATTGTTTTTCAACAGGAGATGAAAACATAACAGGGTCTAGCCGGGGAATGGAGTGAGGGTCCGAGGAATAGTTATCATAGTCTTCACGTTTTGTAAAATAGTGTGGCAATAATAGTGAAGACTTAGTTGTGTATTATTATACACTGTATTGTTGTACGTTGTGCTTTGTTGTAATAATTTTGTTGTAGTATTTTGACGACTCAAGTTTGGGCTGTGTGGGCCCAGATTTGGGGGCGTCACAGAGAGAGTATCGGGGATAACTCCTCGGGAGGTTGGTGTGGTACAGATGCAAATATCTGACATTTATGACATTTTTTGACGAAGTCTTTGGCATCTTCAAGCATTGTCGGCCAAAAATATCCTTGTCGCAAAATTTTATGGGCCAGTGCCTTTGCTCCCACATGGTCACCGCAGATACCTTCATGAACTTCTCGAAGAGCATAATCAGATTCCCTAGGGTCGAGACATCGGAGCAGTGGTGAAGAATAAGATCTTCGGTACAGCTGATCATTCGTCATACAATACTTGGTGGATTTGTACTTGATCCTTCGGGCCATAGACTTGTCTTCGGGCAATTCACCGGTCAGAAGGAATTGAATGATCGGGGTCATCCAAGAATTTGTCCGTTCAATATCCATTATTGTTTGAACCAAGGTGCTCGGATGCTGAAGATTTTCTAAATATACTGCTCTGTCTAGTTCCCCTTGATCGGTGGTTGCCAACTTGGAAAGGGCATCGACCATTGTATTTTTCGATCTGACTACTCCTATGAGCTGGTATTTCGGGAAGAATGCCAACAATGACCGAACTAGTTGGAGATAGGCCTGTAAATGAACTTCTTTTGCCTCATATTCTCCCAACACTTGTTTCACCACCAGTTGGGAGTCGCTGTATATTGCCAAGCTCTTCACCTCCAAACTTCGGGCTAGCTTTAGCCCTGCCACAAGTGCTTCATATTCGGCGATGTTGTTTGTGGCTATGAACCCAAATCGTATAGATTGTTGTATTTTGAAACCTTCTGGAGAAGTGAGGATGATGCCGGCCCCACTCTTCGTCCCAGTAGCGGATCCGTCCACGAACAGAGTCCATACAATTTCTTCGGGTGTTGATGTCAGTTTATCGCAGTCGGGTTCCTTGTCCTCTAGATCATTACGGAATGAGCACTCGATGATAAAGTCAATGAGTGCTTGTGCTTTGATTGCTGTCCGAGGGCGAAATTCTATATTAAACTGGCTCAGCTCGATGGCCCATGCTGCAAGCCTTCCCGAAGATTCGGGTCTATAAAGGATCTTCCGTAATGGCTGGTCAGTGAGAACGATAATAGTCCGCCCCTGGAAGTAATGTCTGAGTTTCCGACTGGAGATAACCAGTGCGTAAGCCAACTTTTCTAAATTTGGGTACCTTGTTTCAGCATCCCGAAGAACATGGCTTACGTAATAGACTGGTTTTTGCCCTTGTGGATCTTCTCTGATCAAAGCTGACCCAACTGCCAAGGATGTGGCAGAGAGGTATATTTGTAGATCCTCCTCGGGCAGTGCTTTACTCAGAATCGGAGGTGAAGAGATATATCTCTTAATCTGTTCAAAAGCCTCCTGACAATCTTCGGTCCAATGAAAAGTTTTCTGATTCTGGGCTCCCTTCAAAGTTCCGAAGAATGGGAGACATTTCTCTGCTAGTCGCGCCACGAACCGCCGAAGAGCTGCCAGCCTCCCTGTCAACCGTTGAATTTCTTTGAAGTTCTTCGGTGGTTGCATTTCAAGGATAGCCGATATCTTTTCGGGATTTGCCTCAATCCCTCTTCGGCTAACCATATATCCCAAAAATTTACCTGACCCGAGGCCGAATGTGCACTTAGTTGGGTTAAGTCTCATGTTGTACGTTCTGACGTTCGCAAAGCATTCTTTCAGGTCGGCTAGATGATCTTCTTCCCTCATGCTTCGAACAATCATATCATCAACATAGACTTCCATATTTCTCCCGATCTGGCCGCTGAACACTTTGTTCATCATTCTCTGATAGGTGGCCCCTGCATTGATTAATCCGAAGGACATCACTTTGTACGCGTAGATGGCTCGGTGAGTGATAAAGGATGTCTTAGGGATATCGTTTTCATGCATGACAATTTGATTGTATCCCGAGAAAGCATCCAAGAAGCTCATTACAGTATGACCCGAAGTGGAATCAATCAGTTGATCAATATTCGGGAGAGGGTAGTAATCTTTCGGACACGCTTTATTCAGATCTGTATAATCCACGCACATCCTCCACTTCCCATTATGCTTTTTAACCAGTACCACATTCGCGAGCCATTCTGGATAATTGATCTCAAAGATGAAGTCAACAGCCAGAAGTTTATCGATTTCGTCGTCAATTACTTGTTGTCTTTCGGGAGCTATGTTCCTTCGCTTTTGCTTAACAGGTTTTGAGTTCGGCTTTACACTCAGCTGGTGTACGGCCACAGTCTTATCAATGCCTGGCATGTCGGCTGGGACCCAAGCAAAGATATCCGAGTATTGTTGTAAAAGGGCCACCAACCGTGCTCTGGTTTTTTCCTGAAGGCCTGTCCCAATCTGTACTGTTCTTTCGTCATCCTCTTGAAATAACGGAACCTGGACCGTATCTTCACCAGGTGTTGCTATTGGCTCGGTACATCCCTCAGTGAAAGGCTCGAGCTCAATCTTCATGGTGGCTTTCTGTTTGCTGTCGATGATGGGGGATGCCTGAATGGTCTGTAGATAGCATCTTCGGGAAAGATCTTGGTCGCCGACTGATTCCCCGATCCCATTCTTTGTTGGGAATTTCATTTTTAAATGCGGGATAGAGGTAACGGCTTTCAATGCTGACAGAGTCGTTCTTCCCAAGATGGCGTTGTAGTTACTTTCCACCTGGACTACATAGAAACGGACCATGATGGAAGCTTGCTTTGGGGCAGTCCCGAAAATCACAAGCAATTCGATCGTCCCTGCTATACGGACCGGGTTATTCCCGAAGCCATATAAGGGGGACTCATTGCAGATTTCCAGTTTCCTTCCTCCCAAGTCCAGCCGATTGTATGCTTGGCTATAGAGCACGTCGACTGAACTCCCATTATCAATAAGCATCCTCTTCATATCCATAGTACCGACCTGAGCTGTGATGACCAGTGCGTCCTGATGCGGAATAACCATTCCCGACGGGTAATCATCGTCGGAGAAAGTGATGGGGTCGGTCTTGATATCCTGGGGTTTACCGGACACTTGATGGACTTCTCTTCCGAAGGCTTTCCTCTTTCGGTTAGACAGAACAGTGATCAATCCTCCGGAGATGATATCAACCACTCCTCTTGCCTCTGAAGCGGGTGGAGGTGGTTCTAGGCGATCGAAGGCTGATTGTCGATGAGAATCGGCGATGTAACAGTCGAGGTTACCCTTCCGTATCTGTTTTTCTAGGAAGTCTTTGAGCTGGTAACACTCCTCGGTATCATGTCCTTTTGCTTCGTGGTAGGTGCAATATCTATCCCCGTTCTTTTGCCTTGCGAAAACCCGAATCTTCGGGGGTTTTTCGTAGAAGGGTTCGTTTTTTATCGCCTTCACGATGTTACTTTTGTTTGTATTCAGGGGTGTGTAATCCTTGTCGGCACCCCCTCTATCCCTCGGGGGATGGTTCTTTTGCTGTCGATCTCGGCTAGAATCCTTTCGGTCATTCCCCTTTTTGCCGGAGCCATTGGATTTCTTCTCGGCGCTTTCGTCTTCGGGGTTTCTTTGGTGAAACTCACCTGTGTTTTTCGAAGAGCCCCGAAGATTGGCGAGAGCCTCTTCCAATTCTACAAACTTGTCTACTTTTTCGTAAGTTTCTGATAGGGTTTCTGGAGCTTTTGAGATGAGTTCCTCGATCAACCTGCTGGATTTGTCAACGTTTAATCCCATAGTTAAAAATTGGATTACCTGCTTTGGATCGATTCCGTTGATTTCAGACACAGTTTCCCGAAATCTTTTGACATACTGCTGAAGAGTCTCATTCGGCTTCTGTTTTACTTGTAGTAGAGAGGTCATCATTCTGGCCCGTCTTTTATTGCTCCCGAAGCGGGTATGAAATTGTTCCTGTAGTTCTTCCCATGACTTAATAGACCCGTTCGGGAGAGAGGTGACCCATTCTCTAGCTGTCTTCTTTAGAGTAGATAAAAATAGGTGGCACATCGCCACTGCATCATGACCATGGAAGTGCATGGCTTGCTCGAACGAGTAGGTGTGATCATGCGGGTCTCCCGTTCCGTCATACATCTCCAAATTGGGTACTTTTCGACTTCGATCGATTTTGGCTTCCTCCAAATCCTTTGAGAACGGGGAGAACCGGGCCTTCTTGGACCCATAGTACTTGTCCGAAGCCTTCTTAGGTGAGGATTCTCCAGTATGGCTCCCATGGCTGCGTCTGTCCTCCCTATCCCTTTTGGAGGGTGATCTGGCTCGTTTCCTCAAATCCGCCGTCCAGATCGACTTGGAGCGGGTCAATTCCTTTTCTCGGGGTTGGGGGCCACCTCTACGGCGTTCCGTGTGTCTGTCTTCCCGTCTACCCCGGTGGTCTGAGCGGGAGGCCGAGCCTCTCTGGCTCGATAGATTGTCCCCTGTTTCGGTTAATTCTTCGTATTGCTTGTCAAGCTCTTTCTGCTGGATATCTAGAGCCTTTTTCCTGTCGAGGATTATTTGGAGGCGACGCTCTTTCTCAGCCGCCGTCTCCCGGCGAGACAAGGAGGGTGTTGGTCGCCGTGAATAACTTTGCGAGTGTGAAGTTTCCATATCAATGTTGATTGATGGAAATTTTACTTGGTGGCCCTCCTTCTAGCGCCAATGTTGACGCCTGGTTTTGTCCGGTTGTCCTGCTGGCCGTCCGGATAAGTTACCTGCACAAAAGTCCTAACGGCTTGGGCCGTTGGTGGACTCCTCCGGTGTAAGAGTTAGTGAAGGTTTTAAGAAAGGTCAACAATGGAGGTCCAAGTATTTAGTATCGTAGTAAAGTGTATGTGTGCGTACCCCTTTCCTCCATCATTGACTGGGTATTTATAGTGCATACCTGACTCTTACCGATTCCTTTTAGGATTGTCCCTCAACGTGGTATAGTTTGAATAGGAAGGTAATCTCCTAAACCATCTAAGAACCTGACTCCTATTCTAATTCGGATTAGATATAGTAAATAGCCACAGTCCAGATTGGTTAGGGACCTATCCCAAGCCTATTGGACTTATGAGTCCTCATAAGAATTTGCCAAGCTGACGGTCCGTTGGGCCTAGCCCATCATATATTTACCAGACCAGGCTTAGCGAAATATTCATCCTAACAATAATTATTCACATAATTAGTGACAAAAAAATTAACATATAAAATCAGAATATATACTATTATTTTTATTTTTTAAACAAATTATTTGTTTCTCAATTTTTTATTTTTATTTTGAAATAATTTTTCTATGTTCTTAACGATAAAACCTCCATAACCCCTCAGTCCCTGACGACGAACAGCCAGCCAGTCCTAAAGGCCACTGGCACTGCTGAAACTGCAGCTGGCCTGCAGGTTTGCTCACAGTCGTTCTCTTATTACCATAAATTCAATCGAAATCCTTCAATTATTTTCTTAATACAAGAAAATGGAGTTATCATCATCAACAACCCAATACAGGCCAAACTACCCATTTTACTTTTCTTTAATAAGAACAGCTAGAGGAGAATTATTATTCAGCAAAACCCATCTCAATATTCTTCTCTACAGATCAAATTACAGGCCTAATCTTCTTTCCCACAAAACCAGACCCATTTTCCGAGTTTATGCTTCTGTTAACCCAAATGGGTCAAAGGGTTCCCCTTGGCTGCGCCTTTCTCAGGCGATTCGCCATGGGTCCGAGCGGTTTTTTGAGAAATTCCTCGAGTCCGTGAAGAAAGAAACTGGGTTTGATTTGGAGGGTGATAATGTTGAAGTGGAAGGGTTTGCGGGTCGGGTTCGGGAGGTGGCCAATAAGGGCCAAACTGTGTTTGAATCGTTCAAGACTCAGTTGCTTCCTGAGTTTATTGAGTGGAATAAATGGGGCCGATGGAAGGTAATTTTTCTCATTTAAACAAGTTTTTGGTTCTTCAGTAATTTAGTGTTTATTTTGAATTATAGTTGCAAAGTGAAGGTAAATGCCATTTTCTCTGAATGATATACTCTTCTGTCCCATACTATAAAATCCATTTTGAGAAGTCAATTTGCAAAATTTTATATTTTAAAACTGTTGTGATTATTTTAGGTGTGAAAACAGTAAATCTTGTAGTAATAAGTAGTAAAACTTTTTAAACAATTTACAATTATTAAATGTTAACGCTCAATTTTATTCATGCGTTCAACCACCAACTTGGACGTAAACCTACACACAAAAAATCATCAAAAGTGTTTGACAGCTTGAGTCGTCGGAGGATATCTCCAGTGTGAGAGTAAGAACAGACTTTATGTTAATAATGGAGGCAAAAGTGTTTAGTAGGTTAATGATAGAATAAGATGAACGTACCTCTATTGTTTACCTGTATTTATAGTTTAGCATCTCTATCTCAATAGAATCGTAATTCTTAGTTGGAATTGTATAGAGGGATCCTATTGGAAAATGTAAGTATTATACAGACGCTAGTATTAGATATGATAACTGTGTGATACCTTAGTTGGCAAGGCGGTAACCCAAGTCTATTAGACTTAGAAGTCTATTATAAGCGCTTAAATGATAATGGGTTGATTTGGAATAAAGCCCATTAGGGCAGCCCAAAATATGTGGCCCAACACTAAAATTACAAAATGTTTAGCAACTCGATACTATGCTTTAGAAATGGAATTGAGAGCACATTTGCAATTTTTTAGAATTGAAAATCATTTAAAATTTGGCTATCAATTCAAATTCCAACACTTGAAATTGAGTTGCCAAACCTAACTAAATCAATCAAATATCAAATTTGACTATGAAAATGTATCAAATAAACTTCAAAAGGACAAAAAAGCTCTTATATCTTGAAAAGAAGGGAGTTTTATTTTGCATTACTCAAAGTCTCTAATCTCATATCTCTATGATGGATATAATGTACTAGTATTTTCTATTCTCAGGACATCAAGAATTGGGAACCCCAGAGATTAGGCGCCTTGATACTCTATTTTTTTGTTGTAGTATAATCTTGTCAAAGAATATATATGGCAGTTCAAGCTCCTTTTGTTTGTCAACAAGAAGAACTGACCGAGGCATACACGGAGGCTTTGATTCCTGAGCCAACTCCTACTAACATTAGGAAGAAGAGCTATTTCTGGCTTTGATTCCTGAGCCAACTCCTACTAACATTAGGAAGAAGAGCTATTTCTCATTGTTCTTTTCCACAACCCCCCCCCCCCCCCCCCCCCCCCTAAAAAAAATAAAATACACACATGTATTATTTCGGCACCTCTTCGGTAGTCATCGTGACATAAATAGTTCATTTGATTGTTGACACAATTGGTTTGGATGGTTGAATATTTCCCTAAAGCTTTGGTCTTTCTTGATAGTGGTCAGTGGCACTGTTCTAGCAAAAGCCATAAAAGTAAAAAAGAAAATTTTATTTGACGAAGAGTTGTAGTGACAACTTTTCCGGCTTACCTTTTCGTTTGTTAGTGATGTTCATCTGTTACCTTTAGTAACACATTCATCTAATAAATGGTCAGGCAGTCAGAGTCCACAAATAAATTATCCTTGCGCATGGGAGTAGGAAAGATTACACTCCAGCTTATACCACAGAATCATGCTTTATACACGACGTGCATTACAGCCATCCAACTATAACAGAATACTACCAGTCTCACAAATAAACACACGACAAATACCCCGGCAAATCTACAACGGTCAAATCTAAACACTTGAATCAGAAACATACCTCACAATAGAAAGATTTAACAAGAGCTACTACCAGTATTAAGTCCTAAACTCAAATCCCTCTCAAGTGATTTTGATTCAATAGAAACAACTACATGAAGGGGGACAACCATAAAAGGAACCAGCTGCAAACTCCTGTGTATTATACAATCTTCATAAATTTCACATAGGCCATCATAAACTTGAGTTATCTTACAAATGCCTACTTATCACTATCTACCACTTTAACTAGTAATGAGTAGCTAAAAACTTTATGTTGGAAAACCCATAAAAGTTGAAACTAGTACAACCAATACAGTACCTTAAGCACTATCAGCTACCATTTTGCTGCTGTCGGTTTTGCTGTTGTTGAGGCTGCGGCCATGATATAAATGGTAGAGGTGGACGAGGCTGCGGACCACCATAGAGCGCTGCTTGATCAACTGGTTTACCCATGATCATCCCTGTCGGTCCCGCTGGATGCTGCTGCGGGGCATAGTAATATGGAATAGGATCTGCTGGTGAACCCACCAGGGGAATTGTAGCCTTTGTCACACCAAGACCTTCCTCTTTCAACTCGTCTCTTGGGATAATATCAACTAGAAAATCAAAGACATCAGTCCTAGAAATTGCTACAGCAATATCATTCTTCTGAAGCGTTCTCCTTTTATTTTCCTCAGTGTGGATCCAAGAACGCAAAGTTAGCTCCAAGATGAACATCTCACAAGCCTTTGCAAATATAACAGGGGCCTCAGCTGAAATCATTTTGACATCTTCGTCAGCTTTCATTATTTTTTTGATTCGAGCAAGTGGGAGGCTATGGTTCTTGAAGTCGGTCGCTTGTTCAACTTCTAGCATTTGGTTAGCCCAAAATGCTTGCAGCTGCTGTTGTTGTTGCTGCTGCTGCTGTTGGTAATGGAAGTGCTGGGTTTGGTGGTAGGCAAGCTGATTTTGAGAAGTTGAGATAGGAGGAGGCTGAGTTGGGGAAGACACAGGCATAGCAGGGATACCCATAGCCACCACAGGTCCAGAATGGAAGGGAGGTGTAGCATAGGTCATTTGACCTGCATTTCCTACCACTTGCTGCTGTTGCTGCTGAGTTTGTTCTGATTGATCCATAATTAAGTCTTCAACTATGTTCTTACTGCCATGCTGGAAAGAACATAATATGGGGTTCAGCAGTTGCACTTTCCGAATTACAAATCAATATTGAATCCAGCTATGCAAATGTCTACTACCAAGAACTAGAATAAAAATGCTTCGCACATTATCTAACCTCAATCTGCTTCACAATCAAAAGTTTAAAATTCACACAAATAGAAAGGCATTTGAATGACCGAACGACAAAGAATAAAGAAGACAAACAAGACACACGAACCCATGCTAGGATCCATTTGATTTTTTTCTTTTTCAAATAAAAATTCCTACTTCAATGTGTACTTAGTCGTAGCCCACAGGAGAAATGTCCAGCAACATGCTAAGAATACATAACAGCTTACACTACATTAGCAAGGAAACTGTGCCACATGCTGATACACCGTTAAAGCATCAATGATTACTTAGACTGGAGTCAAATTTCAGTGTCTAATTAATCTTTATTAGCACAAATTGCATCAAGACATAATCTGCACCAAACTTTTTAAATAAAACAAAATAAATCCTTTCCAGAAAAATAAAATAAAACACATAAAGACATAAATGGTCAACACAGAAGCATACTTGCAGATTCAAACTCATACCAAAGCTGCTACAGAGTTATATAAGCAATCAATTATGAAAACTACAGTATAGTGGTTGCTTGCTTAGTTAATCATTCTCACTCCCGAGATTGATTGTTTTTAATGAGATATGTACAGAAAACATTGAGGGGGAAAATGCCAGCAACTAATCAAGCATCATTAATGACCACCCTCTGGTCCTAATTTAACCTCTATCTCGCAAAACATTGTAACTAGCATAGAGGTGAAAGGCTAAAACTTTTAACTAAATGGGGGCCAAAGTTAAACTTTTAATCATTTCTGTAGGAACAGGAAGCAACCGTCTATTTAACACCCCAGTCCCACATCAAAACACGCAAGTAAGATTGGTGTGTGTATAAGGGTCAACTCTAGTATTTTAGAGTACCAATAAATTGTCATTACTTCTGAGTTTTTGGGTGGGCTATGGAGATGATCCAATTTGTGTTAATGGGCAACATGGATTGGAGAGCCGAGATGATCCAACTCGTGTTCTTGGAGACATGGATTGATATACATAAAAAATAATTAAAGAAAACATTATAATTCATAACCAGCTTTAAAAACCCAAATGGTAGGATTGATATACATAAAAATTAAATATAATTTTAAATAAAAAAAATTATAATTCATAACCTATTTTAAAAACCCAAATATTAATTACTCCTGAAAGAAATGAAACAACAGAAGGAAACCCTAACTCTTTGCTAGTACTCCAAGGTCAACAAGTATAATCGTCAGATTAGAGGGGATAGAGCTAGAAAAATAGTACCAAACCACAGAATTGAGTGAAAACAAAATCATAGCATATAAAGACAACAAATAAACAGATAATAATGATTAATATAGTCAGTTCTACTCCTGGGCAATATTGCATGACATAATTGACTAGAAGAAAAAAATACAGTTTTTACGAAATAGTTTTGAAAATTCTCGAATCCAAACAGAAAAAAGATGGAGCAAATAGTGTGGAAAGAATTACATACTCATCTTTACTTGTCTGAATCATCAGTTGCAGAAACCCTAATTAGATAGAGAGCAAATCCAGGGAAGAAGAGTGAGGGGAATGGGAAAGAGGGACTAAGAGCTTTTTGAATATATATCGTCTGAACTTAGAGAGAGAAAGAGGGGAGAGGGAGAGAGTGGGGAATTGAGGGCTTATAGACTTTCCACCTGGATCATCAGTAAATAAGTAACGTTGTATTCAAGGGTTTACGCATGCGTACACGGCTGTGATGGCACATTAGAAAAGATGACACATTGAATAATTATTCAATAAATTTGAAATAAATTTAAATAATATTTTAAGTTAATAAAAAAAATTATTTTAATAAATTTATAGTTATAAATATTAAGACATCATTAAAATAAAAAGATTTCGTTTTTAAAGACTATTGAATAATTTTTTATATTCATGAGTTCACCACCTCAGACCATCTCGTGATCATTTTCCTTCTACTATTCTACATATCAGTTTCTCACGTGACCAAATCATGTGGTTGAATACTTAATATTATCGGATCGTTTAAAAGTTATATATTTTTTTAATTGATATTTTAAAAAATTAATTTGATATTTTTATAAATAAGTCTTATTTAATCTTATAGAAATATCAAATAAACTTATAAAAATATTAATTTATAATAAAAATTGATATTACTATAAGTTAATTTGATATTTTTATAAATAAGTCTTATTTGATCTTGTAAAAATATTAAATTAGTTCGTAAAAATATCAATTCATTTTTTTTGATAAAAGTAAAACATGCATTAATCATGAAAAAAAAAGTACAGATAATGTTACATTTGGATTATAAAAATCAAGGTGAGAATAAAATAATTCATTTTCATCAAATAAAAAAAATTGTATTTAATTGTTTTATTGAAATAAATAATCAATTCTTTTTTTTTTTTCTCCCTAAACGTGTGCCTTGTAGGAGAATATAGAATGACAATTTCAAATAAAAATAGAATGAATTATTTTACTTACTATTTCATTATTTTATTTATTTTTATTTTTTTATCCATTTTATTTCAACAATCTAAGGTAATATTTGTTTGCATGAATTATAATCCCTGAATTATAATCCCAGTGCATGGATTATAATTTCAATATTATGTTTATTTTCAAATATTAAACTTGGAATAAGAGTATTAATTTTATCTTTGTCTTGTTTATTTTTAAATTTAGATTTGAGACTATTAGTTCAGAAATTATAAAATGACTTAATAGGGGAACTATTTAATGCTATGTTCAATTAAGAATTATAATTTCAAGACTATTAAGTTATTTTATAATTCATGAACTAATAGTCCCAAGTCTAAATTTAAAAATAAACAAGACATTTTTGAGATTAATGATTTTATCTTAAGTATAATTCTTATAAATAAATATAATCTCGTGATTACAATTTACACATTGAGATTATAATTCATCCTTATGTTGGACATCCTTATTTTTATTTTAATGAGGTATCATAATCTAACATCGCTCGTGTATATACTGTTGATGTATCAAATTTAACTCATTAAAAAATATATTTTAATATCAAAGTTTGATCTTTAATAGTTTAATATTAAATGAAAAAGTTATTAGAATAATTATGTTTAAACCTGTTTTAAATAAAAATTTAATTATAAGGTTAAGTGAAAAAATCGAAGGGAAAGCCTCTTTTGGTATGTGCAATGTTCATACGAGCACACCGAATAGTTTTGCCATATAAAGATAAGTTATGACAATTTTTAAATTGAGATACTTATTTAGACTACTTCTGTAAATTAGAGGCATTATTTTATAAAATTCAAGATATGGCATTAAAAATTATGATCGCCAAAATCAACCATTTAAAATTATTTTCTTTCAAAATTATATAAGTAATAATAGAGATCTTTGACGATTTTAGTTTTTTTTTTAAGCCAAATATTCAATATAATTGTGATAATCCCTCACTTCCATTTGCAAAATCTGCAAATACGGAAGATACATTTTTATTTTATATTTATCTCTAAAATTGATAATTTATTAATTTAATAATAATGATCAAAAAATAAAATTATAATGATAAACTCAAAAATTATATTTAATTTTAGATTATCGTCAAAATAAATATGAATCCTTAAAGGAAGAAACAAAAAAGTGACAATTGAAACTCATTTTATGCATCATGCTTAAGCTATTAGTGTGTCTATCCTTTCCATCATTTTAGAACTATTATATCATGTCTATCTTGCCCATGGAAAAATGAGCATCTTTTCCTATGGTATTTTTAACCCTAGCGTTTTGAAAAATATCATTGTAATTTTGTATTTCAAAATATAAGATTAAAAATATATTTGTATTTAGCCCTACTTCTCCTCTTGGTCGGGCTGTCGTGGCCAGTTTCCTCTAGGTTTTTAGAGTTGGAAAGTAAGTAAAGGAAACTGATATTTTTATAGAGTTTTCTGATATTTTCATATAAAAAGTGTTGTTATATGTCTATAATAGGTTTGCACATCGGACCAGCCTGGCCTGGTCCGGCCCAGGCTTGGCAGGCCTTGATCGTTGACCAGGCCAGGCCTAAACATAAAAGAAACAAGTCCAGGCCAGGCCGGATTTAAGAAGAAAAAAATGAGCCTGCTTTGGCCTGAGGGCCGGGCCGGGCCAGACCGAAAGTTGAATAACGGGCCTGACGGTAATAAAGTTATAATATAATAAATATATGTGTGTGTTGTGTGCATGTAATATATATATATATATATATATATACTGAGCGTCTGAGCCACTGATGCACTGCAGTCTGCAGTGCACTTGAAATTAATTGACACAAGTCAGTGAGTCACACACACTGACACACGTAATTTATAATTTGTTGCCAAAATAATATATGTGTCAATGTGTGTGTCAGTGCTATATATATATATATATATATATATATATATATATATATATATATATATATATATATATTACATACTAACCGAGTAAACCGACTAACATTTAACATACTAAGTTTACTAACAACGGGAGCTTTGTATGTAACAAGTCTAACATATATGATATAATGATAACATATATGATATATATATTACTTATATATATATATATTACTCAGTAAGTTGTAAGTACATTAGTACACACACTGACAGTTGACACTACACAGTCTCACACAGACTAACACACACACACACTGACACGCACGCATATATAAATATATATAATATACATATTATTTTATTACACAATAAACACACACGTATATCGGTATATGTTATTAAACACACACACACACACACACACACACACACACACACACACACACACACACACACACATATATATATATATATATATATTACTCATTCACACAAGTATATATTATTAAAAAAAAGATTGTTAAATATATAAATATTTATTTTATATAAATTTGAAACAAATATTTTTAAATAATTACGATACACACACACACACACACACACACACACTCATAACTTATAAAATATAAAGCGACTCGGCCGTATTAAAAACTAAAAATAAAATTGATGTATTTATTAAAAATAATGTAGTACAAGTTTATAATTTACAAATTACAATAATGAATAATTATAAGTTTATAACTTTAAAATATAACTTAAATAATAATTAATTAGTCATTGGTTACAAATAAATTCTTCAAAATTTTAAAATATATGTCTTCAAATATTCAAAATTTATGGAATTGAACTTTCAACAGTTTCTGTTCCGACTTCGAGATCTTCCGAGCTATCTTGATCGTCTATTACGTCTTGTATTCTTCTTTGCGCCGCAAGATAATCTCTATAGCAGATGCATATTTCTAACGATTCTGGACTAAGTCTACTTCTTTTTTCATTTAATACCCTGCCAGATAAAGAAAAACAAGATTCTGAAGCTACGGTACTAGCTTGGATAGTTAGTAAATCACGGGTCATCGCGGCCAAAGTAAGAAACTGTCGTTTATGTTTATTCTAGAAAGCGAGAATATTAAAATTTTCAAATTCTTCTTCGGTCATAAAACTTCTAAAATTGGTACTACAATATAAACCAAGTTTGTTTAAACTACTCGTGTGTGTTAAAATTTTTGGTTTCTTATATAGTGTTTTTAATAAGTTGGCATATTTAGAAGATGAAGGGGCAGGGGGCAGTGCACGTACAGATGTACAATATACAGATTCATACAATTTATAAAATTCAGTAAATGTAGTATTAAATTTTAATTTAAGGTTATCAATATTACTACTACCTATATTTTCTACTATATCTTCCAAAATACTCTCTACACATTTTAATTTTATAATTGGGTTTAATGCAGCGGCACAAGTAATAACAGTTGGCATGTTTTCAAAGTATTTTTAAAATTTTTCTTCCATTGACAAAATAAGGGCAGACCAAATGTCATTATTTTTAAATTCTTTAAAAATAAATGATATTTCTAAACATGCATACAAAACATGATGAATTGTAGGATAATAAACAGCAGATAATATTTTTGTATCTTTTTTAAAAACTTTAAGAATCTTTAAAAGTTGACCAAGTAAATCCCAGTCTTCGTTTGTTAATTCATGAATCATCAAAGTATTATAAAACTCCATAAGTATATTTTTACGTTTATAGACATCTTTAAACAAATCATATGTACTATTCCACCTTGTGTTATTATCAAATTTCACTCTTTTAAATTTTTCTCTTCTTGCATGACAAAAATGTCTAAAATTTTGAATTTTTCTGTTTGAACCACACACACAGGTAATCATATAACGAATTTTAGATATAATCATTTCTAAATAATTAAATCCGGATTGAACTATTAAATTTATTATATGACAAATACATCTAACATGAAAAAATGAACCATTTATTATTAGTAACAAATCATTTTTTAACATGGTAACAACACTAGTGTTATTGCTTGCATTATCTAAACTAATATTCATTATTTTATTTTTAATTTTAAAAGTACGAATAATCTCAATAATTTGACTATATATTGTTTGACCAGTATGGGGTAATTCAAAAAATTCAAATCCTATAATTCTTTTTTGGATAACCATTTCAGAATCTATCCAATGAGCAGTCATACAAATATAACTAACTCCAGGTTGATGATTAGCAGACCAAATATCACTACTTAAACTAATTTTACCGTCAAAATTATCAAAATATTCAATAAGTTCTTTTTTAGCTTTATTATATAATTTAATAGCATCACGTTTAGTAGTCATTCTACTTACTTGTTTATATTTCGGTTGCAATCCAGATTGAATGTACCCGGTACAGCGTTGATCGGCAAAAAAATTAAACGGGAGCTCCTTCTCGATCACTAGTTTGGCTTGCAACTCCTTTTCTAATATTTGATCATAACACCAACTGCGACCGGAACGATCAATTTGTGCTTGAGAGCTTTCGTCGGTTAGTTTATGCCTTTGCAAACACGATTGATAGTGTCGTTGTAGTGTGTTATTACCTTTAGTACCAAATAAGGCGTTGCATATTTACATTAAGCCTTTTTAACACCATCGGCAGCCCATATTTCGATGAAATGTTCCCAAACTGGCGCTGTATGTTTGTTTTGCTCACCGGTAGGACGTGGAAATAACGGACTCGAACTCGTTTCACTATCACGCTGAATGCTACTTTGGTCGTTTTGAATAAATTGTGGTATTTATGATCCTGATGCAATGTTGGAAGAATCCATTGTATTATAATAAAATATTATAATAACAATATAATAATAACGGGTATAAAAATATAATAATAAAGGGTATAATAAAAAAATTGTATTAACCAGCTTGAGAGTTATAATATAAAGAAATTGAAATCTTATGGAGAGAAAATAATTAAATCAGTGTTGGAGACAAAAGAATGCTAAAATAATTGATCTTGTAATAATAATTGTGAATATCTATAATACAACACACGACCTTCATTTTATACAACTCAAATATTTCCGTTGCGCAATTAACCGTTTTGAAAAATTTGACCGTTTATTTTTTTTTTGCATGTATTGATAATTGACTGATGCGGACTTGCGGAGGCAGGACTCGGCAGGAGGCACTGCCGTACTGGCAGGCAGGCTGCAGCCGACACGTCAAATCAGTCGTCAGGCGTCGGCAGAGCAGCAGCCCTCCAGCGCACGCCACGCGTCCCAGCACTCCAGTCACCAGCTTCCTGCACATGCCACGCGACCCACTCCTACAGGCCACGCCAGCTGACGTCATATGTTACCATTGCTTTCTTAATAAATACTAATAGTAGATAGAAGAAGAAGAAGCCACAAACGGTCACACACGCATATATATTATATAATAATATTATACATACTTAGTATTATACACACAGTCTCACACACACACACTAACACACACACACACACATATATAAATATATAATATACACGCATAAAGTTCAGGGGTAATGACTAGAAGTCTAGAACTAAACAAATCACAGACTCACGACAATCACCGCCACATGTAACACACTCAAAATCGGTCCAACATTAAATGTCAAATAAGATAGTACCAGACTTGGGGAGGAAGGCCAGGCCACAGGTTTGGGAATGCGGGCCAGGCCGAAGGCCAGTCCAGGCCGCAGGCCGGTCCAGACTGCAGGCCAGGCCGCAGGCCAGTCCAGGCCGATTTTTTTGCAAGGCCGGACCGGGCCAGATTTAAGCTACAAAAACGTGACCTGTTGCTGTCTGGCAGGCTGGGCTAGGCAAGGTCAGGTGTGACGCCCCCAAATCTGGGCCCACACAGCCCATACTTGAGTCGTCAAAAGACTACAACAAAATTATTACAACAAAGCACAACGTACAACAATACAGTGTATAATAATACACAACTAAGTCTTCACTATTATTGCCACACTATTTTACAAAACGTGAAAACTATGATAACTATTCCTCGGACCCTCATTCCATTCCCCGGCTAGACCCTGTTATGTTTTCATCTCCTGTTGAAAAACAATGGAACAAAAGAAAAGGTGAACTCAAATAGCCCAGTAAAGAATATCATGACTAAGATAATGACGAATAAATTATCATTAGTCTTCAACAGTTGAGTTCTTGATAGAATACAATAGACTACAAGGTTTATATCAAAAACTGCAGTTAAATTCTTAAACAACGTTCAGATCAATAATAGCAGCGGAATGAGTAATCTATTAGAAGAATAATGCAGACTATAATGTCCACTCGGTTCTCTTTTTAGGAAAAACATCATCAACTTTTATCATCTGAAATATCATTAGTCAAGATAATACAAATTCACAGTTCCTGATCATAATCATGCAGATCAACAGTTCATCTTTGCACTACGGGCCAAAGACATTCAATATAACACCAACGGTCATGATTATACCAGATTCAGCCTTTGGTCATAATCATACCAAACAACAGTTCATCTTTGCACTACGGGCCAAAGAGAACATTCACCACGTGCCATAAAAGACACCGAACAGATGTATCGCCTTTAACCTATTATATCGCCTTTAACCTATCATCTGTTCAACAAATATATCACATCTGTGCCCCCGGCCACAGATATTCACAACAGCTTGATTTTTGGATGATTAGAATGATATAAATGATGAACAGAAGAAATAGGATAACAATAAGTATCGGAAGTTTACTTTGTACAGATTCAAATAATGTCCAAATTGTCAACATGATGTGGAGTGAAATTCAAGATCCACAGTTCAGAATAACGGTTACAATTCAATAGAAAGGTTCACGTAAATAGGAAGGTTCAGTTGAAATAATGAAGTTCAACTATTATGGAACATATAATATTTTCAGGAATTATAGAAGCAATAGTTCCATAATAAATTTCGATTTAGGAGTATGAAAGAAAATAATATCCCTTACCGTAGCAGGTTTGATTAACAAAAGGTGAAGGAAATTAATACAAAGGGTTATTCACCAACAGGCGGCAATCCGCTCCGTAAGGTTATTCCCACAATTTAATAGAATTTGAGTACAAAGAGTTATTCACCAAATAGGCGGCAATCCGCTCCGTAAGGTTATTCTCAGATATTAATAATGAATGAATACAAAAGGTTATTCACCAACAGGCGGCAATCCGCTCCGTAAGGTTATTCCCACAATTTAATACATGGAAATAAAAGGCACGTCTTATGAGTAAGGAAGAAACAATATTATTATCGAGAATCAAATAATGATAATCCCTTACCATAGTACGTTTGAATAATGGAAGATGAAAAAGATGGTATCCCTTACCTCAACACGTGACTGGATATTGATTTAAATGAGGTTGATTAACTTGAACAGTACACGTATACTTATAGATCTTCACAAATACTCAAGATGACTTAAGCACACTTAGAGAGAACTTTCACAAGAAGTATTTAGAGAGAGAAAGAAAGAACAAGTAAGGAAGTTTATGAAAAATCCTTAAGTTAAGGCTTCTATTTATAGCCAAAAATCTTATCATTCATTTAATCTAAACCATTCATTTAAAGATCATCTTTTAATCTACACCATCCATTTCAAATATTATATTATCTTTAATCTACACCATTCATTTCATATCACCTAATAATCACCTAACTTTATATTATAAACAAATCAATTTAATTATTCAACAATAATTCACACTTTAATCTACACCATTCATTTCATATCACCTAATAATCACCTAACTTTATATTATAAACAAATCAATTCAATTATTCAACAATAATTCACACTTTAATCTACACCATTCATTTCATATCACCTAATAATCACCTAACTTTATATTATAAACAAATAACTTTATCAATTCAATTATTATGACTAATTGTTATAAATACAGTATAGTTAGCTCTTAGATATCAAGTCAATAAATTAATGAAATACAACTGTTTAAATAACATCATAATAGAGATAACAATAATGTAAAATAAAGCATACGTTACTGTGTAATGACAATTATTGATTCAATAATGTGAATTACTGTGCATATGTTACTGTGACAATTATTAGGTTCAATAATTTTAAAAACAGTGCAACAACAATTATTGACTCAATGATATAAAATACAGTGTAATGACAATTATTAAATCAATAATGCAAAATACTGTGTAACAACAATTATTGAATTGATAATATAAAATATTATGCAGTGACAATTATCGATGAAATGATGCGTAACAGTTACGGTGTCAATTATCAGACCAATAATATGAGACACTATGCAATACCGTGTGTTACTGTAGAGTACCGTGTGCTACAGAAAATACCATAAACTACCGTATGCTACTATTCTTTTATCACCGGTATTTTAACAGTTCCGTTGACTATTTTTATTTAAAAAGGTTATTTCTGTCGTTTTCTATATCCGACAAATATTCCGTTGTGGGGTCCACCAATAATTTATTATTTCGGCGCCGTCGTACGGCACGAATATTCCCCGACCAAACGAATATTCCCCGACAAAGCGAATATTGTCCGACAAAATAAAATTTGCACATAACATTCAAAAAACTTACTGTTTAACCACTTACTGTTTCAAAAAAAATATATATGAAGAAAAATTAAATTTTGTATTTCATAAAATTCGGGGTCTTACAACCTCCCCTCCTTATGAAATTTCGTCCCCGAAATTGACGTACCTGACATATCGAAGAGGTAAGGATACTTAGATTTCATCTCAGATTCTAGCTCCCAGGTCATTTCCTCAGTATCTTGGTTCCTCCATAAAACCTTAACTTGAGGTATAACCTTTGAGCGTAGGATCTGCTCCTTCTTATCCAGGATCTTAACAGGTACCTCCTCGTATGTTAAATCCTCTGCTATAACGTCTGGTTCTAACTCAATGACGTGGTTTGGGTCCTTCACATATTTACGTAACATAGATATGTGAAAAACGTTATGGATGCGAGACATACTTGGTGGTAGGGCTAGTCTGTAGGCTACGGTTCCTATTCGATCGAGGATTTCAAATGGGCCAATAAATCGAGGGTTGAGCTTTCCTCTCTTTCCGAATCTCGTAACCCCTTTCCATGGAGAAACACGTAAGAATACATGATCTCCGACGTTGAAATTTTCGTCTCTCCGATGAAGATCAGCATAACTCTTTTGTCGTTCTTGTGCGGTCTGTATTCGTTGTCGGATCATTTGGATCTTTTCGGTCGTCAAGCGTACCAACTCGGGTCCCAACAATTTTGCTTCTCCTACCTCATTCCAACATATTGGAGAGCGACACTTCCTTCCATACAATGCCTCGAATGGAGCCATGCCTATGCTTGCTTGGTAACTGTTGTTGTAAGAAAATTCCACCAATGGCAAGTACTTATCCCAACTTCCTTTGAAGTCTAATACACAAAGTCTCAAAAGATCTTCGAGGGTCTGGATCGTCCTTTCCGATTGTCCGTCCGTTTGAGGATGGTATGCAGAACTAAAATGTAGTTCAGTGCCCATAGCTTTTTGTAGACTGATCCAAAAGCGTGAAGTGAATCTAGGATCTCGATCAGAAACTATGGAAACTGGCATGCCATGCAATCTCACGATCTCATTTATGTACATACCGGCAAGACGTTCAAGTGAAAAGTTTTCTCGTATAGGCAAGAAATGAGCAGATTTGGTCAATCTATCTACGATCACCCAAATTACATCTAAGCCTTGAGAAACTTTTGGAAGACCCGTCACGAAGTCCATATTGATGTGTTCCCACTTCCATTCGGGAACTTCAAGTGATTGTAATGGACCTTTAGGAACTTGATGCTCTGCCTTGACACGTTGACAAGTTAGGCACCTTGAGATAAACTCCGCAATCTCTCTTTTCATATTGTTCCACCAAAATGTATGTCGAAAATCTCGATACATCTTGGTACCTCCTGGGTGGATTGCAAACGGCGTGTTGTGTGCCTCCATCATGATTTTATGCTTTAATTCAGGATCGTTAGGAACACAGAGTCGAGAGTTGACTCGAAGTATTCCTTTCTCGTCGATTCTTGCTTCGGGAATGACACCTTCTTGTACTTTCTTTATCATGTTTATCAGTTCCGGATCGGTAGCTTGAGCAGCTTTAATTTTATCGATTAAAGTTGGTTCTACTCGCACGTGAGCAATCTTCGAGTGGGTCCCTGATGTCTTTAGCTCTATCTCCATCTTTTGCAAGTCGTACAAAATACACTTTTGTGTTGTCAGCAGTGCACTTGTACTTGCATAAGATTTTCTGCTCAAAGCGTCAGCTACAACGTTCGCCTTTCCCGGGTGATACTGGATTGTGTGGTCATAATCCTTTAACAGCTCAAGCCAACGTCGTTGTCGCATGTTGAGTTCCTTCTGGGTGAAGAAATACTTGAGACTTTTATGATCCGTATAGATATCCACTTTTTCTCCGTACAAGTAGTGTCTCCAGATCTTCAACGCGAAAACGACTGCTGCCAACTCTAGATCATGAGTAGGATAATTTTTCTCATAATCTTTGAGTTGTCGAGAGGCATAGGCTATAACCTTTCCATGTTGCATAAGGACACAGCCTAGACCTTTGCCAGAAGCATCGCTGTAGATAACAAATTCTCCTGATCCTGATGGTATGGTCAGAACAGGAGCTGAAACAAGTCTCCTCTTGAGTTCTTGAAAACTCTTCTCGCATTCCTCGCTCGATATAAGTTTTGTACTAGAATGAATGATACCGATATCTAGTAATTAAACTTTCAACTCTTGGTGTTCTATGGGAGCCATTTGGTATGGGACTTTAAAAATGGGCTTAGTGCCGGGTTCAAGATCGATACAGAATTCAATTTCACGGTTTAGGGTAAGCCAGAATGTTCCTCAGAAAAAACGTCAGGAAACTCATTAACAATGGGAATATCATTCAAGTTTGACGTGTTTTTGTTCAAATCAGTGACATGAGCTAAAAAGGTTTGACATCCGTTTTTCAATAAACGAATGGCTTTATGGCTAGAAATAACAGTTATAGATTTCAATGGTTTAGTTGCTTGAATTTGCATGACAGGTTGATTAGGAATATGAAAACTAATAATCTTATGAAAACAATCAATTTTAGCATGATGGGTAGTCAACCAATCAATTCCTAAAATCACATCAAATTCACGCATGTCCAAAGAAATAAGGTCAACAGGTAATGTGAGGTTGTTGATTTGAACTAGGCAAGATTTATAGATAGTAGATGTAATGGTCATTTCTCCTAATGGGGTTTCAACTGATAAGTCAAAGTCCAAATTTTCAGGAGTTAAGTTTAAACGCTGAGCACATGCAGGTGAGATAAAAGAATGGGTAGAGCCAGTATCTAACAAAGCGCAGACTTCACGAGAATTTATGAATAGCTTACCGGTTATCACCTCGTTCGAGTTTCGCGCCATTTGGGATGTCACAACAAAAGCTCTCCCTTGAACTACAGATTTTCCCTTATCCGCGCTAGCTTTTGGTATCATCATTGCAGCTGGACTTGATTTTGTGGCAGGACAAAACCGCGCAAGATGACCCTCTTTCCCACAACTGTAGCACTTTTTGGACTGCAGTGTACAGTTTGGGCTGATGTGACCTTCCTGACCACACCTATAGCATCTCACTGGTGGTCGATCTTCTCCCCTTGAAACTGGGGTCGGTGCTGGTGTTGGTACTGGTGCTGGTGCCCTTCCATAATTATTATGGAATCTCTTTCTTTTGAAATTGTTCCCACTAGATTCTCCTCTTCTGTTATTTGGTATGGAATTACCACCGAAGTGTTGGTTACCTCCTCGATGGTTCTCGTTCCTGTGGTTGTTGTCACTCCTTTCTCTATGCTGATCATTAACTCTTGGCTGCAATGTTTCATCTGTTTGCTCCACCCTTTGAGCCCTATCTACAACATCTGAATACAAACTAAATTTATGAGAGCTAAGTTGTTGACGAATTTTGAATCTCAAACCTCTTAGGAACATCCGACTCATTCGTGCTTCGTCATCCACAAGATGGGTGGCAAAGCGAGATAACTCGGCAAACTTGGCTTCATATTGGGAGACTGTCATGTTTCCCTGCTCCAGCTTAATGAATTCCACCTCTTTCATATGGCGGATGCTTTCTGGGAAATACTTCTCGTTAAACAGTTCTTCGAATTCTGTCCAAGACATTTCGAGTGCTGAAGGTTGGATACGTTTTACCGCTTCCCACCAATGGTCCGCCTCACCTCGTAACATAAAAGTGGCAAATGGCACCTTCTGATCATCAGCGCATTGTAAGACATCAAGTATTTTTGTCGTCTGCTTTAGCCATGCCTCCGCTTTGAGTGGGTCAGGCTTCCCGTGGAATTCAGGTGGTCCTAATTCTTTAAATTGCTTAACAGTGACCATCCTCAAATTGCCAGCGTTTCTACCGTTATTATTGACTGGATTTCCTCTTCCTTGATTCTGTATGAACTGCATGAAATTCCTAAAGAATCCATCGTTCATCATGTTATCAGGAACATTATTTCCTGAGTTGGCAGGAGGATTGTTTGGGGCCTCTTGATTCTCGGCTACATTTGCTTCAGGCATTCCATAGTTAACCTCTTGATTTTCAGATGCCATACTAAACTGTGGTCACAAAATAAATGTTAGTTCAAATAAACTGACTCATCACTTCATGTTCCTACATTCAAATCGACTCATTAGATAATAAAATCTATTTTAGGTAGGACACACTAGTGACTGATTCTATTCGTCTCTCCCCTCCTAGTTCTACCCCAGATCTCCATTAAAGACCATATCCCTAAGCTCTGATACCAACTGTGACGCCCCCAAATCTGGGCCCACACAGCCCATACTTGAGTCGTCAAAAGACTACAACAAAATTATTACAACAAAGCACAACGTACAACAATACAGTGTATAATAATACACAACTAAGTCTTCACTATTATTGCCACACTATTTTACAAAACGTGAAAACTATGATAACTATTCCTCGGACCCTCACTCCATTCCCCGGCTAGACCCTGTTATGTTTTCATCTCCTGTTGAAAAACAATGGAACAAAAGAAAAGGTGAACTCAAATAGCCCAGTAAAGAATATCATGACTAAGATAATGACGAATAAATTATCATTAGTCTTCAACAGTTGAGTTCTTGATAGAATACAATAGACTACAAGGTTTATATCAAAAACTGCAGTTAAATTCTTAAACAACGTTCAGATCAATAATAGCAGCGGAATGAGTAATCTATTAGAAGAATAATGCAGACTATAATGTCCACTCGGTTCTCTTTTTAGGAAAAACATCATCAACTTTTATCATCTGAAATATCATTAGTCAAGATAATACAAATTCACAGTTCCTGATCATAATCATGCAGATCAACAGTTCATCTTTGCACTACGGGCCAAAGACATTCAATATAACACCAACGGTCATGATTATACCAGATTCAGCCTTTGGTCATAATCATACCAAACAACAGTTCATCTTTGCACTACGGGCCAAAGAGAACATTCACCACGTGCCATAAAAGACACCGAACAGATGTATCGCCTTTAACCTATTATATCGCCTTTAACCTATCATCTGTTCAACAAATATATCACATCTGTGCCCCCGGCCACAGATATTCACAACAGCTTGATTTTTGGATGATTAGAATGATATAAATGATGAACAGAAGAAATAGGATAACAATAAGTATCGGAAGTTTACTTTGTACAGATTCAAATAATGTCCAAATTGTCAACATGATGTGGAGTGAAATTCAAGATCCACAGTTCAGAATAACGGTTACAATTCAATAGAAAGGTTCACGTAAATAGGAAGGTTCAGTTGAAATAATGAAGTTCAACTATTATGGAACATATAATATTTTCAGGAATTATAGAAGCAATAGTTCCATAATAAATTTCGATTTAGGAGTATGAAAGAAAATAATATCCCTTACCGTAGCAGGTTTGATTAACAAAAGGTGAAGGAAATTAATACAAAGGGTTATTCACCAACAGGCGGCAATCCGCTCCGTAAGGTTATTCCCACAATTTAATAGAATTTGAGTACAAAGAGTTATTCACCAAATAGGCGGCAATCCGCTCCGTAAGGTTATTCTCAGAGATTAATAATGAATGAATACAAAAGGTTATTCACCAACAGGCGGCAATCCGCTCCGTAAGGTTATTCCCACAATTTAATACATGGAAATAAAAGGCACGTCTTATGAGTAAGGAAGAAACAATATTATTATCGAGAATCAAATAATGATAATCCCTTACCATAGTACGTTTGAATAATGGAAGATGAAAAAGATGGTATCCCTTACCTCAACACGTGACTGGATATTGATTTAAATGAGGTTGATTAACTTGAACAGTACACGTATACTTATAGATCTTCACAAATACTCAAGATGACTTAAGCACACTTAGAGAGAACTTTCACAAGAAGTATTTAGAGAGAGAAAGAAAGAACAAGTAAGGAAGTTTATGAAAAATCCTTAAGTTAAGGCTTCTATTTATAGCCAAAAATCTTATCATTCATTTAATCTAAACCATTCATTTAAAGATCATCTTTTAATCTACACCATCCATTTCAAATATTATATTATCTTTAATCTACACCATTCATTTCATATCACCTAATAATCACCTAACTTTATATTATAAACAAATCAATTTAATTATTCAACAATAATTCACACTTTAATCTACACCATTCATTTCATATCACCTAATAATCACCTAACTTTATATTATAAACAAATCAATTCAATTATTCAACAATAATTCACACTTTAATCTACACCATTCATTTCATATCACCTAATAATCACCTAACTTTATATTATAAACAAATAACTTTATCAATTCAATTATTATGACTAATTGTTATAAATACAGTATAGTTAGCTCTTAGATATCAAGTCAATAAATTAATGAAATACAACTGTTTAAATAACATCATAATAGAGATAACAATAATGTAAAATAAAGCATACGTTACTGTGTAATGACAATTATTGATTCAATAATGTGAATTACTGTGCATATGTTACTGTGACAATTATTAGGTTCAATAATTTTAAAAACAGTGCAACAACAATTATTGACTCAATGATATAAAATACAGTGTAATGACAATTATTAAATCAATAATGCAAAATACTGTGTAACAACAATTATTGAATTGATAATATAAAATATTATGCAGTGACAATTATCGATGAAATGATGCGTAACAGTTACGGTGTCAATTATCAGACCAATAATATGAGACACTATGCAATACCGTGTGTTACTGTAGAGTACCGTGTGCTACAGAAAATACCATAAACTACCGTATGCTACTATTCTTTTATCACCGGTATTTTAACAGTTCCGTTGACTATTTTTATTTAAAAAGGTTATTTCTGTCGTTTTCTATATCCGACAAATATTCCGTTGTGGGGTCCACCAATAATTTATTATTTCGGCGCCGTCGTACGGCACGAATATTCCCCGACCAAACGAATATTCCCCGACAAAGCGAATATTGTCCGACAAAATAAAATTTGCACATAACATCCTTAACTTTCAATTTTGTTAATTTAACCACTTACTGTTTCAAAAAAAATATATATGAAGAAAAATTAAATTTTGTATTTCATAAAATTCGGGGTCTTACATCAGGCCTTGACCAGACCAGGCTTTGACCAGGCCGGACCTAGGCCGGACCGCGGGCCCCGGGCCAAATGTGCATGTCTAGTCTATAACGACAGTTTTGACTATCGCTATAAGTGTATAATGACAGTTTACATGTAAAAATATCAAAAAATCATATGAAAATATCATTTCCCATGTAAATTATATAATTTATTATCTCTAATTTACACATTTTTATAAAATCGTCATTTACTTATTTTACTTTAAAAAGAATTACAATATTTTTTCCTTCAATTTAGCGGTGATTGAAATTCACTCATAAGTACTATTTTAATAATCAACATCCAATGATAGGAAAGTGGAAACCACTCTTATGTCTCTGGTTTGATTTTAATAAATTAAAATACTATTAGCAAAATTTTAATTGAATCGATTGATCACAAATAGGATCGTTGGTTTAACTAGTAAAATTACTCATATTTGACATATAAATTATTTTAGAATGCTATTTTTTTTTAAAAAAGATTAAACACTTTAGTCATTCTAGACAAAAAAATATTATATTTAAGTTTATCAACAAAGCGATGCTATAAATTTTTATTAATTAATAATATTTTTATGTAATTACAACATCATCATTTCAAAATACTCTATCATCAGTAATTCATGCATCGGATAAATTTTTTAGTTTGATGATTAATTCAAATCTAAAAATATTGCCAATAAGAGAGTGGATGACTAGTATGCAAAGTACTAAACTATCATTCTTTGCTTATATTTAGACCTGGCAAAAAGCGCCCGGGCTGGTCTAAAAAAAGCTGGCTACGGGATTTCCTTTTTCAGCCAAAAAAAAAAGGGTTGTTTTGGCCCGACCCGTGGTGCTGCCTGCGGCCCAAAATATTTTTTTTTTTTCAAAAAAACTTAAATACATCAATACATAAAAAATAATTTAATTCATTAATCATTTAGATCAATTTATGGAACAAAACTTCTATTCATTTGTTCAAAATACTATTATCTCCAAACATATGACTATTAGATATGAAATAACTTAAATAAGACATATTTTAAAATATTATTGATTAACAAATGTTAATAAAAAATAATAATTAATTATATTTTTATATAGTTGCACATAACAAAATAGTGAGAATACATTACATGTATAATCAAATAATTGTCACTATATAAATACATACATGTGTAATATACTTGTTGTGACGACCCCAAATCCGAGTCCCTTGAACCTCGGATCCGGTTCAACACTAGTACTACCTTTTCTTATTGTTCATGAATTATAACAATATTATAATTGTTAAATAATCATTTATTTATAATTTTACAACATCTCGTTCTATTCCAGAATCGTAATCTTTATACATTCCTAGTATGTCTCAATATTATACATGATTCGACATTCTATTATAATTAATTTGAGTATTTAACACCCATACTACATACCAACAAATTCTTATTTTACACAAACATTTTACCTGTCCAATTCGGACTGATATCTACAATAGTCATTTAGACCTTCAGTGAAAGTAATGTGCATTCATGTTCCTTGATTTTTGTCAAAAAATTTGACTAACTCGCACTTATCTAAAAGTGCTGATTTTTATAGTAAGAGTGAGCACAACGGTTCAACAAGTTTAACAGCTACACATAACACATGGCATGCTTCACATATTAACATACTCTGCATTTTATGCGTATATCATGCTTTTCATTTTATAAATGTTTCATACTTCTTATGCATCACATATAATACACATCTAGCATATATCAAGTCATGCTTCTTATTTTGTACATATTTCGCATATAATCATACTTCATGCATTTCACATAATATAAATATCATTAATATATTCTCATATCAATAATTTAATAACGTATGATTGCATAGAAATACACATAGGAGCAAGTTCTGAAAAATTTGTCTGGTTCGCTTCTACCATTTACGTTTATTTTGTGTCTTTCGTTCAACCTACAATTTATATATGAAATTGACATCATCATTAGTTAAAATGACTATTACTTAGTCTTTATATAATACTCTAACTTCAAATTATTAACTCTTAATATGTCAGACAAATGAACCCTTAAGTTCCAGACAAAAATCATAGCCCAAAATATAAGTCGGACATGTCGGGTACGCTTAACCAACTTACGTCTTCACTACACGCCACCGTACGACCCAATTTTAATAAGTTGTCTAAATTAGTCACAAATAGACTATTTATATTGGTTTAATTCAATTAAACTTTCTTTTTTTACATAACTTAATGATTTGGACAAATAATAATATACCAAATACCTTAAAATATTATCTACCTTTGATAATATACAACTACATTTAAATATTATTAACCATTTAATAATATTTTAATCACTCACTAATATTATTAGCCATTTAATAATATTTTAATCTCTTACTAATATTATTAACCATTTAATAATATTTTAATCACTTATTAATATTATTAATTATTTAATAATATTTTAATCTCTTATTAATATTATTAATCTTTTAATAATATTTTAATCACTTATTAATATTATTAACCATTTAATAATATTTTAATCTCTTATTAATATTATTAACCATTTAATAAAATTTCAATCCATTCTTAATATTATTAACCATTTAATAATATTGTAATCACTTATAAATATTATTAACCATTTAATAATATTTTAATCATTTACTAATGTCATAAATTATTTAATAACATTTTCATCATTTACTAATGTTATTAATCATTTAATAACCTTTTAGTTACATATTAATATTATTCACCTCTTAATAATATTTTATTTCAAACAATACCAATAGTTAACTTTTAATTGTGTTAACCTTAGTCTTTATTTTAAACATTTAGTTACCTGATTAGTTACTAATAAACTCTATATGTTGGTTTATTATACAAACACATTTATTTTATATTTATTTCAACTTACAGTTTCAAAGAAAACCAGACCCGGACCGACCTGACCCGGACAAAATCTATTCCTAGAGCCAGCAGATTCAAGCGCCTAGGGGCTCTGTAGGCGCTCGACCAATTTTCAGAAAACCAAAATTTTGGACTGCACGACCTTTAGTCACTCTGACAGCCATAACTTCTTCATTTTAAAATATTTTGGGTAATTCTTGAGTCCATTCACATCAAAATTTCCCCTATACAACTTCTCTTTAGATCACAAATCCAAATTCCAAACGGAATTGGACTAAAAACTGATCACAAGGACAAAGTGAAATCTAACTTCACAAATTCTTGGTTTTATTGGTTCAAACTTGAACAAAATAACATCTACACATTCAAATGACACCAACTCAATGTTGTTGTCTTCCTAACTTCTTATTTTATAACATTTCATGATTCAATCGTATTTTTGAAAACGTTTTGACAAGAAATTTAAGATCGAACCGTCTAGGGTTTTATCGGTAAATCGTTACATGAATTTTTCTTCTAATTCTTTGCATGTCACTCATACAAATACATGTATTAACTATATCAAACCATGAATATACCTATATATCATAGTTTTAGACTTCTAGAGTATCAAAATAACTTTTGATCGGTTAAAAACATATTTTGACAGTTTTAAACTTATATGGACTATAAAAATGCATTAAGGAATGGTTAGAACACTTTTTAACCTCTAGGACATGAATGCTCTTATTCCTCTTGATATGAACTTGACTTATGACTCCTCATTAACTATCTTCTAGCACTTTTCCTTGGTAGATCATTAATCTCACAAAGTTTGTTTGCTTTTCTCTTAAAGAGCTCTTTATTTTCTCTCTAGAATTTCTAGACAAATGGCTAACCAACATAAACCATTGGTGCACCACTCTATATATAACACTCTAGGATTATATCATTAACTCTCTTAATCAACTAACATAGGTGAAATTAAGCTCTAATCTTACTTACTATTACAATGAATGACCACTTGATAGACTTGGTGATTGACCAATTGATTGACAACTAAGAATGACAATCATCAAGATAACTTTCAAGCAACCAATTGAATAAAACAAAAGCAACATTTCTCCAACACTTAACTAATATGTGGTTAAAGCTCTTACTCTTTTAACCTATGTTAACTTAACTATCAACCATGATTTAAGCTCATCAATTAAACATACAAACATCTTCCACCAAATAACCCGAGTAAGGTTAATTCTCTACAATCAAGTATACTTATATATTCAATATATTTATATATTTACTAACACTTAACTCTAGCATTGGTTAATATTTTATTTTTATTACCACTTAGGGTTAACAACTAACCCAACAATGGTTAGTTCTCTACAAACATGAATTTAAGGAATTGACTATCTTAATTTACTAGGGTTGGTGAGCCACCCATCGATTAAGTGTAAACAACAATTCTCTGTCATTTAACTAATGTGTGGCTAAGTACAAACTTTCTTATTATCCATGGTTAATTCATTTAACCAGCATTGATTAACTCTCTATCAACCCATATACTTACAACATGTATATTTCCACATATTCACCAATAACTTTTTTTTAAAATTACATCATAACATGAATTAAGGGAATTGACTAAGTGAATGACCAATTTAAATGGAATACAAGCAACATGCAAGCTATACTCAATCCCCAAGTGGGGTCCCATATTTGGTCAATACTCCACCATTTTTCTTTATTTTATTATATATACATATATATATACATATATATATATATATATATATATATATATATAATACAATACTTGCAAATTCTCCTAACAATTAACCAAGATATGGTTAATTCTCTACAACAAACAACTCATGGTTACCTACCAATTCGATCTTGGCAAAATTATATACATACATAATTGTATCTATAATTTTCTTCCACTAATTAATCCATGTAAGGTTAATTCTCTTATAACAATTTTACCTAGGGTTACTCAATTAACTAACCTATAATTAATTCTCATCATCATATTCATTCACCTAACAATTAACCAATGTTTGGTTAATGCTCTCATTTGTCTATCAACTAGGGCTATTTAATTAATGATGATTGATTTTTATACGTATTTATTTAATACTTTCGAACTTGATAATTTATGAGTTCTTTAGCAATTTATTTAGTTTTTATTGTGTTTTAATCTTGTTTAGGTTGTTTATATTGCTTAAAAATATTTTGATGTATTTCACAATAATTGGAATAAGGGCTAGGAGTATCAAAGCTTAGGGTTGCCAGATTTTGATTTTCTGTGTGCTATTAACATTGCAGTCACTCCAGGGCTAATTTCCGCATTGATCCAGCCATCATTTCTCATTTCGTCCAACATGAAAATGGTAGATATATTTCTCAGCTTTCCAAAACATCTTGAATCATCTCAATCGGAGTTTGGACGAGAGAGATATGACCAAAACACTGAAGGAGGTCAAACCAAAAAATGGTGGCAGAACTCTAGGCGCCTAGGCGCCCAAAAACACAAAGGAACCAGCGCCTAGTTAATTGTTTAGCTTTGTAATCACTTTGGTAACTTGTATGAAATCGGAAGATGGACTATGAGTTTGGGCCTGAATATGATAACATGTGTTGTGTATTTGTTCTTAGGAGCGTTTGCATAATTTGTGTGTAGGATAGACATATACCTGCATGCCGCGTGTAGCCAATGTGAGAATCTGTACTTAAAAACCCTGCTTGTGTTAGTTCTCATAGAAATATAGTGAATTATCTTGCTTGGGTTGTTCTTGTTTGAATTCTGTCGAATGGGATAGGTTTAGATGAGATATGTTTATATGTCCTTCAAAAGAGGCGTATAGATACTTTTGTATTCTCGGTTAGCCATTCCTCGTGACCGTAAGATTGAGATAAGAGTTAGGAGATGAAAATAACATATTGGGAAAAATTAAAGACTTAGATTCACCTACCTTTAAATGTTTTCTAGTTTAATTGTTAATTTGCGTTATGTCAATTTACATTTCACTTCTTCATTCAATTAAACGTTCGAACTAAGATTGGCTCGATGGATTCGATATTCGGAACTCGTTAAAACTAATTCCTCGTGTGATCGACTTTTACTTTCACTTTATTACTTGTTGACCGTGTATGCTTGCACGTTATTCATTCAAACGAATTCGAGATCGGAATCTATCTAGTAAAATAAAAGAGTTCCGATTTCGACCAGCAAGTTTTTGGCGCCGTTGCCGGGGAGTTAGTTTCTGATTGTTTTTCGTTATTGATTTCATTCGAGTTGGTCTTTGTTTAAACTTGCATTCCTGTTTTTACTTTTCTCTTGGACTTTTGATTGTGTTCGCGACATTTTCAAAGTTCGGAATAAGAAATAAGAAGTCGGGTTGTTGACTATAAAACAAGCGCTAACTGGGAGGCAACCCAGGTTATCTAATGTTTTGTTTAGTTTTGTTTTTCAATTTGAGGTCATATTCTAGCGATTCGCAAGAGCCGGTCGCGGAAGGCGACAGTTGACAAAATTGGCCCAATTTTTCAGGGAAGTCCCTTGTTTTTACTTCTTTCATTGCTTATAGAGAGGACGTTGTCTCCGAGTTTGGGGGCCTTTTGCGTTTTGTTTTGATATGATTTGTGTATTTTTGTTTAGTTTGTTTTGTTTTAACATTTTGTATTTAGTTTTATTATTTTTTGCTTTCAATTGTATTTAAGTTTTGAATTTTGGGGGTATATTCTCTGCAAACCCTCACGAGACAAAACTCGTCCTCTTGGGTAACCTTGAGGTTTAACGGCTTGTTGTACGTGCTAAGTGCAACCGTGTTTCCTACTAAAATAGAGTTTTTAGTGTTATTTTTGTTTTGTTTTCGTCGGTTTATGTTCTTATTTTTGTTTTGTGTTCGTTTGTTTTTGTTTTGTTTTGTTTTCGTGCAGTTTTGTTTTTGAGTCGTTGTAGTATAGGTTTGAGTCTCTTGAGCCTTGCTTGGATGTGATTTGAACTTTAATCGAGTATCGGGCTATTGATTATTCTTATTATAACTCGTAGAAAATGGATTAATGTTGCGTAGTCTGTGTGCTTGATTTGTCGTTGGTTTTTACATTTCTTGTGATCTTTTCCGCTTTTGAGCACTTATCCATTTGTTCAAGCCTATTAGTTGCTTAATGATGGTTTATAGGACTACATGTTTATCGAGGCGAGCTTTTACTTTAGAACCTGTTCATGCATCATTCACAGCTAGTTTTCCCATTTTTGATTTGTTTATTTAGCAATAATGTGAGATGGAGCGTAAAACGCACTCACATATGTATATACTACGAATAAATAAATAAATAAATAAATAAAAGAAAAAGAGAAAGAAAAAAAGAAGAAAAAGAAAAATATTTATATAAATAAAATATAATAAGTTGCTTGACTAGTCGAATTTTGTGGCCTTTGTTGCTCGAGTAAATAGGCTCTTAAGGGTGTCTTTACACCTAATGTCCTAAAGCTAACTAGTTTGGGAGTCATTAGCCAAACGCTCGTTACACGAGTAACTCTGTATAGCCTAATAGAAGGAGACATTGCACAAGTCAAGTTTTTAATTTGAATTTTGCTGGGACTAGTGTAGAGTGATGTATTATGCATGCATTTGAAGTTTTTGCTTCCTTTAATAAGGTAATTTGTTTACGTAAACTAATCTGAGCTTTAATTAGTTTGTTACGAATGGTGCACACACACACGTGGATCATGAGTAATGTAGGATTAACATATATGTTAAAATTCTAGACTTTGCGATATTTTAAAATCTTCTTGTAGTTATAATTTGAATAATCTTTGGGCCATTTTGTTTTTCATATCGATTCATTGCTCAATGAGTTGTTATTAGTTTTTGTTTATATAGTTTGTCTTTGTGTTGCTTGAGGACAAGCAAAGATTTAAGTTTGGGGGTATTTGATGATTGATTTTTATACCTATTTATTTAATACTTTCGAACTTGATAATTTGTGAGTTCTTTAGCAATTTATTTAGTTTTTATTGTGTTTTAATCTTGTTTAGGTTGTTTATATTGCTTAAAAATATTTTGATGTATTTCACAATAATTGGAATAAGGGCTAGGAGTATCAAAGCTTAGGGTTACCAGATTTTGATTTTCTGTGTGCTATTAACATTGCAGTCACTCCAGGGCTAATTTCCGCATTGATCCAGCCATCATTTCTCATTTCATCCAACATGAAAGTTGTAGATATATTTCTCAGCTTTCCAAAACATCTTAAATCATCTCAATCGGAGTTTGGACGAGAGAGATATGACCAAAACACTGAAGTAGGTCAAACCAAAAAATGGTGGCAGAACTCTAGGCGCCCAAAAACACAAAGGAACCGGCGCCTAGGTGCCCAAACACCTAAGCGCCTAGGCGCCCAAATTATAAAGGAGTAGGGAGCCTAGGCGTCCAAGCTCTTAAGTGCCTAGGCGCCCAAATTAGAATAGGAAGAAGCGCCTAGGCGCCTGGTACCACTTCCAGCTACTGATTTCGGTAGAAAAGGAAGAAAAAGCGTAGAAAACAGATCAGATCTCATTTTTCCTTTTCCAGGCTGAGACAAAGCGATGATTCAGGCGAGAGAGAAGATGAAGGTCAGTGGTTTTCCACCATGGAAAACCTCCTATCCTTTACTTCTTGATCCCAAGTCATCATATTTTTGGAATCAAACAATGAAGAAGATGAAGAGCAACCATTGAAGCCATTGATGGAAGCCATGGATGCTTGGGTCTAGGAGATTAATGCTTGGATGACAACAAGTTGTATCTTCTTAACTTTTAGTTGTCTTTGTATTTCATTATATTGGATTTATTGTGCATTATGTAATGAATATTGGCTATGCTTCTTACATTAGAATCTAAGTATTGTTATTGAAACCCAAATAGTTGTTTGAGTTAATTTTCTCTCTCTTGATTGGCACCATATGAATTGGATTAGCATATTTTATTCTTCATATGTATTGATTGCTTGGTTAATCGATTAGTTTGATTGCCTACATGAAATTGACAAAGGGATTGTAGCGTGTTGACCTAAATGTGATAACATGTGATTGTGTTATTCTACATAGTTGGGATGCATGATTTGCGTATTGGATAAGAATATACCTGTATGCCATGTGTAACCAATTAAGAACTTGTGCTTCAAACCCTTGTTTAATGTTAATTCTCATAGAAATATAGTGGATTATTTAGACTTGGGGATGCTTGTATTGCTATCGATAGAGGCGTATAAGTACTGTAGTGTTCTTGGTTGACCATTCGTGGGTTACGGCCATATGATTGGGTTGTCATGTTTGTGCTAATTGTTAATTGTTTAGCTTTGCAATCACTTTGGTAACTTGTATGAAATCGGAAGATGGACTATGAGTTTGGGCCTGAATATGATAACATGTGTTATGTATTTGTTCTTAGGAGCGTTTGCATAATTTGTGTGTAGAATAAACATATACCTGCATGCCGCGTGTAACCAATGTGAGAATATGTACTTAAAAACCCTGCTTGTGTTAGTTTTCATAGAAATATAGTGAATTATCTTGCTTGGGTTGTTCTTGTTTGAATTCTGTCGAATGGGATAGGTTTAGATGAGATATGTTTATATGTCCTTCAAAAGAGACGTATAGATACTTTTGTATTCTCGGTTAGCCATTCGTCGTGACCATAAGATTGAGAGGAGAGTTAGGAGATGAAAATAACATATTGGGAGAAATTAAAGACTTAGATTCACCTATCTTTAAATGCTTTCTAGTTTAATTGTTAATTTGCGTTATGTCAATTTACATTTCACTTCTTCATTCAATTAAACGTTCGAACTAAGATTGGCTCGATGGATTCGATATTCGGAACTCGTTAAAACTAATTCCTCGTGGGATCGACTTTTACTTTCACTTTATTACTTGTTGACCGTGTATGCTTGCACGTTATTCATTCAAACGAATTCGAGATCGGAATCTATCTAGTAAAATAAAATAGCTCCGATTTCGACCAGCAATTAACCCTACATTAGTTAATTCTTTACATTCAATCAATACTTGAAATTTTTTAACACTTTGACTCTCATTTGACTTTTAATTGTTTGGGCTATATAGCTCACTTTTCTTTGGGCACTCTTATTTAATTACACTACTTTATGCAAATATTTTCATATTGGGCTAACACATATATTCCTTTTGGACTAGTCCATTAGTAGTAATTAAATTACTTGCACTCTTCGTGAGGCTAAATCCTTAAATTTATTTGGATCTCTTTATAATTGCCAACAAGACTTATAACAATTAGCATATTGGGCTTGTTTTAATATTCACTTTTAAATTCTATACATCAACTTAATAATTAAGGTAATTACTTAATTAATTACTTCTTATTATTGTCATCTAGACAAACATTCTAGTTTTTCTGTAACTTTAACTCATATCTAATATAATTAATCTAATGAATTATATTTTATGACTTTACTTCTTACTTCATATTTAAACTAATTAATTTATTAGTTTAATTGAGTATTAATTTTCTCATCTTCTTATTTGGCTAACAAGCACACTTTAGGTATATATATATAACCACCTTCACTTCTCAATTGAATTTATTTCCTTAATAAATTATCTACATACATCATTAAAATATTTTCACATTTAATTTTCAACAAATAAATTATGTTAAAAAAAAATGTTAACCCATTTTCTACAGATATCTCTTCTTCAACTCTAGGTTTTATACCATAACCTTTAATTAATTCATTTAAAAACTTATCTACAAATCTTGTAAATATCTGGGATATTACACTTGTGGTATTATTTTAGCATTTTTTTAAAATTAGTCACTTGATATTTAATTACAATTATTAGTTTAACATATTTAATTAAATAAATAATACTCACAATAGTTTATAATGTTAAAATTATTTCTTAATTAAAGTATTAAATATAAGTTTTTAAATATTTTTTGTTAATAAGTATATTTTTATTGAATAAAACAAGTTGTATGATATACTCAATAGGCCAAAATAAAAATATCATATTATGTATCATAATTGTAAAAAAATAATAATAATAAAATAATCAATTGGCCTACGGACTGGCCCAATCCATCTAGGCTGAGGGCTAAGGATTTTTGGCCCAGAAAAAATTGGGCCTTTTTAGCCCTGCTCGATCGCAGCTCGGTCCGCCGCTAGCCCGACCCTTTTGGGCTGGCCCGGCCCGTTTGTCAAGTGTACTTATATTTTGCATAAAATCATCTCCTTTAATTTTATTTTATTTTTGCTAAATTTAAGCTTGTATTTTGGCTTATCTTATTCTTTAATGAAGTAATACTACACAAAATAAAGCATTCCAGATATTGAAAAACACCATGTTAGACAATTTTTTCTCAAAAAATTGTAAAACTTTCTCCGCTACACGAGTTGCATTTCAGTATACAAAATAAAATTTATCATCATAATTTTAATATCATATCATGCCACTAAACTAAAATTTATTGTTTTAACGAATTACGGGTATATATAAAAAAAGATATCATTAATATTTATAAATTTTACGAATAAAACTGTTTTTCTTCTTCTGTGAAATGAATGGAGTATTACTGAAATTAGATATGCTATTAAAATGATTTTTACAAAAGAATTGTAGGTTGGCCACTCTCCTTAATATATTATGTTTTTATTTATTTGTATATTTCAATTTACTATGTTGATATATATTTAATAATAAATGATTTTTTTGGTTAATAATAAAAATTATATTTCATTTATTTTAATCATATTTATGAATAAATGGTAAAGTAGCAACAACAAAAAATATAGCGGTAAGGAGCCGGACAGAGATGTAACAGAACAAGTATAAGTGCATAATATTTAATTATTATATTTATTTTAAGGGTAAAACATTAAAATATGTGTTATATCTTCTTTTTTAACTAGGGATAACCCGTGCCTGAAGACACAGTACAACTAATATAACAGTTGAGTACTATATCTAATATTTCTAGATTGAAAAATCTAAAACTGTTGTGGACTCTCAGTTCCATAATAGAATTGAGAGTCCAACCATTAATACAAAAAATTGATACTCAATCTAGTCATAGTTTTTTTTTTAGGCAAACATTAGTGTGCTACTCATTCCAAACTTAAAATTAGTTCCTGACAGGTTTGAATAATTAGTTGATTGACGATAGCGGACTCAAATTTGTGTAATATAGTATTGTCGGGCATCCCACACATCTTTCCTTTATTGACAAAACGGAATGAGAAGTTTGATAGCATTTATTTGCCTCTAGTATCTCTAACCATCGATCAATATGATTCATGAACAGTATTTCATGTGAAAAGGGTAGTACTGCAAGCCATTTGGTGGGATCCAAATAGGAAAAAAAAAAGATGTAAAAATTCAAGAGAAAGACTCTTACATATATATCCAAAAATATAAAATGAGCCCTCTAAGTCAAAACAAAAAAGTATTGTCATAACACCAACTAAATCACATCACCATAATATTTTTTCCTCTATATTTTTTCTTGAAATTGGACAAAAGATTATCATACCATGAGTCAGAGCCTACTACAATAGTTGCCCTCGATATAGCCCACAAAAACACCAAATAGATGACACGTAATTGTCCATACCTAAAAGCACGACGTAGATTAAAATTCTAAAAATATTCTATTACCTAAAGACTCTTTACAACCTAAAATACCGTACAAATCAATTAGAATGGATCTGAACCGTCCCTGTGATTTTCCACCCAAATCATTTTGCATGTGAAAACATAACAATCGCAATATCCAAAAAACTTAAAAAGAGTGTTAATGCTAAAAAGGTGACCCATGTTGTTTACGTGCATTTTTTTTATTTTATTATAATTATAATTATAATAATAATAATAATTATTATTATTACAATTATTATTATTATTATTATTATTATTATTATTGTTTTTGTTGTTGTTGTTGTTGTTATTATTATTATTATTATTATTATTACTATTATTTTAATAATAATTATTATTAATACTATTATTATTATAATAATAATAATTATTATAATAATTATTAATATTACTATTGTTATTATTATTACTATTACTATTACTATTATTATTATTATTATTATTATTATTATTATTATTATTATTATTATTATTATTATTATTATTATTATCATTATTATTATTATTATTATTATTATTATTATTACTATTATTATAATTATTATTGTTATTATTTTTACTATTATTATAATTATTATTGTTATTATTATTATTATTACTATTATTATTATTTCTATTATTATAATTATTATTGTTATTATTATTATTACTATTATTACTATATTATTATTATTATTATTATTATTATTATTATTATTATCATTATTATTATTATTATTATTATCATTATAGTATAGTGGTGAATTTAATTTGGGAGAAAAATTTTAATGAATAAATTTTTGAAAAAAAAATATTGAATTAAGGGAAAAATATAAAAATAGATTAATGACCATTGAATATTAAAGTCTAAAATAATTTTAGACTATTGAATATTTAAATTAATTTGAGACTATTGTATATTAAAATTTTAAAATTTTGAGCGGTTCTGTTTTATATTATAGATAATTAAATGAACATCCTATCTGTAGACTTGTCCTGATTTGGTCTGACGTGCCTTACAAGGGGAATGCCAGCTCAGCTCTGCAACAAACTTCTATTTTCTTAAGCATCTCCGATCTTGTAGCGCTGTTAAAAACTCAAAACTCAAAAGGCCGAAATTTTCATGATCTAGGGTTTTTCCGTCTCTACTGCTCGACATTTTGTCTCGAAAACCGATCATCAATTTGAAAGAGAAGAGCTCGTATTTTTGGAAAAATGGCGACCTCTTCTCTACTCACGTCTGCAATTTCACCGGCCAACGCTGCGCTCCGGGGAAATGTCTCGCCCTCCCCCGACCGATCAAAGGTGACGTCATTTCTCAGCCACTGATTCATCACTGAACTTACAGCGTGAACTGAAATTTTCGTCTTATTTTTTTGAATAATCGGCTGCATCTATTTAGTTTGGTGAAGCATTTTGTCACCAGCTTTTGTAAGAGTTGTTAGTTTGACCTTTTTAATTGTAATTTATAGGTTCTTTAGCTTAATTTTTTTTTTTTGATATGTGGTTTCCTTAGCTTGCTTATCCTTCATTGTAAATGTGATTTTAGAGAGATTCTTAAGGTGAACACATTGTATTTGTGAAGTTGAGAGTATCGAAAGGTAATTTTTTACTCCTATGCTCCAGAATTGGATATACATTTTGACTATTTAAGTCGGTTTGTGTAATCCTAAATTTCAAAATCCTCAAACAATAATTTATATCAACTTTTAATTTAGGATTTTGCAAATTCACTTCAAAAAGTCAAAATTTCTAATTTTGGAGCGGTGGGAGTAACATTGTTGTTTTTAAAAACAGTTTTTAAGTTCTTCCGTGCTCCTTTTTTCTTATCATTTTTTTCTTCTCTTTGATCTGTTTTTTTTCTTAAAAATACTAACGAGGATCCTGTTTTATTAGCTGAATGAGAGTGTATAAGAAATTGGCGTTTCTGCGTGTTTATTCCTTTCTCTGTGTATGTGATTGTCACATTTATTTGGAGCTATTTTTCAGCTGATTTAAGCTTGAATGATGTATTCTTATATGTTTCTTCAGGTATCATCAGCTAGTTTAAATTGCAATTCAGTGAAGTTATCAAGCATCCTTGGTGCTTCTGTTCCCGGAGATTCATTGCCCTTACAGTTGAGAAATTCGTTACTTATTAAGCTAATATGATTGTGGTAACTTTAAATCCTCTATTGTATTTAACTTTATTTTTTTTAATTTCCCTCCAAACAACGCAGAAAATTTAGTTCCTGGAGTATCCAGCCAATCCAAGCTACGGCCACAGAATTGCCTCCTACCATTCAGAGTAAGAACTATAGTTTCAAATTAAAGTTATGATCCATGTTGAATTGGGTAATAGAAAAGTTATTATTTCTGACAATCTCAACCTAATTTACTTCTCTTAGAATCAAAAAGTGGTGGGAAGACAAGGATTGGAATCAATGGTATGTTATATCAATATTTTTCTGTGTCACATTTGTTCTTTGAAATATGTTAGTTTCTTTTCTGTTGTAACTCTTAATACTTGAAGGCTGCTACAGTCAAGGGTTTGCTGCTTGAAGTATCACTAAATGTGATAACATTCTTTTATCTGAAATGGGAACATAATGATGTTAACATGTACTATAATATTACATTGAATGAAGAAAAATCCGAGTATTATATGTCTTAGATGCTTAAATGTTTCAGGTTTTGGATGACTTGGAAGGTTGGTGTTACGAGTAGCAACTTTTAGAGATGATATTGATGTTGTAGCAATCAATGATCCATTTGTGGATGCTAAGTACATAGTAAGAAAGGGTCATTTGCTGGCGCCATTTCTTTTCTTTTGTATGACTGTAGATGATAGAGCTGTAATGAAGTGCTGGTAGACCCGTTAGATGAATTCACTGCTATGTGAACAGTACTAGTTTTGCCGTCTAAAAAACTGAGTCAAAACTACTGAGCTATAGTGAAACTGAGCCTGAATATTGAGCTATATTTCAAAGTTAACCTTGCTTAGACTGACAACACGGTGCGAGCAATAGGGTTTTGAGGATACTTGGAACCTTTCATGTTTAAGTCCAAATTTAAAAGTAAAAGCTAGAGTAAAAAGAGAAACATTAATTTATTTCTAATATGTCTTGATAGTACTCTCATACTTAGCTGATGACCGATTAAATTTTGAATACTTAATTTTAAGGGCTATGACAAATGACACGAATCAATTGTATTTGAAGAACATTTATGATGGGGATTGCTTATTCTACAAGCTTACATGTTTAAATATGATTCTACTCATGGAGTATACACTGGAACCATCAAGGTCTTGGATGAGTCCACTTTAGAAATTAATGGAAAGAAGATTAAGGTTACTAGCAAAAGTTTATAGCACACTTATCGAGTGGCAACTAGAATAGTTACCTGCCAAGTAATTCATATACAAGTCAAATGTAATATTCAGATCCTATTTTTTTTTCTTTTTCTGGGAATATTAAATCCACCCCCATTTATTTAATCTCTATTAGAAACCTGGTGAAGATTCCATGGGGTGATCATGGGGCAGACAATGTTGTTGAATCTTCTGGGGTTTTCACAACAGTTGATAAGGCTTCAGAACACAACAAGGTTAGTACAAGCTCTCTCTCTCTCTCTCTCTCCCTTCCCCCCCCCCCCCCCCCCCCCCCCCCCCTGGCACTTCAATCTGAACATTTGTTGATTTTGATCTGCAGGGTGGTGCCAAGAAAGTTGTAATCTCAGCACCATCAGCTGATGCACCTACATTTGTTGTGGGAGTTAATGCGAAGCCATACAAACCAAGCAGGGATATTGTATCTAATGCAAGCTGTACTACCAATTGCCTTGCGCCCCTTGCCAAGGTTTGATTGCATCCTGGAAATGCTTGTGTTTTTAGAAACATTTTTTATACTGTCTGTGAAGAGAGATATGTACATGATTAGAAGATAATTGACATGGCTCAAATTATTGATAAACTCACCAAAAAGCAACCCATCCTAAAAATGAAATAGATTAGGAGAAAAATGATATAGAGAGAAAATTGACATGCAATTATTTCACCTTTTCCTCTTTTTGCTTAAAGAAATTGCCTAGTCTAATTATGTCTCATCTTTATGATATTTTTCTGCAGGTGGTTCATGAGGAGTTTGGCATTCTAGAGGGGTTAATGACTACTATGCATGCAACCACAGGTCTCTCTCTCTCAAACCCACATCCACACCCAAAAAAAGAAAAAGATGTAATGACATCATAGGTTTGCATTAATTTGATATTACTTTTTCCCTTGGATGTTCAGCTACTCAAAAGACAGTGGATGGGCCTTCAATGAAAGATTGGCGTGGGGGCCGTGGTGCTGGACAAAATATCATCCCAAGTTCAACTGGTGCTGCAAAGGTATGAGATAGTCTAAATTTAAAATAAACCCTTTCTACTTTTATAAGGTGTGATTCTCTATATATATGGAATTGTAGGCTGTTGGAAAAGTTCTGCCAGAACTCAATGGAAAGCTCACTGGAACGGCTTTCCGTGTCCCAACACCTAATGTATGTGTTGTGGACTTAACTTGTCGACTTGAGAAGAGTGCTTCTTATGAGGATGTCAAAGCAGCCATAAAGTATGTCTGCATTCTTCTGCTTTGCTCTCTCTTACTCCCCCCCCATCATCTGCGCATCCATGCCTCTGTCTCAAATTGAATTCTTGCTGGCAAACTACTAACCTTACAATTCCGATCAAAGGTATGCATCGGAAGGCCCACTAAATGGCATTCTTGGATACACTGATGAGGATGTTGTCTCTAATGATTTTGTCGGTGACTCAAGGTACCTCTCTTTCTCTGTATATATATATATATAATATATATTGTCTATCTAAATTTACATTATGATTAAACAATTCTTGATAAAAATGGAGATGCTCATTAAATTTCTCGCAAGATCTTGTTTTTAAATTTATTGATTTGGCCAATGCTTGTAATTCCATTTCATTCTTCCATCTAGGTATCAAAATATTACATAATGCAAATTGTAGACAAATATCATTTAGTTCTAAAATCATGCAATAAATGAGGAGCCCAGTCATTTGGCACTGGTTAATAGATCTAGTATTTCCTTTCATCGAGCTGTAGTGGTGATTGGAGTTATGCAAACAGTAAGGAGCCCTACAGCTTTTTATGTTACGTTGGGCACCAACCTGACAAGCTAGGCAAACTTTTAACTGTCACCCTATACAGATGAATTATTTGTTTTCATTACTGGATTTGTTGTTTATACAGCTAATTGTTTTTATTTTGTTTGTTTGTTTTTTCTGTTAAGTGTTCTTATTAGTACTTCTATTTTTCTCAATTTCTTTTGCACTATTTTTCCCAGGTCAAGCATATTTGACGCACAAGCTGGGATGGGGCTGAGCCCCTCTTTCATGAAGTTTGTTTCCAGGTATGACAATGAGTGGGGTTACAGGTACAGCTTCTATCCTGAATCTCTGAAATTGTCAAACATGTATTTCTGGTATGAGGCCATTGCTTTGTAACATTATTGTACTGGTCTTTCTTTCAGCAACGGACTTCTTGACCTGATAGAGCATATGGCATTGGTAGCAGCTACCAACTAAATTTGATTGAAAGCAACCGATGCTTCAAGTTTTCGTATAAGCAACTAGTTTGTAAAAGCAGTAGTTACAAATATCGTGGTCATTTTTGTGGTTGAATGACCTTTTGTTGTCATCATATAAGATTAGGCACTTTATGCTGAAACCTCAAAATAAGAAATACGCTGAAGTGTGAAAGACTCTGAAGTATGAGTTTCTTTCGTGTGCATATCAATTTGATGTAGTGATCCCATGTTCTTTTCAGTAACTGGTTCCGTTTAGTTTAGTGGTGCACAAATGATCTGCGGTCCGGCTTTGGTCCGACTTGGTCAAAGTTTAGTCCGATTCGGTCCGGCCTGAAGGCCACGAACATCACATTTTTTTGGCTTAGATCCGGCTTGGCCTGACCTGGTCTGGTTCATCCAAAACTCGACCCATCTTGTCAATTTTTTTTCATTCATATTTCAATTATCTCACTGTAGACGAAAATTTTCTCTTTGTAACAACTCATTCAATAAATCAAATAAAATTGGCGTCTTTCAATATGTTCATTCATGCATGTTTGTTTATATACGAATAAAGAAATTTATGAAAACAAATTTGGTAGTGTAATATATATAAGGATTTTTTTTGTCTAGCTAGCGACTTGCACTTTTTGCAGACTTTTTATTGTATTTTCATTTTAATAAATACTTAACTTAAAAACTAGAAAGTTATTTATAAAATAATAATAATAATAATAAAGATAGTTTCCATAAAAAAATATTTTTTTTATTAATGATAGTATAAAATAATACAATATCTTTAAAATTGTACAATATTTTAATTCATTATTATAATTTGTTAGTTGTAACTTATAAGTTGTAATACATTAATTTTAATTAATACATCAATTAAGTTTAAAATTTTAATTAGTGTTTTTATAATATTTAAAATTACACTAAAAAAATTGAATGGACCGGCTAGGCTTGACCCAAGGTCTGGCCTAGCCTGCAGACCTCAGCAAACTTCTTTTTCAAGCTCCAAGCTCGGCTTGGCCTGTAGGCCGAAAGTCAAAGATCCGGCCTGGTCAACGGTAAAGCCAAGCCGACTTGTTGTGCATGACTAGTTTCACTTAACCTTTTCCATCCTTTTTAATGTTGTGGAATGGGTGTAATCTTATTGGCAAAATGATGTATTGCAGTATTGTTTCAAAGGTCCTTGAAATATAGGGGCATCGTTCTTAGTAGTCTTCCCTGTGTCAGAGCTTTGTGTTCCCTTGGCCAACCTTGTAGCCGCTGGTACCATGGCATTGTCATTTTGCTTGCACTGGGCAGTATCGTTGAAACCTCAATTACCAGCCCTACCTCTGGCTGCTCCCACCTTGCAGAGGTGGGGTTGGCCAGGGTGGTGGTTTGGAAATGTGTATATGGATTCCTCTTAAAATGCTTTAGGCTTTATGCATTGAGCTTTGAGGTTGGGGATGTTTTCTTTTTCGGTAACCTGAGGATGGGGATGTAAAACAGCTAGATGGCCTACCTGGATTGATGAATGTGCGCAGACTGAGTTGTGATATTTTCCTGTACTAAATCACAAAGTGCATCCTATAGTTTAGGCTTAAAATCGATTTCCGTTCTTAATTTTATTTTCGATCAAAAGCACCCTGAACTTTCAGGATCAAAACAATGTGCACCCTCCACACTAAAGTTTAGGGTGCAAATTGCTTGGACATGGAGGATGCAAGTTGTTTAAGCACTCAAAGTTCGGGGTGCTTTTAATTGATAATAAACCTTGGAGTGGAAATCGAATTCGGGTCTATACTATAGGAGCAGTTTGTTATTTAGTCTTTTTCCCCTCTGATACGGTTGTTGGTCAATGCATAGTCTTTCATTATCGGAACAATTGCTTTTGGTTTAACTTGCCAGGTTCTTTATCTAATTACTTCAAATAGATGTTTAAATCTATCTAACAACGTTGTATGGACAAGATTTCTTTGTATATACTATACGTAATTGTTTTAAAAGCCAATTTGAAATAATTTTAAAGGAAATTGATATTTTTATAAGTAAATCTCATTTGATCTTGTGAAAATATCAATTCTCATTTTAAATTCAGAATTGATATAATTTTAAATGAATTAGATCTATTTACATTTAAAAATATCTCATACTGACTTTAATTTTAAAACATTAAATTTGATCTTATAGTTTAAAACGGGATTTTATTTTATTTAATTCTACAAATATATGCCCGTCTTTCTTCCAAGAATAGATACAATATTAGTCAATGTAGCGATACGTATTATTGTAGTTCTCAATTTTTCTAGGAACAATTTATTATGCTGAAAAGTAAATAAATAATATTATAAAGGTAAGGGGAGCAATTAGTTTGGAAAGGACTGGAGAGTTGGCCTCTCCATTTATTTGTGAGCTTTTGTTTATCAAATAATCCTAATAAATTAGTTGATATGTCTATCTGAAATCTGTATTGTACGCCGCATTAATTCCCTCACCCAACCACTACCAGCGTTGATGGACAGGTAGTTATTAGTTAAGTTGCAAATGAAATTAAGATGAAAACCAGCAAGCCACTTTTATTGGTTGTCACGGTCAATTGAACGTCGCAATTAGTAATCTACAACGACAGATATTTTAAATAATAAAATGATAATATTATCGTTAATAAAATTGATTAAATGACGCAACTATTTTAAAACGGTTTAGTTTTGACTGGTTTGTCTATTTAGGCCTGACAATTTTCTTCGAACCTGATGGGACCCACTCGATTCTGATCTTAATGGGACCTAATTTTTTAAACTCTATATTTATAGGGTTTGGGTCGGGTATGGAATATACCCTATCACTCCCGCTCTGCCCTGACCCGATTATATGTGTATATATAATTTTTTTAAATTAACAATTTGTATATATAATTATGTACTTATTTTAGGGTATTTTATTATAAATTTATAATATTTGTAATATAATATTTGCTACTAATAAAAATGTTACATATGGTTTGATTTTGAATTAAAAATAATTGTACAAAGTAATATAACAAAATTTAGATAAACTTTATTTTGAAAAAAATAAGAGTAATCAGGTAAACGAAACGGGGCGGAACGGATATATGATATTTATTTTTTTGGAACGGGTCGGGTTTATGGGATAAGTGGATGACTATATATTGACAGAAGGGGTGTAGAAAGAGATTCCGGACCATATCCGCACCGCTGCCAAGCCTATCTGTATTTACAATTTGACTCGCAAATTAACTTAATTTTAAATTTTTAGCCCATGATACCCAAGTACTGTACTCGGTATTATATATATATGTATGCATGCATTGTGGTTGCACACATCTTAGGCTGTCTATTAAAGTTTCTCCATTTCTTGTCTTTAGCTTTTTCATCTGAATTCTGAATGATTAAACCATTTTTCTCATATTACTAGGTACTTAAAAGTCTGAGATTTTCTTCCTGTGTTATGTGCATCTACAAGATCATAACATTAAGTTGAACCCTTCCTTTGATTAAATGGGATGCGTTTCATCAAAAATCTTGACAAAATCATTGAGCTTCCGGGAAGATATGTGCCACAGGTCTAACAGAAACAGAAAAGCCAATGGCAAACCTATGCTGGATGAGTTATTCACCTCTGGTAATGGTACTAGTGGTGATCATAAGTTGCTTAGCAAATCCCATATTAGGAGTTTCAATTCGCTCCCAAAATCAGCTCTTGAGCCTACAAATGTAGAAATGATTAATACATGGGAGCTGATGGCTGGCCTTGAAGAACAAGTAGAGCAAAAACAAGAAGTTGAAACAAAGGGTCCAATGAGTTTGCCGGCACAAGAATTAGTAAGCTCGAAAATAGCTGATGTTGACAAGATTAGGCGTTCCAACAGTTGTCATTGGTCACTGGAGAATGCAGGGCATTGTACTCTTGACCATGCGTTTGAGGGGCTTAATAAAGATAATTTTGACTGGGGAAACAAGGGCGTTGGGCGCTCTAGAAACTTTCACACAGTGGAGGAATATGACGCGATGCTAGAGGGAATTATGTTGTCAGCGGATATCAAAGAAATGTTCCCAAGCAACTGCAATACAATTGAGGAGTCGAGTAGTTCCAAGGATGTTGTTATTCAAGAAAGAAACATATGTGACACGGGATTAAAACAAAAGGCCAAGGCAAAGGGGGGGCTAGAGTCGCTCAAAATCCCATTCGCGGTTGAGTTACAAAGTATAGGGAGTTTTAGAGAATGGCTTCATGGTGATGGTGGTGCTGGTTATGTCGAATCTCCTGGAGAACATGTGACACCTAAACTAGGCAACTATAATAAATCTTGTTCAGAGTTTGGGGAAGAGTGGATGGAGGAATCCATCTTTGATCCAGAAATGCTGGCTGCATTTGAAGAGTTTATTCAACAACTTGAAGTGGAAGAAGAAAGAATTCTTTAAAAAATTGAAGGGAATCAGGATGTATCATCAGAGGAAATTCTGCCCAAGATACAAGACCAGAATGTGTATGAGGGGATGATTGGTCATGTTGCTTGAAAGCAGGTAAAGCCTCGGTTCATATTCTATAGGAAAGTAAACTCAAGTTTTTTTCCCTCAACCTTTTATATAAATTGAGAACTCTACTATACTCTTTTTTTTTCTTTTTAATTTTTTGTGATATTGTAAAGGAAGATAAAAGGGGGTATACTTAAAGGCTAGAAAAGGAAACTATACTATAGATTGTTTCCTATTGTTGTTTGTTTAATCGAAGATGGATGTAATAATGCAAAAGAAGAATGTATATTACTTTGTTGTATAATCAACAGGAAATGAACTGCCAATGTTCTTAACTCCCCAGTTTGAACTGATGTCAGAACTCAGAAGACAAAGGATGGTGGAACTTTTGAGAGTTTTAGATGTCCCTTTAGATTAAAACATTAAATTATGCTGTTTTTTTTGGTAAGTATACTATCTAAAGTACTGATAAGGTGCAATGATGATCTCCGGTAAACCGTCCCGTCCCACCCCCACCAGTTTAGAAAATTAATATTTTCACAAATAAAATTTAATACTTTCATAAAATTTCTCACATAAGAGTGAAACTCATTTACCGTTCATATGATAAACCTAGTGAAATTATCATTTTTGGTGTAAAAATATGACAAAACCAACTACTCAATCTGTTCGGTTTTGGCAGTCATTTTAGGAGGGGGTAATATATACAGAGCTCCGACTTTATTGCGACAGTTTACATCCATTAATTACAACACTAGTACCGCAACTTAGAAGCTACTAAATAATGTAACTTATACAAGAAAACCGTACTACATTCAATCTATATACCATGTGTACCTTGCTTTATTCACGTAAATATAACCCATGCGCAGTAAACATCTGATAGATATTGGTTTTATTTGATTCACATATCACCAAGAACACAAAACCTGTTGGCATACTACCATTGTGAAACTTAAGAGGAATATAGTGCAATAGTTACTTAAATGAGCATTTCCAAAATGATTATTACACAATTTTGACATTCCTAAGCATCGATTCACATGGACTCCAGTGTGCAACTTTCTATATGAATCCTTAGGATATCAACACCCACAGATCCATGGTAATACTCGAAAGAACTGATCAGTAAACTGTCCTCAATACATCCATATACTTCCTAATTTATTTGGTTAGGAAAAAGGAGAGAATTCATTTCAAATCGACAAAGTCACAACAGCAGCCACAGAAAAAAAAGAAAAAGCATTGCATTGCATTACAAACCAATTCTCAGTAAAAACTAGGATTGGAATCCACAAGTAGATCTATTCAACATAGCAATTTATACATATACTTTTCCATTTCCTAAAAGACAAATAGGGTTTAATTGTGGAGCAAACAAATCAAGCGAATGAACGCACATAGCATACAACGGGTTACAGCAATCATATCAACGTTTCTGGCTCCAATCATTCAACTGGTCCTTCTGTATTACGCCATTCTCAATCAAGAATTCAACAAATTCGTCAATTAGATAGGGCCAAGCACCTTCAGAGTCGTAGTTTGATAGTGCAGAATCCACCGTCTAATGTAGACGTATAGAAGAAAGTGTTATTGTCAGCAAGAATTACTTCTTGTTCTACAAAATTAGCTTGCTTAATACAAGCCTTCTTTGTACTCAGAAGCAGCTAATGGATAAAAACCATGTTTTAGGCAAAAAAGTCTTTTCATAAGTTGAGTTGGGGGACATGTGAACAATTGTAGTAAGGCCAGCTATAGGCATGCAAGTACAAGTGCCGTTCTTACCCTTGCAAACTCCAGTAGTTGAGACCACGTATCCCGAGAAATGGCTTTATTGTGTCGTGCCTGAGTTGCATGTCACCAGATGAGCAGTAAATTAAATTGGTGGATAATTACGATAATGAGAACTCAATAACAAAACATTCACAAGGTTAATCCTGCCTCCATTCTAAAAAAAGAGTAATACACTTTTGCAGACATTTTATTTATTTATTAATGAATATTTAGGTTTGCACAAGACACAAATTGACATATCAGAGAATTATATAGGAAACATGCAAACAGTGATGGAAGACAGTAGAAAAGATACTAGGTTTTAGGCTCCACACCTAAACACTAGGACCACCCAACTAGGAAGTTTTGGGTTCACTCCACAAAGATTACTTGCCTCGGCAGACAAAAAATAGATCAAAATCGAAATCTCAATTTTATACACTCAATATTTATAAGCTTACGAACTTGTGGTTATATTAGTATTTAAAGAAAAACAAACCTCAATCCATTATAGAATAGGAAAACATAAATCTTAATGGATTAGGAAACCCTAATTACTAACTAGATATTAAAATCCCTAGTTAATACTCCCTCCATTCCAAAGTATAAGATTACTTGCCTTTATATTTTGTAACTGAGGGAGTATTAATTACCCTAAAAAATACAAGATGTTAATGAAATACCTAATACATCAATTTCAAACCAATTGAAAAATCTAAAGACTAAATACCTAAATCTAGGGTTCTTTTCCTAATCAATCAAACCTTCCATACCCCACTACGGATATGAAACTAATCCGCCAGCTTTTATTTGAGACTATTCCTACTGTTTCAATTTTCAAAGTTAAGATATACAGCCATGGTATGCCGTAGCATTATCACAACTTCGCAAGTTTAATTTAATAAATTAATACTCCCTCCATACCACAAATACTGCAAACCACCTTTTTGCACAAAGTTTAATAAAATTTCAAGTTCTCATTTGGTTACCTAATTGATCTCTATGACGTATGTCTAATTGGTCCTTATAAAGTGTGTGGTTAGGAGTACTTCAAGAATATGAACCACAAAATTTTTAATTAATGGAAGGACCCACTATATGTTTAAATGATCAAATTGATATGACTATGGGTAATTTAATTATTTAACCTCTGAAAAGTTGCTAAAAAGGGAAGTTTTGCAATTCTTTTGGGACTTCACAAAAAGGAATGAGTTGCAATGCTTGTGGACAGAGAAGGCTGAGAAAAAGGTTATTTCCATCAGTATGCTGTCGGATTCCGGCAGGATTCCTTGTAAGATACAATTTATAAAAAATTTGAGACTCAAAACTGGTGGAAAGTGGAAACAGTAAGAAGGTATGGGAAATTTTGAAATGTGGCCAACAAACAGCTTGGCTACAATAATTTATGAAGTTAATTGATGTTTATGAGTCCTAGGCACACATCCAGAATATATTTCATGTCCTTAGCTTATTCTCTTGACTTTCTTACCTTCACTGTTAATCAAGAAAAATAATATGAATCTAAAACATCCAAGTCCCAAGGTCCAATTGTATAACAACTGGGCCCTATTGCCTGTGTCATATTCCCCTGTGATCAAGAAAGACCATGGCAACAATATTTTTGGATAAAAAAATTATTAGAAAAATAAAGAGAATGCAAGTGGGACAAGGAGTCCATCAACCCTATAACAAGAGTGTGTGACCTGTGTGTGTGTGTGTGTGTGTTTTTTTTTTTTTTTTTTTTTTTTGGGGGGGGGGGGGGGGGGGGGGGGAGCACTAAAAAAGAGCAGTTATCCAATCTCCACAAAGATCGGACACAGAAATGCCCCTAAATCCACCCATGGCTTCGCCCATAGAGAAGCCAGAAAAATGACCCTATCTTGCAGCAAAGCAAACCTAATTAGCTTTCTCTAACAAGATTAACAATATGTTCATCCAGATACCCAAAAGAATAGAAAAACTTGCACTCTTACTTCTATATTAGGCATCATCCCATATATCTCTAGTTGGATTACAAAGCAGGAAGAGAACCCTCAAAATGAAGCATAATTAGAGATATCTTAGATCTTCTACTTCAAACACCCAACATAATCTTATCATACAGTGGAACCATGCCTGACATGACCCTGAATACTGACTAGTGAACCCATACAGCAGTTGCAACAGTTCAGTACTCTTTTTGTTGTAAATTTAAAGAAACATAACAGTGGTCAAGATATTTTCCTTTAGGATACCTGTAAGAACTGGCACCAATGATCGACGAATGGCCACTGTTTTTCTGCAAATAGCAACTGCCACATCCCAATAGCTGTGTCCAATGCTAAAGACTTTTGACCCTGCAATTTCAAAAAAAAGAATCAGCAGTTGCAGACCACAGGGAACTTTGAGGCTCTCTTTGGTTCACTGAAAACCAACTTCAAAGGGATTCATATTAACTGAAAACCAATTTCAAAGGAATTCATATTCTGAGATTTTTTTATAAACCAACACCCCCCCCCCCCCCCAAAACAACCCAACACCATTTCCAACGATTTAAGGGATCACGTCTGTTTTTTTTTTTTTTTTTTTTTTTTGGGAAATTTTCTTGTTTGTCTAATATTACCTTTTTTTAATTTGGCCTAATATACTGGGTAGATGATTGCAAGAGCAGAAAAATGCTTACACAACATCAGTAGATACAATATCCACAATCCAAACTTCACAATATATGAAGGTTCAAAGACAAGTAAGCATTAGGATCAGGTTTTGGGATGGCATCCAAATGGGACAGATGGGGTTAGGAAGTTTATTATTATTGTGGATAAAAAATTTACAAGAGGGTTAATAGCGTCAAAGCTTAAGTCATTCAATTTTTCTGTCAAGAAGAATGAAGCTCTCCACCAATAACAGAAAGAAATCAATCACTTGCATCAATATGAAACACTTCCAAATCTCATTATAGATTGATATCCATCAAGACGCTACCGCCCATTAATCCATCCAGAATAACTCTCCAACAAAAAATTGAACAAAGAATGCTATCCAAATCTGATTAGAATATATATCTGTCACTTTATATCCATCCAAAATAGGTCTCCACCAAAAATAGAACAAATAACATAACAATCCACATAGAGTCACAAAACCATCATATGGCTACCTTCGCAATAGACATCTAGCAGTAACTCCTGATTAAGGATATCCGGAAAAAATTCTCCACGTGAGAAGTGGCACATCATCTATAAAAGTACATGATTAATATAATCTTACAATTCTCAGTAAGGGAGCATCATCCTATTTTTAACACCTTTGATTGGAAAGATTCCAATGCTTCTATAAATGGATGGCCTAGGGCCCCTGGGGAAGAGTTTATTTTTCTTTTTCTTTATTTTATTCTTTCTTTATTATTTTTTTTTTGGGCGTTTTGGTGGTGGGGGGGGGGGGGGGGGGGGGGGGGGTGGGTAGATGGTGTGGTTGGCAATAAAGCAAACACCCAAATGAAAGTCTCAAATAGCACAACCTGTTGCTATTTTTTCTACGTCCACATAGGCTTAACTTTCTTCAAATATTTCTACAGCACTTCTACACAGAATTTTTTTACTTTATTGCACATTCTAGTTGACATAATCCTTGTCAAGCAAGAAAAATAATCAATACTCCCTCCGTCCCATATTAAATGTCCTAATTTCTTTTTTAGGATGTCCCAAAATAAATGTCCTATTTCTATATTAGTAACTATTTTTATCCTATTCTTCCTCTTATACCCTCACAATTTTTTACTCAACTTTATTGAAAACCGAGTAAATAAAAAAATGTTTGCATTGGAAACTGGTATATACTATACCCCTTTCACTATAACATCTCTTTCTATTTAATGTACTTATTGGGAATATGAGAATTACAAAAAAATGTACCTAGAGAATTAAATGTGTGGGAAAGAGTAACTATTGGAGTCATAAAAAAGTGAAGAAATACTTCAATTAATAAGTAATCTAAAGCGTAATTTAGGTAAAAGAAAATTTTATTAATCAGCGTGCCAAAACTAATTACGAAGTTTATTTTGGGACGGAGAGAGTATATTATAAAATAAAAGTAGTGAGCATATGCCTGATACATGCATACCTTTTCTTTCGCCCAGCTGAACGCAAAAATATAGATCTCACGGAACTTTTCTGGAAAAAATAAAATTTAAAGATTATTCACAGAAAAGATAACGGAAGTACCATATCTTACTCCGATCTTTGATAAAATTAATACGAACTGGAGGGTTTAAATATCTTCAATATATATAAATTATTTGAACAAAAAGCTGCAATATAATATAATTTGCTAACTCTTTTTATTAACACAAAAAAAGATATATGCTGTTATACGGACGTTCATCTTTTAACTCAGACCGCATAAATGACAACCTTTCACGGAACTTGTCTAATGAATCTATCCTGCCACCAGAAAGAAACTTAAATGAGATTTGATATAGTAGGTGATTTAAATCTAGAACAAAACCACTTGAGGCTCTTAATTAACTACCCAAGAGCTTGTAATCCACCAACAAACTCCTGCTTGGAAAATTCACACATGGTAGCAGCCTTCATATGCCATGAAACAACCAACTACAACAGAGGCCAAAGCCATGTCAGCACTGAGCAACAACATTAGTATTATCACTCAAAATCTGACATCTTGAAAATTTAGAAACTAAAAGACTACAATCGCATATAGTTCGCATGGGCTATAAAAAGCTTTATATTTAGGTAACCATCAAACACTGTAGCTTAATGAATGCATATCCAGTTCAAGAACAGTAATCAATAGAAGAATGAACTCTGAAATATAAGTAACCATCAAACACTGTAGCTTAATGAATGCATATCCAGTTCAAGAACAGTAATCAATAGAAGAATGAACTCTGAAACATTATTTGATAAATTGTAAACACAGAAATGTAACATATATTCAAAAGCTATAAATCAACCCATGATCAGGAGATGGTCAAATACTGATGAAAGAGCTCGAAAAACCATCAAAAGAGTTATCCATGTCTGATCCTGAAGACCTTGAAAAAATATTATTTCATTAAGTCAAAAATAATAAACTATAGTTGCAGCTCTAACCTCATCTAGTTTTTTTCAGGAAATAGTGTATAAAGTATCCACACAAGCGAAGGCATAGTCATTCGTCCTTATAATTATCTAAAGGAAGAAATAAACAATTTATTGTGTTTTCACCATCCAAATTTCAACAACACAGATAATTTAATCCTTCATTTTCAGTGCCATGCATATCACAATAGAAATCCAAACCAGCAGGAAAGTTTACCCAAATGTAAGAAATTATAACATAAAACACCAAACATTAATAAAGGCAGGCTATCTTGGATAGAATGCAGAAAAAGTAGATGTAATCACTCATACTTTTGCCTAGCTTGCCAACTTCCTACATGTTCGTACTCACAAACTCATCATTCAAATTAATGAGCAAGATGTATTCCTTCAAAACGCAACTTTTTCCAGCTAATTGCAATGGATAACTATATATTGATTTATTTTTCAATAAAATACATAATGAATTTAAGCTCTGCTAAATATTCCACTCTACTACAATCTTCCCACAAAAATAAGGACGTAAACTACTGCTCTCGCAAATGCTGAAGGTGTCCTCAGTACCAGCCCAACTCTAGGCCTTCTACATATTTTACCAAAAACAAATTCAGAAAGAAAGAAAAAAAAAGGAATAACATATTTACAACTAGGAGAAAAATTTACAAATAACTAGAGAGTAATTATAGAATAAATGATAAGACTTTTTTCTGAACATAGGAAATTACTCGCTGCATGCCTTGTGTTTAATTTATAGATTGAGAGTAAAGAATAGAGTACACGTACCATAACAATATCTTGAGGGTCCACCTGCCAAGAAAGCAAAAATAATGTCACTCATAAAGTATTTTTTAGCTAGTTGAGAGAACGATAAGAATGTGTAAATCTTGAGAAATATATTGAAATGCACAGGTGGGATTGTTATTCTTTTTATACTAAAATGTATACGTAAAAAATTGCATGCTTTTAATTTAGTTAAATGATTAAAGTTAGTTTATAGACGGTGGAGCTACCTGAAGGTCATTGCAGAGAAGACTGATTCCATCAGCCATAATCATATCAGCATACTGATCTGTTGAACATTACAAATCTTTCAAATAAGAATTTGATGACAAAGAAACAATTCCATTAAAAAGTTATAAGTTCCTACAACCACGTCATCAATAACAGGTGCCTTAGCAAAAAATTTTGATATTAGGGTTGAATATTTTATAGAATTCTCACTGGACTATGATATGATTAGCAACTACAATTTTATGTTGAGAATATCACAAGCCTAAATTGAAATGTATTACTTTTTACAGAAATGTGAAACAGAACTAATAGAAGTGCATAAAGCAGTTGGAATAAACCACCATTTTTACATCGTGATTCGTGAAATCCTCTGAATGCAAATACGACGAACTTAGTTGAGAGGCCATGGAAGATAATTTAAAAAATTCCAAGTGGGCAAAGTAAGAGCTAAGGATTTGTTACTTCGTATACTATTATCACCATTGTGTCATCAAATATAAAGAGCCAAGTTTTTATCATCCTTGCATCCCAAACTAATCTCGTGAACCATGCCTTGCATAACAATTGGATGCTCCCAAAATGGCATAACCAAACACATACATCAATAACACATTCTCACCCAGTCATGATGATCTTAACTAACAAAAGGTAATGACTGAAATAGCAATAAAGCTACAGGAAGTGAAAGAATATCCCAGAAAAAGCCCCGGATGCAACTCTTTTCAATACTACAAACATAACAATTGCTCAATATAGCCAAAGAGTTGTATTAACTCTCATTAAGTTGTGAATCCAAACTCCCTCAGCCAGATGCAATTCAGCCCGCCCCTTGTTAATCTGGGAAATTAGCTTGCCGTCATTTCACTTTCTTCCATTAATTATATACTCTTTAGACGAAAATCTAAAAAAAAAGGGTTCACTAGGGCACAAAACCTTTAAGGGAAACATAGGGACGTGTAGATCATGGGTCGGCAACTATAACATTGAAAAGGAAAAGGAGAAGCAAAAAATCAACCAGGGGAATGGATCATAGAAATGTAAATGAAATGACAAAACTTGCCTTTGTATCTATTGTAAAGTTCCTCCAAACGTCTTGAATCAGTGTATGATTTAATCTGGGGCTGGCTGTAGAATACATCAAATGCTCCTTCGAGATTCCAATCATTGGCCTTTAAAGACAGAAGGGAAACTTTCTCACTGCATTCAAATCAGAAAGAAAGACAGAAATAAAGTTAAAAAATAAAATAAAACAATAATTACGCTACCCCATTGAGACTACTGGCCAATATTAAAATTAAAATGGAATAAAAAAAAATGACATGTGATAAGTCGCCTGGACAAGTAAAAATATCAGATAAATAATCAACGAAACAAACACGATCACTTCTTTTTACTAAAATGACCACAAATAAGAAAAGAATCAATTTAACAATGCTTACCAAATATGCTTAACATACTAAAGTTCCCCACATGATAAGATCATAGCGCAGTAAGCATCAACAGTCAAAAGGACAATCTTTGAGTTAAAAGTTGAAAAAATCTCCAAATTTAGAACCATTGTTATAATGTTATCACTATTTCATGATTTCTATTCATTTCAAAACTGTCTGGGTCTATCTCAGCTGCTGTAACATGGTCAATGGATACAAGACTGACACATCAAGTCATTGTCCCATGGCAAGGATGATAACAAGGTTCTAGAAAGAAAAAAATAGACATATAAACTCTGAGAAACAAATAACAGGTTACAGTTAAACCCGTCACAAGTAGGGATTAAAAAGAAAGGGGAAAGGAAGACGAAAACTTGCTCCCAAGGTGATTATCTAAGAAGAGGGCCGTATAATAAAATACATTATGGAGTAATGCAGTAAATAGGCATGACTAATGAACTTAGTAATGACAAAGGAGAAATTAGCGAAACTGAACAAATAAGTCATGCATTGTTAATGCCATGTACAGCAGCATGCCTTGATGCAACACGATATGACTATGCTAAGGTTCTACAGAAAAGACAGAGCACCTGGTCGGCAAATGGCTCAGATTTTTCATTTTTGGGCAACACCTCACAAAGTATTCTCTATACCAGTCTTTATATCTTAAATGTCTCTTTATGAGTCCTATTATCGACAACTACCTTCTTTATGAGTCATTATCTTCTTCACTATCCTTCCCCTCTCCCACTTCATATGCTCTGCTGTTCTTCCCTTCCAACATCTTAAGTTCTTTTGGATTTTTCTCATCTTATATATAAGAAAGGAGTCCTCCCAAGGAGTCCTCCCATAAATACATAGAGGAAAGAAACTATAACAAACTAATATATAATGGCACGCCAAACTCTATGCCCATCCTCCAAAACTACGGTCATAACATAATCGACAGATCCAAGATGTACTCCATCCCACTAAAAGCTTCATACTACATATCCCAGAGCAATGCAAGAATAGAAATTCTCTCCCAATGAAGAGGGAGATACATAATATCATCAAATAGCAACATTCCTCTCTGTCCAAATGCCCACAGGATAGCTAAGAAAGTAAATCTCGAAACAACCGTGATCTAAAGAAGACAAGTTCTTACTCCATCATCAAAACCTAAGTTTCTTAAGGGAAACAGAAGGAAAACCTCAAAAGGTGGTATTGATCAGCATAATTTAATTGACCATCACTCTAAAAGTAACAAATTTCTGGGATAAGCAAAGACACTGATAAGCACCAAATCATATTCCATCTAACTTAAATTTGATATGAGCAATTTTCCGATTTCTACGACCAATTAACACCTTAGAGCATTTGCAAGAGGATCAAAAGCCGCAAATATTTTTCCTACCATACAAAGTCTTATTTCACAGTAATTGCAGTTAAATTCAGCATAGAAATTAAAGCATTTGAACAACATATTACCTTGCCCCAGTTATTGTCATAAATTGCTGAACCTTTTCACGGTGCCCTCTACACAACTTGTTCTGTCAATAGAGCAAAACCATATATTTAAAGACCTAAATCAACAACACAATACAAATGCACATATTTAAATTATTTGTAGCCCAAATCAAGATCATGCCTTCGAAAGCAACCAAACAGAATTAGAACAATAAGAAACAAAAAAATAGCAACATATAGGGCCTGTTTGGCAACTCCGTATGAGCTCGTCAACCCAACTTATAAGTTATTTAGCCAAAAATAATGTTCGGGAATGACATTTTTTTTTTTACTTATAAGTTGACTTACTAGTCAAAAAAAAATTAAGAACGTTTTGGAACTTATAAAAAATGACTTATAGGTCAAATATTATGAAATGACACTTTTGCCATGTCCTTTTTAGTAATCTTATATTTTATTTTAACTTATAAGTTATTATTAGCCAAACACATTTATAATTATTTTAACTAATTTTCAGACTTATAAGTAAAACTGATATCGAAGACTCTTACTTATAATTAATCTACTAAAATTTTATCTTATAAATCTATTAAAATTTTAACTTTTAAGTCAATTTAAAAAAAAATCATTCCCGAAAAGGCCCCATAGCATACCAAATACCGAGACTTGCACAAAATAAACAATAAGAAGAACAAACTTAATAATCTATCAAACATCTAGATCAACATTAAAGATAACCAATCAAAAGGGAAAAAGTATTAATTATTAAGCTTTAAAAACAACAGAGTAACATAACCTGATTTTTCAGTTAAATTTCAATTACAACACATAATTAAAGATGTAAAAAGAAAAATTAACAATATCGAGGAAAATATATTGCCTGACCATCTCGAATTTTTTGGAGAAACCCTAGTAATCAGATAGAATCGAGTGATAAAAGCTCGGCAGAAGAAGGATTCGAGAAGAGAGAGAAACAGGCGTGGCTTTTTTCGTAGGTTTCAGATTTATATCTCTCTCCACTCTCTTGTTTTCAGTGGAGGAACTTGTATTTGTTCTGTGCGTAAATGATGCGGAATAAAATAAGAATTTTATAGAATTAAATAGTAAAATAAAATAATAATATAAAATAATAATATAATTAAAGTTGTAAAAGTAAATGAGAAAAATAAAAAACGTGACACAATTATACCAAACTTTTTGTACAAATTTTACAATAAAATTTTTAAAAAAAATTAAGTTAAAAAAGTATCAAATATCTTTTTAATGCATATTTAATTATACCGTTGGATAATTAAATATAAATAATTTTATTTATTTATAAATAATTTATTTTAAATATAACATTTAAGGATCAAAATACAAGATATGTTTGTTCGTCTAAAATAATTTGAAGCCTTTAGTATATTTAAAAGATTTAAACTTATTTAAAAATCTTATTCACTTGCTAACTTATTTTTATGCAATACTTGATTTTTTTTATCATTAAAGACGCAAACATTTAAAATTCAAACGTAAATATGTTGTGTTTGAGTCCAAATACTACTACCACAGGCATTAGTAAACAAATAAAATTTTAGATTATTTAAAGGTATAAGTTGAGTACATAATCTTTATTTAAAGCTATAAGTGTTTACTTGCCAAATATAAGAGCTTATTCTCGAAATTAATGATTTTAAGAAATATCCCATCAAACAAAATATTTCAACTTCTTAAATAAGCAGCTTGATATAAGTTAATAAATAAACTACAAATCCTTTAATTAATATCAATTTTTAATTAAAAATGATCTCCATTTAAATTCAAAAATTTAATATTAATTTTATATTTTAAAACAGATATAATTTTTTGTTATAATACTGAACATTTTAATTTGACCAAACACATATGTTGAAGTCTAATTTCATTTACGTTAGTCGTCGTGCAAAGTTAATAAGCTGGACTTAAGACAAAGGACTTAATGCGATAACATATTTTCTTTATCTAAACTTCTTCTCTGTTCATTAGCTTTCTCATCGTAACATTTATAAATGTGGAATACATTAATTTTATCTAAACTTTAAAAAAATATAATCACATAGACCGGATGAATATGAATAAATATAATTATAAACAAAGTTTAATTTGATTTGAGCGTATGCATTATGCAATATTAATATTGTTACCATATAAATTAAGTATACATTATTTATTTATTAGTCAACATAAATTTGATCCAAATATAATATAAAATTTAAATAAAATGTTTTAAAAAATTAAATTTAACTATTATTTTATTATTTTATATTTTTATTTATCACTTTTTTGGGGGTATTACATTAAAAAAGATAAGGATTCCTATATATATTGTGTTGTGAATTTTAAAAAAAGAAAAAAGAAAGAAGGAAGGAAATTTTGTTTTTTTTTCTCTCTCTCATAAATTTTAAATACTTTAATTTTTCTTCTCCCTCCAAACACACAGACAAACACAGTGATAAAGCCAGGCAAATAGTGGCTAATTCAGGTGGAAGGTACGTGGGTTCCTAACTTTCTTTGTATAGCTTTAATTTTGCTCACTGTTTTTTCTTTCCATCACTGTATTGAGTAATCTGTGAATGGTATTCCTAGTGTTTCTGCAGGTTTCATGACAGATGAGAAAAAGCACAAATCTTTCACATTTATAGAAATCTTGCTGCGATACTCTGTTTGTAATTTTATGGATATGAATATGAGGGAATCGACATATATATGACAATTGGGGGGGGGGGGGGGGGGGGGTAAGGGGTTATGTTTCTGATGTGTTACGGCCTTTGCGCCATGACACGGCAGGTCACTTTTGGTTTTTGAGGGGAGAATACTCCGGGATTTTTGAACCGGATTATCCCCTCTGGTGTGCTGTTCCTGTGTCCCTTGCTTTTGCTATTGGTCTTCGTTTTAACTCCTCATTGATCAAATTCACCAGCAACAACATAGACACAACTCAACAACAATTAACACAATAAAATCAGCACCCAAAAGCTATGAATAAGCAAGGTTCTCAATTTGTTAAAAAAGTTACAATTTTGTTCCACTTTTATAAGCCAAGTATAAATTTGCATACCCTGATGCTCATATAATTTTTATTTAGGCTTTTGATAATTCTATGTCCTCCTTCACTGGTGAGTAATTTACTGCCTTAGATTGCGTTTTTCTTTTGAATTAAAATTGTGGAAGTCATTGAGCAAGTACATCATTAGCTAGCTTTGAATAAGTCATAGAGCAGTAAAACAAGTACTTTAACGAGTTTAGTTTTTTTACCCTGTCATTCTCCTAGTTACGTATCTAATTTTCACCTGTTCGATGATGGCCAAGGTTGCTGCTCTGAACATCATAAGCATGGCCTCTAAATAAGTAATGCTAAACATGTAGCATGTCGTACAGCAGCTGCCGGATATGAATCATGTCCAAATACTTCAACATACTATACATGGTATACTATCATTACTTCCTGCATTCTCATTTACAAAAAGTGCAAACTTTATGGATTTTTGTTCAGTGCTTCACTCTAAATATTTTTTCTCCATGTTTAACCTAAATATAATGATTTTTTAGTTCAGTAGCGGTGTCATTATAACAAGGATGTTAAATTTGAGGACATGTCATTTTATATCATCATCAATAAAAATGAGACCCTTTCCGTTGAACAAAATAATAATTGGCAAATAAGATTTTTTTTGTGAGATGGAGGGAGTATTATATTGTAAAGGTGGAGCAAGTTACAACAAGGGTCACCTACGAGTGAGCAAAATACACAATGATTCACTGTGTCCTGTAATATGTTTCAAATAACATTTGATTAATTCTTGAGCTAATTAACTTTGTTTTGTGATTTTATTTAATAAATTAACAGAAAGATCTCAATAATGTGATGCTAATAATATTTTGCTGAACAAGCGTATGTATGTGGTGATCTATTGTGATTGTTATATTATTATTAATAGCTTTTATTTGGAACTGTGGGAGGCTTGTAGAAAGGCTTTTCTTGTAAAAAGCCTATTTGTTTTTTTGTTCTTGTTGCTTCCTTACTGGTGCTCAATTCGAAAGATTGTTTGGGTTTAAGCCAATAGGCATCCATAGGACATTGAAGGCACTTGCAGGTATAATGTTCTTTTGCCTTTCAAATGGGAATCAATATTAGGAGGAAGATTTTGAAGCAGCTGATTGTTCCTTGAATTATGTGTTGAAAAGCAGTACAACATGATCTAAGAAACAAAGGTGTGACAATTTCACATATTTGCTGTCCAATTGAACTCTGCTGGGAAGATACGTATGGTTTTGAACCCAATCCTCTCCAGCTTTCTCGTGTATTGACATTTGACTATCTCATTCATTGCAATCCGGCAGTAGAACCCACCTTTCTCCCTCTTAAAGAAGGTGATTTTCCTGCATGTGTCATGCATTATGCATTGAAAAGTGACCATTTTACATATTTGCTATCCAATTAAACTCTGCTGGCAGTGTTAGTTCTACTTTGAAAATACAAGTCTCACGGTTCAACTTTGTTTTTTTTTTATTTGATTAGGAGCTGGGTACCAGTTCAATTGAGCAGTGATGCAGTATAGTCTTACTTTGTTGTATGTGGATTTATTTTTCTCTTCTTACTTTGTTATAAATTGTTCTTAATTCTGATAAGACTTTTGCAAAGTTTTTAATGCACTTCCATCACTGTAATTTATTTATAGGGTGTTGCACTTTGGTGCTTTACCAATTGGTTTTGATAAATACTATGAAGAATCCTTAAATTCCTCTGTTTAAACTTTGTAAGTAGATTTCAATTCCTTGCCAGCTTAATTTCTTATTATTTGGAGTAAATACCCTATTCATTTACACTGTTATAATATTATTTCTTTTGTATATATATATATATATATATACACACACACACACACACACAGAGACATATACATACAAGAGAAAAATCAAATTATTTCTTAGAGGGAGGCATTTTTTTGACATTTCAATTGTCAGGGTGGTTGTTTCCTTCCTAGCCAAACTGAGTTGACTGGAGGCCCTCTACTTAGCTGTGATAGGATAAGTTGCAAATTTGACGGATCAGTGACACTCTGGTTTAAGAATGGGAGTTTGCAGGTCTAATTAGTCCAGTTACATTATGATGCATAAATTTAGAGGAGTGAATGCCAAGAATTCCCTTAGCATTGCGACTCCAGTAACTTTATTCTCGGTGTTATATTTCTGATTGTTTCTACCATTGATAGTTGTCTATAATTCTCTAATGCTGTCTAGGTTACCTATTTACCCTTTCAGCATGAAAATTATTCTTCGACAGTTCTCAAAAGACCACTATTTTCACCAAGTCTGAGAAAGATTGAAAGAGTATGAGATTCTAGATTTTGAACCTTCCCCTCACGGTTGTAAAACTGATTTGCGGATAGGCCGCCATCCAGTATATATGCATGTTGGAGAGTATAACCAGCTGTAGGTGCCGGAAATTGAAAAATAATGCTGAGTGACAAAACTTAAAATACTGGCTTGCAGTTTCCATTCTTCAAGATCCGTATGCTCTAGTTTGAAATAATAGTGTGAAAGTTCTAGTTTTGGTTCCAGGGCATGGCACATGCTTACCAGTATGTAACGTCGCCTGTGTGGTATTTTGACTGCTACAGTATGTAATGCCTCGTCAGCCACTTTATCCTTGTTACACAATTGGTCTGCATCAAGAGTTGATGTCTCTCACCATTGGTTATGCTGGAAGCCTCCATGAGTTTTTGGATTTCTTTTGTTGTTTCTTTAAGTTTGATGCAGAACCAGGAACGTGGATCGATATGCTACGTGGAACAAAATCGGCTACGGAGAACGCTACCTACTGATGAAATACAAAAGGTATCTACATTTTCGTACCACGATTCAAAACACGAAACAATAGTTTCTGGTTCTCAAATCGCAGGGCGGATAGGGTTCCCTGGTAACCCCGGTATAGGTTGGTGTTCTTAAGCTGTGGTTTCCTGTCCCAGTTTGGTTAGCTATGAAGTTCCGATCTGCTTTGTTTTGTTGCTGTCCTGGTCTGCTTGTCGTGTTGTGTTTCAGGTGGTTGTATTTATAGGGCTGCTATGCTTGTACTTGTTTATATTTCTATGAAGGTATTAACGATTAATTTGTTACAAAATAGTTAGCTTTCATAGCCATCAAACACTTCCAGCTATAAACCAGTAAGCCACTTGGAACACAGAAAGTTGAACTTTTTCATGCTATCACCTTATTTCTATGGCAATTTCCTGTTAGTCTCTACTTTCCATTTTTGATATTTGTGAAAATATCAAAAAACCCTGTGGGAATATCACTTCCCGGTTGGAATTCCTACTTGGAAGGACTTTCACAAAAATATACACTAGCATGGATCTATAATAAACATACAAGAAAAACATGCACAGCCTTCTTTTGATAATCGAAGTTTGGAACAAATCTCGTTATATACGCCATTTGTTCCAAAATATAAGATCACTCAATTTAAAATATTTTTAAACTCAAAATTGATATAAAAAATACTAATTGTAATATTTTATTTTCTTCATAATTTTTTATGAATTATTTCAATTTTGACTTTAAAAATGCCTTAAATTGACTTTCAACGGTCAAAAATGATTTTATAATTTGGAATAGAGAGAGTACAATATTCCATACAATGCTCACGAGTCACGAGAGTTCATTTGACATCCTTGAGCAGGAACTCTTTACCCAACACATCGACTAATTTGATTGAATATAAATCCAAGCGCTCCATTTTGTGGGCTAATAGCAGTTTGTAGCAGGATGCACTGTAGTGGCACACAATTTGCAAATAAACATTGCTACGATGCAATGTTACTACTCATTTAAGGCAGGTAGTCCAAGGCAGGGAGACGGTCACAACCCGGAATGATGGAGAGTTCTTACTCTCTCGGTCTTTACAGTGCATGTTCATTCCTCACTTTTCAAAGTATATTCAACTGCATTCAGTGCATGTTCATTTCTCACTTTTCGAAGTATATTCAACTGCATTCGCGGGCTACTCCAAGAGCAAATACACACATACATACAAACACACATACACATACATTGCCTGCAAGTGCTTAACCAAACACTTCCACTTTACACATTTTGACCTGTAAAAACTGAGCTACAAATTGACACAAGCACCACCAATACTAATTCAATGCAGATAGGAATATAAATTTATGCCAAATGGCAACCAAAAGTAGATATGTATACATGTTTTAACTACAAGAAGAATTCAAGATTCTAATTCCCATTCATACAACAACAAAAAAAGCATCACTTGAATGGAAATCCTAACTCGAGTGAAAACCCAAATATACATGTCCTAATGGAAACAACACAAAAATATAAAATGCTAACTCAAGTAGAAACCCATCAACGACCCTTTGACGAATTCATCATACTTTGTAAAGCGTCTTTGCGCCTCTCAGGTGGAAATCCAAAAAGTAACTTGACCATCTTCTCATTATCCGCAAGCCAATAATAGGCTTCATCAAGGGCAGGCTGCTCAAGCTTCATTTGAATCAATTCAGCGTAAATTTCTGATGGTGAGTAGATACACTGTTGTGAAGTTGAAATGGCATTTGACATTGTTACAGTCGCATTAGCAAAGGCATTGATTATCTCCTTGTTACCATCATTGATCATATTTGCAACTTTTTCAATGGCTAAGATGGAAACATATTTCTCAGCGGTGTTATCAGTTGAAACTCTCATTTTCTTCGGTTTTGAAGTAGCCTTACTGTGAGATAGTGCTTCAACTTTTGATATAGGACTAGTTCCTTCAAATCCATCTCTTACTCTCTGTCTGGACATGCAGTGTTCCTCACTAGATTCTTGCTTACGACGTTTACGCTTTAGATTGATGGAATCAAGATAAAGGCACAAAACAAACAGTAGGAGTAGTTGTCTTGTTCTTACTTGATGAATTACAACCATCATAAAAAATTTCCACATTTCCCAAATCACAATCTTTACCATATCCATCTTTAAATTTTTGATAACCTGACTATCATTAACTGTGAGTATTGAGAAAAAAAAAAATTAGATAAAAAATCATAGGCCAAGCATGTAACATATCAACAAAAATGAGAAAACATTAAAAGAATCTTACATAGCATTCAAGAAGAAAATAAAATAAAAATAAATAAAAGTACACGAATGGAAACATCAAACAAATAATGTGAGGAACACAAAGTACTTGTCTATTACTACCTCACCCACATACACAAATTCAATTTCAGCACTACAATAGGTTTTCGTATTCAAGGTAAAAAAAAACCATGGTGACACACAAAGACACGTTACAAGCTCCCAACTCAAATAGAGATCATATATATAGTGTATTTAGCCTTCATATGAAACTCAGTTTCAGATATTCTATTTATTAAACCTATTGTGTTCCGTAATATTCAAATCTTTAACTTGATTGACAGATTTACATTTAACTATATACATAGACTATTGAACAACATGTAAAGCCTCATCAAAACATCAAGGAACACCTCATTCTAACAAATTGTTCTTTACAACCTTTTTATATTAGCTGGATTACCATAATATTTGGCATTTCACATTATTCTTAGAGTGTTTCTAATGATTATTTTATAGAATTGCTGGGAGTGTATAAACTGAATACTATATGTTTAACAATCAAATGTAGATTATATAATGAACACAACAAAGATTCAAATGATCTTCTTACTGTAACGCTACCAACACATTATCCGAGCCCATAATACTCTTTCAGTAAGTATACTTTTTATGGAGAAAAACAAATTTAAATGTTTTATAGTACTGATGGTATCTGATTGTTTTCTTGTTTGTATGATCATGAATTCATTGCGCACATCAGTCATTCTATAGTTCAAACTTTTGGGGGTAAATAAAAGGAATTGATATTTCCACAAGTGAAACTGATATAATCCACAAGCTCACATAAATAGTAAATGGGCCACACACTCATGTGAGAAAACTTGTGAAAATATCAAATTTTGCTTGTGAAAATATCAATTCCCTCAATAAAAACAGGGTTATACCTGTTTCATTAACTAGTCAAAGTATCAATTTTCACAATTTTTCCTGTTCAAACTAGTAAATTCAAACTTTATATTGTTGAATATTTTACAAGAACACAAATATAGATACCTCAATACTTTTTGCCTACTATTCAAGTTATCTGGCATATATATGTGTGTGTGTGTGTGCGTTTATATTTATGTAGGAGACGGTAAATTTCAAATAATGCAAGAATTGGGTGTAAATTAGGGCAGAACAAAACTTGAAAAAGAATAAGACGGAATAGTACTAACATTGGATCGATTTTTCGTCTTCCTCGTGGATGCCTCTTCTTCCTTTGAGCAACAGACCAGAAGTTGAAGAAATAAAACGCACGCAGAAGTATCCAAAATAAAAGTAATAATAATTGATAGGGAAAAGTTTACCAATAAAATAAGGCTAATGAAATGAAATTATCCCGAGCAAAAATTACACACATTTAGCGACACTTGTTCTAACGACATTTAATTTTTTATGAAAATGGTTAAAACTTTATGAAATTATTTATTTGTAAGAATATTAATTCTTAATTCTATTTAACTTTTTTATTTTTGTTTGCAAACCCTCTGTGTAAAAATAAACTATTTTATTTTATTTTTAAAGTCCATTATTATTTTTAAAATTAAATATAATATTAATTTATATAATTTTAAGCAATACAATTATACAAATTATAGGTTATTATAAATTATTATTAATCTAAAATTTATTATTTGTAAATTAAATAAATCTCATTAAATTTAGATATGAAAACATCTTACATTAACTTTAAAAAAATTAAACTGAATCTTATATTTGAAAACTAAATTCTATTAATATTTTGTTTTATACAATGAACTACATGTAAGTATATTAAAAAAAGAATTCAAGCTAAAATAGTAAACCTTATTTTCAAGGGTATAATAGATTTTATACAATATTTTGCATCAAAACTGTGTACTTTAAGCATTTTTAATAAAATAATTTTATGTTATATTTTTTTTTTTATGTCTGTTGGTATTTTTATTCTCAATTTATGTGAAATTTTATTTTCTACATAACTACTTGTTTTTTGCTTTCAAGGACGGACACAATTTTATATTTAGCAGGCGCATTGGTACAATATATATAATAAAAAAATAAAATTTAATATAAATTTAAGCACAAATTAATGACCACAAAAGAAAATTAAAATTTTTATCATTTGAAAGTGGAGACCATGCCTAATAATTTGTATAAAGTGGGTTTATTCTCATTTGAGTAAAAGTCAATAAAATATTAGGCAATAAATAAACCTAACAAAAATATACATATTCTAAATAAGAAAAAATAAATTAGTGAAGACGACGGCCTCCACTTGACTACCCTAGGACCGTCCCAATCGCTTTCTTTCTATTTGTAGAAGAGTTTTATTTTTATGTCGTGTGATAATTTTTTAATTTTTTTTTAGAGATTATTTTTTCTCATTTAAGTTATTTTTTATTATTATTTTCTGTAATTACCTGATTATTTTATTTTGATATTTAAGTTTATTAGATTTTTTATAATAACTTAATTTTTTTTTTAATTTTTTTTTTCTCGTTTTAACTATTTTTAAGTTTGTTGAGTAGCGAAAATAGGTCTTTCTATATTTGAAAGTGGGTTATGACAATAATTTATTATTTTGCTACTTATATTAAAAAATTGCTCAAATTAATATTTATTCAATATTTAAATTAGAAAAAGTAAAACTGAAATTCATGGCCTTTTTAAACCACTCAATTTTCAAGGAAGCCAATTTTGCTAGAATCACCCCCCTACACAAATCCCCTCTCTCTCCTCTCATGGAAGGCTAAGCTGAGCCAAACCAAGAAATCAAACAGAAGAGATATTATTGTAGTAATGGCTTTTGTTCTTCCCAATCTCTCTCCTGCTCTACTCCAACTTCAATCCAAAGATAAACCCTCCAATTACACAGTTCACCACCTAACCTCTCTTCTTACAAAACCCACCTCCTCCATTATCTCTCCTCTCACCAAGCTGCTGGATTCTCTCCCAAATGGGGTCGGACAGGTTAACCAAGCTCCACCTGGTGGCCAGGAGCACCAAAATGATGATTTCTATGTCAATTTGGGATTGGCTGTACGAACCCTTCGTGAAGATTTACCTCTACTCTTCGCCAAAGATCTTAATTATGATATTTACAGGTACCCATTTCATTAATTTCTCATTTTATGTTTCTTGGTTACTACTATTTAAGTAATTGAATTCATTAGGGTTTTGTTTTTTAGAAAATGAATTTGGGGTTTTTTGTTGAATTATTGGCAGGGATGATATAACATTTGTAGACCCTTTGAACAAATTTACTGGAATTGAAAACTACAAGTTGATATTCTGGGCATTGAGATTTCATGGTAAAATTTTGTTTAGAGAGATTTCACTAGAGATTTTTAGGGTTTGGCAGCCTACAGAGAATGTAATCTTGATCAGGTGGAATTTGAAGGGGGTTCCTAGGGTACCCTGGGAGGCTAAGGGCCAGTTTCAGGGCACTTCGCGGTATAAGTTAGATCGAAATGGTAAAATTTATGAACACAAAGTGGACAATTTGGCATTCAATTTTCCACGGCAGCTGAAACCAGCTGCATCCATGTTGGATTTGGTGGGTGCTAGTCCAGCAACTCCCAACCCAACATTCTTTTGGGGTCCGGTTGACAACTACCCATCCTCGTGGCTGAAGTTCTATTGCGCGGTTAGGGAGACTTTGGAAGATGAAGGTTCTTCTATGATTGCGCAAGACTGCCTAGTTACTTGTTCATAGTGAGGGAGGTACTTCTTGAACATTATCGTGTATGCGAATAAACTACTTCAAATTCCCAATATGCAATGGGGTTTTTTGTGGCTGGATGGCATGTGGTGTAAGTAATATGCAATCAGTTTATCTTCTACACCTATGTAGCAGGTATAATTATGGTTTATAGATACATCATACATGTAATGGATTTTTTTTTGAGCCGGAGGTCATGTGGTGTAAGCAAGATGTACTATGTAAGGGGTTGAATAAACTTCTTGGGTTGGTGATAGTAGCACAAAAGCTTACTCACATGAACTAGGTTTGGAAATATATGTATAGAGACTATAGTTGTATACAATAGATTGTAGTGAAAGTAATACACATCACTTTTACTTCCATTATGCAATTATCATTCTCTTGTTACATGTCTACTTTGTTTGACAATGGTTTTTCTTGTTTGCTCCTACAATTGTTTTGATTAGAGGACCATATATATAGGGGATCAATCCATTGACAACATTGTAAAAATATAATTATCTTTACAATAGATCTCAGCCGTCTAAGCTAAGATTTGGCGGTTTAAATAGCCCTCGTCTGCAGTATAATATACAAGTATCTGCAGTATTATACTGCGGATGGTATTAAATGTCTAGCAGAATAATATGTATACTGCAACATATTATTCTCTTTATCTATCTCCTTTCTCTCACACATTAACTCTTCTTCTGTTCTTCTCTAAGGTCCCCCTGTTTTCAGTATCTCTCTCTCCCTGTTTGATGATTTTTTGGGACTATCTTCTCTAACTACATGCGGTATATATTGTTTTTTGTAATAGAATCTGAGTAAATTACTTTCACCTGGATTGAAGAAGATACAAGCCAAAATCAGTAGCATTCATACACACATACCCATACTCGAATTCTGAAGCAAATGCTTCATAATCGCTACTCTCTCTCTTCCTCACATCCACTGCAGTTCGAAGCTTCTGCTTTGAATTTGATTTCAAAATCTCAGATAACACAGTGATCGCCTGTTTGGCCTTCCTTCCATGAGTTTTAAGGCTTCAAATCTGCTCTGGGGTTCGGTTAGCTAGTCACGTTTGGGTTATATCGGATGCCTAATCCGTTAACTTCTACTACTTTTTAATAAATTTGTTTTGTTATAGAAAAATAAGGAAAACATTTAGACAAAAACAGTCGATTTTAATAACTGAATAAATGTATTGATTAATTATTTATATATTTTATATATCCTTGTTGTTATAATAATTTTTTTTGTTCTCATCTCCTGTTTTTGTGTAATATTTAATTTAGTTCATATTCTATTACAATTTAATGTATTGATAGTGTTTGTATTTTTTAGGTTTGACGATTTTTTGGAAAATTGATGTAGTGAAGTGGGGGGATATAAAATATTAGTGTCAACAGAACGTGATTTGGTATTGCGATGAATCAATTTATCATTTGCTTTAAATTTCATTTTAAAAAATGAAATGGGTTATTTATTGGATAATATTTCTTGGTCTTATTCTTTTAGTATATGATTTTGCATTTATTTTTTCACACATGATGATGATATTGACAAATGAAAAAGATACATGGGTTGTCAAGTGAAGCTCCTGCACCCAATCCTCATCCGACTCTCACTCTTAAATGCAAGCAAGCATGTTGTAGAAAGAGTTCGTTCCTCTTGATTAAGGATAGATATCAGATAGATCACAAAGTACTAGTACTTCTGAGCTGGAATTAATAAGCAGGGGCAATTTCCAAAGATTAATTCCCCATGACTGTGGAGCTTCGAATTTGGTGGGTCAAGAAGGGACTGTCTGGTGCATGTTCGCTACAGAGGACAGAAGAAGAGTTGATGTGTGAGAGAGAGGAGAGATAAAGAGAGTAATATATGTCTAGCGTCCGCAATATAATATTGCGGACGGTATAATTTTATTTTATTTTTATTTTTTCCTATTCATAGTATTAAATCGTGGACAAGAAAAAGTTAAAAAACAAAAAACAAAAAATTATACCGTCCGCAGTATTAAACTGCGGATAGTATATTTTTTATTTTTTTACCCGTCCACAATATTATACTGTGGACAATGAGTTTGTTCATTTGATTGTTAAGAGTATTTTGAACATTTAATACTGTCCGTAGTATAATATTGCGGATACCTAGATATTATACTGCAGACGAGTGTTATTATACTGAGATTTGTTGTAATGATAATTTTATTTTTACAACGTTGTCAATGAATCGGTTTCCATATATATATATATATATATATGCTTATTCACATGTTTGAAAAGTAGTTTTAAAGCATAACTAGAATTCAAAAACAAGTTTGTTGTATTTCTATAGTTGGGAAAACTCATCATATTCATGTCTTCGAACACAATCCATGTATCAAATAATGCATGATTCTAACAAGAGCAGCTGAGAATTTTTAGATACAAATGTCTTTAAAATCTGTAGTAGTTCTGCAGATGAATAGGAAGTCAATCTTGGTGCCAACCAACCTGTTGCACTTTCTTTGGATCAGTCCTAAACTTGACAAGATAAACATTATAGATAGATGCTTAATAGTTAATACAATGTCTTTGGTTAATTTCAATGTGGAAGTTAGTTCTAAGATCTACCAATAGAGCTACCTACTTTTTACCAACGCTTCCAAGATTTTATCCACACAGCCCCCCTTCTTTTATAAATGAATCGTACATTTTTGGCTCTATCCTTTCTTTTGAAGTCAATAAGTTGAGCAGCATTTTAAAAAATATGACATGCAATTTCATTTATTTCCCTCAGTCTACTCTATCAGACTTATATATTTTCCTGCATTAGGTTATATTTAACCGCAGTAGTCAAGTGAAGGATCTACCCATGATATCATTGCTTAGTAACATATCATTTGATCTGAATTAAGTGATGGATAACTTTCAACGATCCTGTATGGTGAGAGTCCTTTACTTGGTATGTAATGGGTTTGCCAAGATAAATGAATTTCACTCTATCGCAGCTTCTTCACCACCAGAATGTTGTCCCCAAACACCCCTTGTTCTGCTCAATGATTTCCATACATTCTCTTATTTTTTGGTACATTAACATAGCTTACAAGTTGATGATTGCATCTTCAACTCAATACGGGAAGCGACAGCACTAGAAGTATCCTATTCTTGTTTGAAATGGGTATTACTAAAAGATGGCCGAGTAGCAAACCTTATACTGGCACTGGTCTATCTATTTTCAATGTATTTCCACTAATTTGACAGGACAAACCTTTGGCTTATGGAAAAAGAGAGGCATATAAACTATGCAACATCCAACAGACGCCTAGGCTCAAAAGGAGCAAAAGCCCTGCAACCTAAAGTAATTGTGAACTCATCTATTCTGTGATATGTTTTCATAGAGCACAGTTTCGTCCTTCATGTTGTAGCTTCAGTAAACCTTGGAGAAGTTCTCGGAGTAGAATTTAGAAAATATTAATGGTCAGAATGCTAGAAATAACAATTCTTGGATTTTTAAAGGAAAAAGAATACATTAGAAGAGCAGATAACATCTATAAAACAGACTCTCATTTGATTCATATATTGCAATTCAATGGCTTTTCACTCGGTACACACGCAGCATGTTCAGAATGGAATTTTATAGCAATCTGGCTATACCATCAAAATAATTCCATGAAGTCTCAACATTTTAAAGGTTACACACCAAGATTCAAAGCCAAGATTACAAAACACACGCAGAAGTAACATGACTTGGTCATACATTTACAAGCACAGAAAAATACAACAGCAGATGGATGAAAACAGTATCTACTGTATCTTCCTGCAAGTGTTCAAGGACACAATGGTTTTCAAGATGTAGAGTATGAAATTCATTTTGGCAAAAAGTAACATGATATATATATATATATATATATATATATATATATATATATATATATATATATATAACTACATAAGAGAAACTTACGTTAACCAAAGGAGTAACGTTTTTCATCACCGAAAAGAAAATTCAACTGAGGCTACATCATAGCGACAGCCTCTCTAAGGGTTTAATAGCTGCAACCCTGCTGTAATCAGGTCTCATGAATTTCTCATAAGTAACTTTCAACATCCCTGGCCTAGCAACTTTGTGGAATCTCAAAATACTCTCCGCACAGTCCCTGTAACAATCAGAAACACAACTAAAATAATCAACAAAGTCGTGACAGAAAATTTCTTAAACAAAGATAAACCTGATTTGGGATTCTTCATAATGTGTATGTTTGCCAAGAAGTGGGGTCCATGCTGGAGTCATATGTAGTGTACACCGAGTGAGATAGATAGCTGACGCACATAGCAATGAAGGCTTGAAGTTCAAAGCTTCATATTCAACTAACGAAAGCTCAATGAGGTAGAAGGCTAGATGTTCAAACTGCAGCAAATTGAGTGAAAGAAAACAAGATTTAGCTGCTTTAAGTGTAAGCAAATACTACATTTTGGAATGTATACAAGAAAGATGAGGTTAAGTATAATTAAACACAAAGTCAGATATCAAAAGCTGATATCACCTCCTGATTAAATTAGATTCTGGGACAACTATTCTATTCTATGTATATCTGAATCAATGCGATTGAAAATATGATAGAAAAAATGTGATTGTCAAAAAGATCGAAGACGGATAACCCCAGCTCAATCATACATTTAACAAAAATATTTTAGGGAAGTGCGCTTATATTATTTGGCATAAAAATACACAACATACCTCTGTGTCTGACTGAGCAGCCCTGAGAAATCTTAGCATAAAGACGTATGGAGTAGGTGCATTAAGACGGAACTTCAACTTCCTTAAAATAGCGGACTCCTGTGAAAAGATGCAATATCAGAAAAAATAGGACAATGGATGACCAACTGTAAAGCCACTGTTTTACACAGTCAGCCGTGAGCGCCTGATGGAGATAAGAGTATCCTTTATTATTGTTGCACTCATATATTCCTTGTTTTGATGTGTTTTATTATATATTTATATAAACCGTAATGCCTTCCCCAGGCTCCCATACTTCTGTGAAGGTTGAGATAAAATCCCAAGTCTTTTTTATAGTTATGTAACTAACTAGGCAGCTTACAGAAGTAAGCTATTCCGTGGAAATCAAACAACCAAAACCTTGAACATTCAGTAAGGAAATCCTAACATATAGACTTAGTCTCACAGAAAGAGCTAATCATGCTGATTCATAATTACTACTACCATACAGGAAATTAATTTCACAAAAGATAGAAACACAACCCTACCAAATGGATTCGAGAGATTGAAGAGGCTTACCATTTGAAGCATTTGATCCTTCGTGTATGACTCTGCTGAGATGCTAATTAGATCTGTAACCTGTAAGACATACACAAATAAAGATAAGATGGGCACATATTGGTCAAAAACTCTCCAATCAAATAATGATTCTTTAATTGTAAAAGATTACGAACTCATAAGAAACATTATGAATAAGACATGACTACCAACCCTCGGATGCCAAAAGTCCTCGTATTTTGATGCCAGCAAGAGTGCAGTAAGACCAACTAGCTGCATCTCATTCTTCTTAATGCTAACTAGGGACAAGTATTGGTCTAACAATGACACCATGAGATACAGAGTTTCTTGCATCAAATCAAATTTGAGATGCACCTGTAACAAGGTGGGGTATTAATAACTCAAAATCTATAGTAAAGGGCGAAGGTCTGTTAACAAAACCAGCAAAAATAAAATAAACAGAAACGCTGGAAAAAAAATGCTTGAACTCAAATCAACTCAACTATGCCTTTTATCTCAAACTAGATGTGGTAGGCTGAAAATGAATCCATATGTATACGTAAAGCAAAAAGAAAAGAGAAGGAAAAATATTTTAAAAAATTAAAATCTAAAGAAAAGGATTAACAAAAATAATTTCAACTAAACAAATAAAAACACAAGCACATATACTCAAAAGGAAAACAAAGAAGAAAAGGAGAGGGACAAGATACAGAAAAATAGATTTTAAAAAAATAATTAAGGTAAAATAAAAGAAAATGCATTAAAAGGATAAAAAAGAAATTACTTCAATAAGCCAATTAACCAATATGCCCCTCATTTGTGGTGTTATCTCTTTCTGCATTTCCATGTAATTTTTCAGTGGTTGATGGTGCGCCTGCATGTAAATGATAAGATGTTATGTAAATATAGAAGCTTAAGTACTGTCAACATTATAAGAGGGTTCCGTGCGGGAACAGACGGTGACCTTAAGTCCCCGGAAGTTGGTCATGATAATTATGCCTGTCTCTCCAAGATCAATGATCCCAGAATATGAATTCAATAGGACAAAACGTCCTTACAAAATTTATTCCAAAATCATTAGGATATTATATACATAAAACACATGCTCCAATGAACATGAGTTGATCCCATTTTGGGGAACTTTTACCGAGTCTTACTGATTGAAAAAGAAGATTGAAACATGTAAATCACATTGACAGACATTGCAACAGAAACATACAAGTTGCACCCGTATTTTAAGACAGAAGCTTTGTAAGCTCATGTTTTTTACTTTTAACCACCCTAATCTTCAGTTCTGCAATAAAATCTTGATCCCTGCTGCTGCATTGTGGACCATAATGCTATCAAAAAGCTTTAACTGGCTAATTATTTTTTCTTTTCTTCTTTTGTCTATACCAACATATTGGCAAAGTAGGATAGTTGATGTTCTCACTCTTTCACCTTTAATAACCTTGAATTTCTTTCTCATAACTAATCTACAGCAATCTAACAGTGGTCAAATTATCAAAGACATAAAGTTGAAAAACTAAATAAATAAAATAAGTTAGAGTGGAGAATAATACGAGGCAAAAGCAGCATAAGATGGCCTGTAGTAAATCATTAAACAAACTGAAAAATTGAAGCCCAGCTGCACATCAGGTCCATCATGAGACGAACAGAAAATTTGAAGCCCAACTGGGAGGATCCAAAAGTCCACTAGTCATTTCTGCTTTACCTTGTTTTATCAAGTAGGTGTATAATTCATAGCAGTTTTAAACACTACTATATCATAATTAGTGAAAAGTATTAATGTCTGCTTAAAGGCACATATATGTACATGAAAAGGCCTGTCAAGCATATTTAACAGCCTGTGTTAGAGACGTGCACAACTACAAAGAAGAGAGAGAGAGAGTGAAAAGTAAATTACCTCCATAACCGAATAATAACGGTAGATCTCATCGACATATTCAGCAACTTCAAGGGGATTGCAATCATCATAAATGTTTGGCAGAAAATTTTGCTTTGTAATTTCACCATGTTCCTTCAATAGCTGCAGAATTTTGTCCCCTCTTATAAATAACTAGAAAGGAACAAAAAACGTCCAAAAAGATGTAATAAATAATATGCGTCCACCTTTGATCTTGCCATCAATAAAGACGTATAAGATTTCCTATGCTCAGACTTTCTCCTGGCAATGATATCAGATGCACTTGGAACTAATTTGCTGCTGCAATCTGAAGGAAGTTCTTCTTGAGCAGGTTGTTCACAGGGGATAAATGAGGCATTATGTGCAAATAACAAAGACGTCTGCACTTCCTCCTTTCTTTTAGATAATGTTGCAGCTCCGATTGTCTCAGATTTTGAAGTAGTTTGAGTATCTGAAATTGTGACCTTGGGTTTCACAATTGGCTGGGATATCAATTGAAGAAAGAGAGTAAATAGCTGTATTAATGGAGCGGAAGGGTATATATAATAATAACATACTTTTCCCAAACGTACTATTCAGAAAGAAGTGGAGATCATTTTAAATAGTGATAGCAAATTGCAATATTATATTGACCGGTAACTAAGTGAACAACTAGACATAAATTGGTGCTAATGTCAACCAACTGCAATCTTAAATATATCTTGTGTTTGAGAGAAACATTTTATAGCTACAAAATTGGAACGAACACACAGTTACACAACTTTCAATGTGTGAGTGCCATGTTAAACAGTTATCAAAGTTATCATGAAACTCAGTAGATTAATGCTCAGTGTCTTTCACAGACCCGATAACAAGACTAAGAAAAGGTGAATCATGATAAGTTGCTGGTTCTGAGCTACGTTTGAGAGGTATAATGCAATCAGTCATTAAGATAGAAGTAGAACAGTTAGGTATTTGTCACTTCATTGCAAACATGCACAACAGAGCAGTTCAGTCAGGCTTTGGCGGTTGACCAGGTTTGACCGGGCTTCCTCACGAAAATCTGGCCTGTTGAGGATTGCAGGCCAGCACTTGGGCCAGACTAGGCCTTGAGCCAGATTTCAAGCCTTATGCCGTGTGTTTGTTAAGGGTGGAATAAAAGAAAGGGAAAGGAAATATTTAATCTCTCTTATTTGTAGAGAGAGATATGAAACTTGACAAGGAAAACTAAAAGTCTCTTCTCGTTGTTAAAAATAAAAGAAGCTCATTGTGAAAATCTACTTGGCAAGGAAAAAAACTATTATCAAATTTCCGGAATAACGCACAGCTATTCTAATTTAGTTTGGTTTTTCCTTTTTGTTAATAATGCATAAAATCATGGTCTTTTCATCAAAATAAAACATTTATCTTCAACATAAAAAAATTAGTCCCACAATTATCTCCAAGTCTCGATCCTAGGGAGACCAATCATGTTTCTGGATGCCAATGAAGATGTTAGGTGTGTTGAAGCAGAGTTTGAAGTAATTGGATGTTCTTTATATCCATCAACCACATTGTGGGAACTAATTTTTTTATATTTTATCTTGAAGATTTAATTTTTATTTTGATGAAAAGACCGTGATTTTATGCATTACTAACAAAAATGAAAAACCAAACTAATTCAGAATAACTGTGAGCTATTCCGGAAATTTGATAATAGTTTTTTTCCCTTGCCAAGTAGTAGATTTTCATAATCAACTTCTTTTATTTTTATCAACAAGAAGAGATTTTTAATTCTCCTCATCAAGTTCCTCTCTCTCTCTGTGGTAGGAACAAAACAAATATATAAGAGAGATAAAATGTTTCCTCTTCTTTTCCCTTTTTACTATCCATCTTTAACAAACACACGGCATAAGACTTGATATCTGGCCTGGCCTGGCCTGCAGGTTTAGACTGGCCTGCAGGCCTCAACAAGCCAGATTTTCATGGGAAAACCCGGTCTGGCTTGGGCAGGGAGGGTCAAAAGTCGAGGCCTGGTCTGGTCAATAATAGCCAAAGCCTTGCAGGCTCAAGGCGGACCAAACCAGACCGGCCTGTTGTACATGTCTGATGGTATTGTATATACACTTGGACTATTTTAAGATAAGAGTGGTTTTGTCCTTACAAACTAGAGAGCACACATGTGGACTGCAAGTTAAAGAGTTTCATGAAGTATCCTTATTTACATAACTTCATAGCTCTATTTAGCTTCCAAGTTCCAAAAGAAGAGGTCCAAGCTTGGAATCAAAATTTGGATTTCTAACTCTTATAACTGGAAATTCTTCCCTTGATGAATGTAGGAAAGATATTCAGGGATTCTTATCTCATTCCATTCCAATGGCGAAAACAATAGCTCATGCACGATTTCATGTCTGCGGGAAATAATCCTAATTGTATATTTCTTTATACTGGGTATCTCTTAACTTATTTTCTATTATTTTAAGCAAGAACTAAATGAAAGATGAAGTGCTACACTAGACAGTACTGTTTATATAAATGCACATCACAAGCTAACCCATTTTACAATTTTCCTTGGCATGGAGATCTAGAATTTATTTTTCCCGGTTGCACACTTTGCATCTACATCGAAAATAACTTAAGGTTCAACTTCAAGTCTTCAACTTAATCAGAATTATTCACAATTCACACCAGTGCATGTACTCAATCCTAGTTAATTTCTCATTCCATTTTGTTCACTTTCAAATAGAATAAAATGATGTGCTTAGCTACATTGATATTGTTGAAACCGCACCCCTAGTTCATGGCTAAATTAAAATTTAAAGTATGCCTACCAACTAAACAACAAGCCACTGAAATGTTACATACCTTGAAGCAAAAGAAAGACAAAAAATAAATATGCAATTGCAGTAGTATGTTTCAAACCTTCAATAATTTTCTCGACGTTGCCCGTGTATCCACCACCTTATGCTGACCGCCCAAAGCCCTAGAAACAAACATGAAAATATACGTTAGTTAACAAAGCAAAAAAGTTGGCTGCTATACTAAAGTGAAAACTCCCGTTCTATATACCCAATTCCATAATTCTTGGTATGAACCTTTTAAGCCTTGTACGATTTTTCTTAAGTCAAACAACATACAAAATAAAAAGGCAGATAACATAAGATTTAGTCAATGTCTCGACTCTTGAGTCAGACATTTCTTTCAACAAATATTATATGAAGTTTTAAAATGATTTACACGTAACGTCTAAAACAGATTTACAGTTCATTGTGCTCACGTCTTTACAAAGCCATCACTAACTTGATTCCTTGAAAGGGTCATCCTGCTACTGCTTCCTGGGGGTAAAACTCTCCTACCAACTTTGAGCTTAACTGAAGTCAACAATGGCAAGCAACGGCATGTCGCCAATATTATTTTAATAGCTTGGACTTACTGGGAAACAACAATAAGCTTAAAGTCCAGCTTCTCACCAGAAAAACCGTACTCTTTACTTTTTTCTGGATTTTCAGCATGTTCCTACAAGCAACGATTATCACAGATTGATTGAAGACAAAAAGACAGTAGGAATCTGCAAAAGAACTATAACCTATGTATTTTACATTATTTTCTACCCATGCATACCTATCAACAATTAAAAGAAAGAAAAAAAAAATCATTACATAAGACTAACCTTCCCTAACTCACTTGAACACACTTTGTTCACTCGCTTTAACACCGGTAAAGAATTCCTTCAAAATGAAATAATTTTTTTAAAAAAAATAAATAATAATGGAATGAAATATTATCTTGCAAAACACGACAACAGAAAAAAAACATGAAGCCATATTCATCAACAAATGAAACCTTGTTGGCGGGAGAGGAATTTGAGATTTCCTGACAAAAAAATTAAAAAAAATTGTCAGAAATTCTTCAAAGTAACACGTCTAACACTATGGGAGAAATTAAAAAGAATTTCACATTAAGGAAATCAAAAAAAGATTGACGGGCCTAGGTACTTAACCTTGTAATCATTGAGAAAGTAACAACTAACAAACTGCATTGCACACATACCTGCCTACTACAGTAGTATTGAAAGATTTACGAAGCTGAACCTTGGTCCCTATGTATTCAAAAGAGACCTTCAGATCATTTTTATCCACTGTTGTACCCAAAACAAGGAAATGTATAAATTATAATGCATTGTTCAATCAAAAAAAGAAAACAATCTTTAAAATAAAAGTTACCTTTCTTCAGGGTATGATGGTCACCAGTGGATTGACTCAGGTTCGTCCTTAGTTTTCCCTAGTTTAAAACGACACAACATAGCAATTGGTGATTGATTATTAGGAACTGGTGTAAAGGAACAAAGAGGTGAAGAATAGAATCTATAGAATTCTTTTACTTGGAAAATGCACCTCCTATGCAGTCGAGAATTTAATTTTGCCAAATTTCCTGGTAATTCTAACACCTAAAGGCTCCTCTTTCTCTTTTTAAGAGCTTTTTACTTATATGTGCTCTAGTTTACACCCCACGTCCGAAGTTTAAGTTAATCACTTAAGACGAAGTTCAATGTAAAATGGTCTGAACTTTATTTTAAAATACCTTCCATCAGCAAGGTTCTTATGTCAACATTATTTGTCCACTCCTTCTGGAGGTAGAATTTTATAATTATTTCCCAAACTATTGTAATGTGTTTCCCAAACTATTAAAATGTTAACTTAGATATTAGTGAAAATACAATGCCATTTAACCTTTTTGAAAGTAAAGCAACCATAATGACAAACTGTTATATCTTCTGGTAGTTTTAATAGCTAAGCTCCTCTTTCTTGTTTTTACTTCATCCTTTCTTATAAACACTTTGTCTACATACGAGCACAGGTGCATTTCTCTTCCCCTGATCCAAAACTAATGACTTGAATAAAACTAAAAAGGAAAATGGTTCAAACTTTGTTCCATAATATATCTCCTCCACAAAGGTTCTGATGCTAACATTATTCACCTACTTCTTTGGAAGTCAACAAATTGGGTTTCTCAAATTGTTTATATATGTCAACTTCAATATTACTGAGAGTAAAAAATGCAATTATCCTTTCTAAAGATACAACATCCATAACCGCCATCCCCAATGCAGAAGGTGCAGTTTCAAATTCAAGCCGAGACACATTGCTTGACAACTGTTGCATTAGTAACAATATACATGCAAGTATGCAACAAACGTAATTATATACCAATACTTCAAGCTATTCCAATAAATAACTATTTTCTATAGCTTAAGGAAAAATCAATTTCGACACTAAACTGCAGATTGCAGAAGGAATAACAAGAGTAATTGCCGAATACAGTAATTGAACATCAAGAAAAATTGCATTTAGAAAAAGTTGAAAAAATATTTATTAGACATACCATCAATGGTTTGCTGGATGAAGAAGAACTTGCAATCCTAAGACCTGTACCAATTGAAGACCTAGAGAAATAATGCCGAAATTACTGGAAGGAAAGAAGTAAAGAACAAGATCATTCAAAACTTAAAGACATACCTAAAGTATAATAAAAACTTAAAAGATAGTATTATCCATCCCACTAATTTACATAGTGAAAGTTTAACTACAAATTAACTAGGTCCTCTATTTAGACAAAATCATGTTGCGAGAAGCAAAGAAAGACCTTTCGGTATCAAACCTATCTTATATTAATTGCTACCTCTATCCTATTTTAAACGAGAAATTGTGGAAGTATTTTTTGCCACATATTTAAGGCATGCCAAAAACATATATGCATGCATAATGATTAAAGTATAATTTTATATTCATGGTATGTTTACATATATATTTTAAACTATATTAAGGATATATCCAAACTACATTAAAGAAATGTATTTCCCTCTCATCTAAAATTTGTACCGGAAAACATCCAAAAAATAGTGTCTTTTAAAAGGACGAGGGAGTATTAAAATGATCTTAAAAGACCCAAGAAGCTAACAATAAAAGGAAGTCGTGCCTACCGTTGTGAATACGTAATGCTTTTGCTTTTAGTCTTCCTGCACCATAAAAGAACATGCAACTTTAAAATAATGACATGTAGATAAAATAAAAAAAATGAATAGGTCAGGCATTTTTCCAATTGTTCACTTTTCTATCATAGGAGAAAAAGACACGATGAGATTAAATGGTAGTTAATGCTCAATAAATCAAAGAAGCCTATTCTAATCCTCCTCTCTCTTTTTTTCCCTTAAACAGAGTCCAAAAGAACTACTCAAAGGAGGAATTCCTTCAAAGTGAAATATATCAATATCACTTACTCTGGTTTGGCACCGTCGTGCAATACAGTGCTTGAAGCATCAGCCCGGACATTGCTTATATCAGCTAGAACTTTTCTTCCAATGTTTATCTTAGCTGGGGATGGATATGGATTGATAAAGGGTTCTTCAAGCATAAAATTCAAAATTTTATAAATGCTGGTTAATCCTTACCAGAACTATCATGCTTTCCTTTAGTCCTCTCTAAATTCTTGAGACCCCCTTTTATCTTATAAGAAGTAAAACAGAAAGGAATTTAGAGGTACTTTAGAAAGCGATGTACATATTAAATTCCTACCACCAATCCATGATCATCCACATACAGGGAAAGTACTTCAAAAAATAAATGGAAATGCAATAACCTTGGAATCAGTTGCAGTGACCTGAGAAATCCCATTGTTCACAGGAACAGATTTCCTTCTGCACAGAATAAAAAGATAATTAGTAATGAATCACCATTATTTCTCCCGCAATATTGATATGGTGAACACATAAATAAAACTAGTAAAAGACATTATCCCCCCGCCTTCTTTGCGCAGCTATTGCCTATTTATCTTTCTCAAAATATGAGACTCAGAATTCAGTTTCCTTAATTTTCTCAAGACCTTCTTTCATTTGCTTTCAGGCACATAAAGGGATCAACGATTTTGAAACATGATAATCTTGGAGAGTGGCAAAATCACTTAAACTATACAAAATTACATAAACGAAAAGTAGAGTCGTGAAGGATTCATCATTTTTAACTTTTTGTACTAAAACTAAATTAACCATCTACATAATATTTGTAAGAACATACTGAACAGACTTACTTTAATTCTGTAACAGAATTGCGACCACGAGGTTTAACCTTATCATTTTCTGCATAAACCTTGAAATTTCTGACTCCCACTGTTTCTCAAAAATTGAACAGGAAACAAAATCATCACAAGTAATGTACTCAAAAGAAACTATGTAAATAATAATCAATATACCGCTCTTGCTACTGCCAGTCTCTTCCATAACTCGATTCTTATTGAACGAGTTCAGTTTCCCCTACAAAATTCAGAAGATAACGGAGCGTCAATTAACCCTAACAACAAAGGTGAACGAACTTTGAATGAAAAGTTAGGGTTTCTTTGTACTTTTACAGCCACCATAATGTTCTTGTAGCTACTTCTTCTTGGCAATTCCGAATTCGATTAATAGTTAGAAAGGAAGTTCAGAAGGATTCTCTCCGCCGATTCAAGTTTCCTAAAAATTTGTAGAAAATTATGAGCACAAATGATTTCTAAAAATTAAATAAATTTGATAAAGTGCTGAAGATTACCCTGAAGGAATCCATTAGCAAGTATTTCTTCCGATCTTCAAGGAGAGGGAGAAGGGGATTATTGTAATGTATAAATTGTAAGAAAACTCTACCGTTGCTAAAAGAATGAGTTCAAAACCAAGGCGGCTAACAGTTTGAATCGACTAAGTGGTTTTTTACATAACTGTCCTTACTCTCAACGAATTCTTTTCTTTCCTTCCCTTTTCTTTTCTCTGCCCTTGGCTGAAATAGTAAATAATCCCTAAATAAAAATTGAAGGGAACTGATATTTTTATATAAAAAAAATAATATTTTTTCGTGATTTGTCTCACGTGAATAATAAATGAACTCTTCATATTTATGCAAAGGAAAGTGATATTTTTATAGAATTTTTTTATATTTTTATATATAAACTATCGTTATAGACTTATAATAATACTGTAGACACCTAAATTTTGCACTTGTATACACTAACCCTGACAGGAGGGCAAAATCGTCAATTGACCCGACATACGAAGAGGAGATGTGGGCGCCAAAACGCAGTTCCCACCACGGCTTACGATCAAGGCTGTCAAAACGCAAAACGAGAATTGAGTCATCTGAGGCGAGACCTACGGGCAATCCAGACAAAGCCCGATGCGATCGCCAAAGAAGGCCAAGGACCACGGCAATTACAGCATTAGGGTGGGGTCTCGATGCCGGGAAACCATTCCCAGAATTGATTCATGTATCAAGGAACAGCATTCCAAAAGAATACAGCAGAAATTGGCGAGTTAGTACCGCGTGACACGAAATTCGAGAAAAATGAGCCGGACAGCCGCGGATGCAATCGCGGCTGCCGACAAAAAGACCTTTGCGCGGCTCGAGGGCGGCACACGACAGCCGAGGAGACGGCCACAGCAGGCAGCCGCAGATGCATCTGCGGCTGCCTGCTGAACCAGTATAGATCGCCATTTCTTCCACCCGAGAGCAAAAGAAGAAAAAAAAGAAAAAGAAAATAGGAGAGAGAGAGATCGCGGGGAAGAGAGAGAGAGGTCGAGTTTGCTTGTTAGATTCAAGCAATATATCTCATTTGTTGTGTTCATTGGTTAGTAATCTTGTGGTGTAATCTATTTCGTGTTATAGAAGCTTGAGGCGGCATTTTGCAAGGTGAAAAGGATTTTTTTTTGAGTTTATATGGCTTGTATGGTTAATGTAGCATTGTGATTGGTTATTTGATATAGTTTTTGTTGTAATGACGATGATCCGTGGATTAGGTGTCGTTAGCGAGGGTTCCATCGGAACATAATTCCTCCTAACGCCCCGATGATATCCGTATGGTGATTTTTCGTTCGTTATGGTTATAAGTAATGCGTAGTGTTGATTTGGTGATATTTGGATTGTATAGTGTGATAGCAATGTTAAATCTCGTTAGATTTGGTTTAGTGATGGTTGTGCAACGATTTAGGTGAATGTGAGCCTAGGGAGGAGATCCTCGTGATCAAATCCCGATGATGGACAATTTTGGTATATGTAATCATCATGTGGGATTCGTGGTTGTATAAATGTAATATTGGGCCTTAAAGCGATACCGAATCGGGATCGGGTTAAGGCCCCGTAATAATAAAGTATGTGATTGTGGGTGTTTGGGGTTGTCCGGATGGCTCACATGCCCGTGGATAGCCCCGACACGTTTCGGGATGTTTGTTTTAATTTACGACACCACAATGGTTTTTCAAAAATAAGACAAATAACGAAGATTTTGTAAAAGTGATCAAATTAGGATATTAGACACACGAGGTTATAAAATTAAGAGTATTGGCGAAACTTTGATCCTTGTTTGACGAAAATGCTACATTTGGTTTTTAAAATGTCATAAAAGATGTTTTCGTAAAAATAAATAAACGTTTTCATTAAACTTTGTGCATAGGGTTAAAGAGTTCTAGAAGTTGCCCTCATTTTATTTATATTAACTGTTAGAAGGCAATGTATAGTCTCGATTCCTATTTGACAAAAGTTTAAAACTATTGTTTTCTAAAATGACATCTAATAAAAAACCCTCAACGTTTTCGAAAATAAAATCAATCTTTCTTATAAAAAGCGAAACCTCGTCATTTGGGTCAAAAGACGCCTAAACGCTTTCCCGACAAAACACATTTGCCATATAAAATCAAAGCAACTTTTATGCAAAAAGTCACTACAAACATCACCTAGGCACGCACGCACACACAGGCAACGCACACATTTTAAAATTTAAAAGGATAGGAAAACATCGAGATTGCGGTAACCGTATTTCACGGAAGTCGAGGGGTGCCTAACACCTTCCCCTCGCTTAAGCAAGCCCCCGAACTCTATGAATCTCGGTTTGCGGACCAATTAACTCGGAGTCACATATGAGCCAGCGATTACAAAAAAACAAAATTCGGATGAGTTGGTACATCCATTTCAAATATACCAACTGGCGACTCTGGTCAATTGGCTCATCATAAAATCGATCTTTCAAAACCCGTCGACATTCAAGCCGACCATTTTCAAAAAATCACATCTTAATCTAAAAGGCTAAAATTGGAAAGGGACTTTTAATAATAAAAATAACGAGACGACGAAAATCTCGGCGTCGACAAATATTTTTCATATAAAAATATCAAAAATCCTTGTAAAAATATCACTTTCTTTATGTAAAATATATTCGTGTGAAAATATTATTTTTACACGTAAAAATATCAATTTCATCATACTTTTTTTTTATGAAAGTACATTATAAGAAAAATGCACAAAATGTATTAAGTAAATCATCTCACTAACAATGTTCCTATTATATTTTTATTAAAATAGTTCTCCCTTTATTCCTAAAAAAGAGACTCATTTCCCTTCTTTTTATTCATAAGAAAGTTCTTTTCTAATAATAATGATATTATTAAACGACTCGATATCCATTTATTTATCATTATAATTATTATTATGTTACTCTTATTAAACTAATAATTTATTATCTTAGAAATAACATTTAAAATACATAACTAAAGTTTACAAATCCTACTAATAATATCAAAAAAAAATCAACAAAAATGTGTACTTTGAAATTCAAGTTACAACATGTAATACAAATATTATAATTTTGGTGATATTAAAAGATTGCGTACTTCAACATGTGAGATATATAAAAAGTGGTTAAAGGCTAAAAAGACAATTTGCCTCTCCTTTGTTACATTTTTTTTTTCAATTTAGTTCAGAATATTATTTTTTATTTTATTTGTTAGTAAAAGTCCACTTATGTTTAAGATATTTCATTATCAATTTTATAAAATAATTAAAATCATTGAATATGCTTTTATCGTTAAAAATTAATGAAAAAAAATGATCATTAAAACTGTAATGAAAAATACTTAGATTCATCAAATGATAAAAAATGTCGGATTATTTTTATTTTTAAACTAATAGTGCTACTCAATATTATAAATTAAATTATAAACGTTGATTTCAATTATATTTATTTAAAATATAAATTTTTAGTGTATTTATAGAAATTAGAGGGAAAATATAATAGAGGAAGTCAAATCCCTACAAAGGGTAAAAAGTGATTAATGGATAAAAAAAGCTTTATTCGGTACTCCAATCGTGCACAACTTGTTTTAACTGTTTCATCTTTAATAAAATGTTTGTATAAATCTTGGTTTACTTTAAGTGAATTTGTATAGATATCTTGTATTTATATTAAGTTAAATTTTAAGAGAGAGTGATTTTTGAACATAAAAAATTGAATTTTTTAGATAGAGAAAGTGAAAAAAAAATTAGTGAGAGAAAGTTCAAAAAAATTAAAGTGAAAAACTAAAAAGTTTAGAAATATTAAGTGATATTATTTCACAAGTTAATATAATTTATAAATAATAATATAATTGTGAAAATATTTTTTTTTCTTTTAAATGGATCGATTTAGCTCGTGATCCGAATTGTTGGATCAAATTGATCATAGCACATATTAATGATTTATTACATAATGAATCATATCATTGATTCATTATCACACTAAGTGAATTATATTTGATCCGAGTATAATTTACTCTAATTTAACCCATTGACGGTCCTACTTCGGGTAATTCTATATGTTGTCTCTCCCTTTTGCAAATCTCCCTTCGTTTGAGGACAAATATTTTGCTAGAAATGGTCGGTTAGCAAACTAAAACTATTGCTGAAAATATTTTTCCTATGTTTCACACCAAAAAATGAAATAAACAATTATGAGATAATACTAACATTTGGCTCTCTTCTAATAATGACTTTTTTCTTTTTTACATGGTGATAAAAACTCTAAATTCTTTTTTAGAAAAGTTAAAGGCAAATGGAATTCCAATAAAATTCTCTCCATTGAAGATGTTGAAGGGAATCTTGAATCTTGTTGTTACAGATGATGAAAATATTCAAGAAGTAGCTGCTACTTATTTCAATCAGCTTCTTGGCACAAACCATCAAGTCTCTTATCCTGGTTATCATGAGGTTATGAGAATTGTATATAAATATGTCACGGATGAGGAAATTGACTTCCTCAAGGTTGTGAAGCATTTTTTCTCCTCAGCCAGGCTGCTTAAAGAAACCAATGCCACTGGAATTTTATTCTTTAGGGGAGAGTATGAAGTAACTCATCCCATTTAAGAATGGAATAAATCGTTTCACTCTTTATTCCATTCCCTTCTTAATTTTATTCATTCTCCAATTTCATTCCTCCAATTCAAATATAGTTAAGAATTATGCTACGTTTGAATTGAATGAATGAAATGAGTGAATGAACGGAATAGAGTAAGGAATAAAATGAAAAGTAGAATGATTCATTTTATTCCGGCTAAAATAAGTCATTCCATATTCTCTCCCAAAAAATAAATTTGAGAAAAATAAAAATATTTCATTTAATTTTAATAGAACAACCAAATACAATTTATTTTTATTTCATAAAAATGAGTTATTTTATTTTCACTTTTGTTCCTCAGATCCAAATGTCCTTTTCTTTTATAAGGAGAGCAGTGTTTAATTTACCTCCCAGTTAGGCGTGCACATTAGGCCTGAGGCCCGAGACCCGGCCTTGGTCCGGCCTTGACCCGGCCTGGTCAACGACCGGCCTGGTCAAAGCCTGGACCGGCCTGGCCCGGCCTGTCAGGCCAGTCGCAGACCCCCTTTTTAGTTCACTGATTCGGCCTGGACTGGCCTCCTTGAAAACTCGGCCTGGCCCGTGGCCCGAGGTCTGGACCGGCCTGGCCCGGCCTCCGGCCCAAACCACTCTCCGGCCCGGCCTGCAACGCCAACGGTAGCAGGAATACTTTGCTGTAGCGGCTAGCTAATAAAGGCATGCAGAGTTGCAGACATTAAAATACATGTATGGACTATTTAGCATTGAATGAAGAGAACAATATTTTAAACAATACACAAATAATTGCTCTAACGGCTAGGAATAGTTGTATGTATATACTATATAGATTGAACAATATCTTAATTCTTGGCTTCTAGCTAGTCAAGACTCAGGAACACAAGTACCAACTTATTGTAAAGTCACATCCGTGGAATAGTCAATGACTCAATAGTGAGCTAATTGTATATCAATTTTCATATGTGTAAAATTAGTACCGTTAACTTATATTTTATTTTATTTGTAATTAACGGTACTAATTTTATAATTAACACTACTAATGTTATCATTTATTTTATTTTTTAAAATAAATGAACGGTATTAATTTTATAATTAGCGGTACTAATTTTATAATTTTACAAATAAAATAAATTTATTAATTTTAAAATTTAAAATTATTTTATTAAATATATTTAATAAAATTAAAAATATATTATATTAGATATATTTAATTTATTTTAATAGATATATTATATATTGGACGAACAAAAAACACTTGCATAAATAAATCGTTGCTCTGATAAAAATTGCATGAAAAAACTCAAAAATTGCATCTCCGTGAGACAAAATTCTTTTAATAACCATCCCTTACCAAATTCTTTTAATAACCATCCCTTACTAAATTCTCCCGTCTCCATGAGACATAAAAATTACATAAAAACCGCTGCATAAAATTCCAATCTCCGTTCTCAAAAATCGTTGCATAAAATTGCATGATATAAATACACTCATAAATTTTGCATGGAAAACCGCTGCTGCTGACGTGCGAATGCTTGCCTAGCGTGCTGGCAGTGCTGCTGGCGTGCAAGACTTCTGCTGCTGACGCTGACGGCTGAAGCCTGTCAGTTTCAGCTGCAGGCCTACTCCCTGAGTGGCTGAGTCTCTGGCCTTCTCCTGCGTTACCTACTTACCTGCACAAAAAAAAACGGTCAAATTTTTACCGACTAGTTAATTAACAGATATATTTTTGTTGTGTATAAAATGAAGTTAGTGCATTATATTTTACATTCGCAATTGTTATTATTAATTGATTATATTTCAATCCTGTTAACATTCATTTCTCTCAACATTGAGGCAATAATTTTCTCTCCAAAAAATTTCAATTGTTATTATTATAAATCTCAATTGGTATTAGTAATACATTTTTTTTATTATACTTTTTATTATTATATTTGTACACCCATTGTTATTATATTTTAATACAATATAATGGATTCTTCCAACACTGCATCCGGATCACAAATGCCACAATTTATTCAAAACGACCAAAATAGCATTCGGGTTGATAGTGGAACGAGTTCGAGTCCGTTATTTCCACGTCCTACTGGTGAGCAAAACAAACGTACAGCGCCAGTTTGGGAACATTTCATCGAAGTGTGGGTTGCCGATGGTATTAAAAAGGCTCAATGCAAAATATGCAACTCCTTATTTGGTACTAAAGGCAATAATACACTACAGCGACACTATCAATCGTGTTTGCAAAGGCATAAGCTAACCGATGAAAGCTCTCAAGCACAAATTGATCGTTCTGGTCACAGTTGGAGTTATGATCAAATATTAGAAAAAGAGTTGCAAGCCAAACTAGTGATCGCGAAGGAGCTCCCGTTCAATTTTTTTGCCGATCAGCGTTGTACCGAGTACATTCAATCCGGATTACAACCGAAATATAAACAAGTAAGTAGAATGACTACTAAACGTGATGCTATTAAATTATATAATAAAGCAAAAAAAGAATTAATTGATTATTTTGACAATTTTGACGGTAAAATTAGTTTAAGTAGTGATATTTGGTCTGCTAATCATCAACCTGGAGTTAGCTATATTTGTATGACTGCTCATTGGATAGATTCTGAAATGGTTATGCAAAAAAGAATTATAGGTTTTGAATTTTTTGAATTACCTCATACTGGTCAAACAATATATGCTCAAATTATGGAGATTATTAGAACTTTTAAAATTAAAAATAAAATAATGAGTATTAGTTTAGATAATGCAAGCAATAACACTAGTGCTGTTACCATGTTAAAAAATGATTTGTTACCTGTAATAAATGGTGCATTTTTTCATGTTAGATGTGTTTGTCATATAATAAATTTAATTGTTCAATCCGGATTCAATTATTTAGGCATGACTATATCTAAAATTCGTGATATGATTACGTGTGTGTATGGTTCAAATAGAAAAATGCAAAATTTTAAACATTTTTGTCATGCAAGAGGAGAAAAATTTAAAAGAGTAAAATTTGATAATAACACTCGGTGGAATAGTACATATGATATGTTTAGAGATGTCTATAAACGTTAAAATATACTTATGGAGTTTTATAATACTTTGATAGTTCATGAATTAACAAACGAAGATTGGGATCTACTTGGTCAACTTTTAAGGATTCTTAAAGTTTTTAAAAAACACACAAAAATATTATCTGCTGTTTATTATCCTACAATTCATCATGTTTTGTATGCATGTTTAGAAATATCAGTTGTTTTTAAAGAATTTAAAAATAATGAAATTTGGTCTGCCCTTATTTTGTCAATGGAAGAAAAATTTAAAAAATACTTTGAAGACATGCCAACTGTTATTACTTGTGCTGCTGCATTAAACCCAATTATAAAATTAGAAGGTGTAGAAAGTATTTTGGAAGATATAGTTGAAAATATAGGTACTAGTAATATTGATAACCTTAAATTAAAATTTAATAATACATTTACTGAATTTTATAAATTGTATGAATCTGTATATTGTACATCTATACGTGCACCGCCCCCTGCCCCTTCATCTTCTAAATATGCCAACTTATTAAAAACACTATCCAAGAAACCAAAAACTTCAACGCACACGAGTAGTTTAAACGAACTTGGTTTATATTGTAGTACCGATTTTAGGAGTTTTATGACCGAAGAAGAATTTGAAAATTTTAATATTCTCGCTTTCTGGAATAAACATAAACGACAATTTCCTACTTTGGCCGCGATGGCCCGTGATTTACTAACTATCCAAGCTAGTACCGTAGCTTCGGAATCTTGTTTTTCTTTATCTGGCAGAGTATTAGATGAAAAAAGAAGCAGACTTAATCCAGAATCGTTGGAAATATGCATTTGCTATAGAGATTATCTTGTCGCGCAAAGAAGAATACAAGACGTAATAGACGATCAAGATAGCTCGGAAGATCTCGAAGTCGGAACAGAAACTGTTGAAAGTTCAATTCCATAAATATTGAAAATTTGAAGACATGTATTTTAAAATTTTGAAGACAAATATTTGTAACCAAAGAATAATTAATTATTACTTAAGTTATACTTTAAAATTATAAATTTATAATTATTCATTATTGTAAGTTGTAATTTATAAACTTGTGTTACATTACTTTTAATAAATACATCAATTTTTATGTTCTTTTTTAATAAGGATGGATCACATTATGTTTTGAAAGTGATGAATATATATATATATATATATATATATATATATATATATATATATATATATATATATATATATATATATAATTATTTAAAAATATTTGTTTTAAATTAATATAAAATTTATTTTTATATAATTTAATAATATTTTTTTACCTCAAGACTGCTTGAACGGCTTCACCTCAAGGAGGTCATAATCAGTTAGAAGAATAATGTTGTTTGCAATTTCACTAAGCTTATGAAGGAATTTGTAGTTTTGACTTTTGAGCACCTCGGTCCTCAAGCAGACTAGCAGAAGCATAACATCTTAATTCTTATAATAACTTGATACTATATTAAGAATATATTTAAATAATTAAATTTCAAATATAATATATTTAAAAATCACGTTTATATTTGTGTTCAAAACTTCATAGATTAAAGTTTAAAAAAATTGTTACATAACCTTTCAAAGTTTTATATTTTATTTTAGGTAAAATTTGTTATGAATACAAAAATTACAAAAATATATATTTATTATTGATATTTAGGCGCTCCTACTCTCGTTCAGATTTCATTTTTGGCGATTTTAAGCTCTCTCGTATACTCCACTTTGTGTGAAGACTTGGATCATACATAAAGGATAGGTATTAAATTTAATGTATGCTGTTAGACTTGTGCTTTTTTTTGTGTGTATGTGTGAGTCAGAGAAGGAAATGAGGAGAGAGAGAGAGAAATAAATAAAAGATAATGAGAGGCAGAGAGGGTACAAAAAAGAAATTAATATATATATATATATATATATATATATATATATATATATATATATATATATATATATATCATGTCACTTCATATGTGAGTGACTGTGTGTGTCACGTGAATGAGTGTGTGACGTGACTTGTCCAGTTGTCCCATCATCTCAACTCCCAACCAGGCAAGGCAACGCAAGGCTGCAAGCATCAACGGTTTAAAAAAAAAAAAATAACGAAATGGCCTGGCCTGGCCCGGGCTCAGGCCAACGCAGGCTTACATTTTGCACGCAAAGCCCGGCCTGATCCGGCCTCGTCTCTTAAATGTCAAAGCCTGGCCTGGCCTGGTCAACGGTCAAGGCCTGCCAAGCCCGGGCCGGACCAGGCCAGGCTGGCCCGATGATCATGCCTACTCCCAGTTAAAAATCATACCTACGAAATTTTAACTTCTAGACTGTAGAGTCCCGAACGGGTATTCAATAGTGCAGATCAGCATTTTCAGTTTGAGAAGAAAATAAATGAAGAGAGAATTTAAAATTTACGAAAGAAAAAAAAGAGAGTACAATCTTTCCTTGTTTTTGTGAATTTTGGAAGGAATGTTTAACTTAAGATAGTATAGCTTTATTTTACCCTCATCAATTACTTTTTATAAACTAATATAGGGACATTTTTTTAACTTTTAAATGTTATATAAGTTTTTGATTTCCTCTCGCATCTTCCCAACTTTGGGAGAAATTTTACCCCCTCCCCCCCCTATTTATTTTTTATTTTTTGTACTAAATAAATTATTCCAAATTTCTCTCGAACCCTCTTATTTTTCTCTTTTTTAAAATTCACAAACATAATATTAGGATAATAGGAAAAACTAAAATCAAAACTCCCTCTAAAAATCACCATTTTGCATGACCAATAGCTCTGTGTAAAAAAAGGGAATTGATATTTTCACGATTAAAAGTGATAATTCCACAAGGTCACTCTCAATAGTAAATAAATCTCACACCTATGTGAGAAAAATCTCATGAACATATCAATTTTTACTCAAGGAAATAACAATTCTCTAAATAAATAAAAAAACAAGGATGTGAGCCTTATTTGCCCAATTGAAACAATTCTACTACTTTTTGAATCTAACTAAAATTTTATAATGTTCGCAAGTTTCTGGTCTTGTCCGAAGGCAAAGGATGGAGTAAACATCACCAAAACTATAAAGAATATATTGCCCATTTTCAGATGACCCAGAGAGAACTAAAACTTACTTGAAGGGCAAACGAGGTCTTCCCAGATACAGATTTTAGAGAGAGGGTAGAAGAAAATCAATGAATTTTAGCCGATATACCACTCAGTTAAACTGGAAAAAGTAAAAATGATAATATCTTAATGTCAAATTCGAATAGCGAGGCATTATACTGGGTGCCACAGCATTCGAGATAGAGGCAGGATCTTGTGTTTAGATAGCTATTAGTAGAGTTCACCTGTATGAATGAAAATTGAATTAATTTTTGCGAGTAAAAGCAAATCAAACTCATAGCATTGACGCTACCATGTAAACGCAATGCTGCAACAAAGAGAGATGACTAGATTAACCGTTTGTGAGAGAAGATGACATGATGAAGCTTTTGTGCAGCCATTATTTCACTTATTGCTTACAGGTGAAATGCACAATAATTCTATTATAATAATCACCTTCTCCGAACACATGGATTCTATTACTTGTGAGAAAGGTAGTCTTTTGTTACCAATAATATAACGACTCGGGTCAAATCCCGAGTCCGAATCAAATCATAGCACAATAAGGCCTAATGTACTTTTTCAATAATATATTCTTGGGTCATCTTAGCCCACCACAAGCTCACCCAAAAGGTAATGACTGAATATATGAATGATAATAGCTTGAGTTCTTATATACACATCCAAATATCCCATATTAACCTATATGAGACTGGGGTTGTTATACAAACAATATGGAGTAAATGTTGACATATAACTTATGATTTTCAATACAAATAGAAAACCTCTTAATTCTTTTGTAGCTCCCATGAAAATTATAAACTCATAATTAGTAATATAATATTAAAATAATTTAATTTATTAAGATAATTAATTTTATTAAAACATCTCCAATATAATGTGTCTACCGACCATCATTGTTAATAATTCAATCCAAAAATCTAAATTGCATGTTCATACTGAAATGTTATGTATAATTAATGAGTTATTATTATTCCCTAAACTTATTTTAGTTCACTTTTTAAGCAGATAAGTTTGAACCACAGACTGCCATATAGTTCTCTATAGGAAAAAAGATGCTAGATGGCTTATCAGTTATCACAGAGAGATATTAGAAGGCATTATTACACCAGTTCTTTGTTTCATTGTTCACATCTCACATAGATACACTGATCACTGAGAGAAAAGAAACATGCAATCTTACAACACGGTAGTTTTAGCTTGCTTACCATCCAGAATAGCCTCAAATTCTGCCTAATCACGAAATGGAGAGAGATCAATCTTGAACTGTTGTTTTCCCTTGGTAACCCTCTTTAAGAAAGCAACAGTGCAAAGAAATAACATGAAGAATAAGAATTTAGTAGCAGAAAAATTATTACTAAATTTTTATTAAAAAATAAAAATTTAGTACCTTGCAATGGAACAACAAATTACATTAACTTAAGAACGTGGCTAAATAAATGCGTATCAACACATGGGAGGGGTCAGCACCCAAGAAGGTGACTTTTTCATAAAACCAAAGTAGAATGTATCATAGCATGATGGGTATTCCCCATAGCTACGTAAACCTAGAGTTGCTGCTAAGGCCGTAAATCAAACCAAACGGTTCAAAATCGATTCAGACTCTACTCGAAAAAATATGAGCAAGACTCGAATTCGTTAATATGATCCAAATTTGAGCACAAAAAATAATTCAACTAAAAAAACGAGTAGAATCTGAGTAATGTTATACTCGACTCGTTTAGGATTCAAACTACTCGAATTTTCAATTATGACTCGATTGATACATATTCGAATAGATACTCGATACATTCTCTTATAATATATACACAATTAAACAAATTTTGAATAACTAGTTATTATTATTTTTTTATTTGTAATTTTAATTATAATTTTATATTTGTAAAGTATAATTATAATTATATTTTCTCATTTCTAAATAAAATAATAAGTTCAATTAGTAATTATATGTATTATAAAACTAGTTACTATGTGGAGACTCGAATTCGAGTTTGAAGTTCGCGAGTAGTTTGAATATAATTCGATCCGAGTCCGATCAAATTTGAGTAACAAAAATTTGAGTCAAGTCAAATTTGAGTAAAGTTTTTCAAATATAATTCGAATCCGAGTCAAATTCGACTAAGAATTTAATCTTACGAGTCGAATCCAAGTATATTTCTGTTCGGATAAGTTCGATTCGTTTACACTCTTAGTTGCCACTATTATTTTTAGTTAAAAGATGATATAAAGTAGCCACTATTGATTAGTTATATAGGTAATATGTACTTTTCTCACCCTATACCTTAAAAATAAATGAATAAAATCATTAATAGAAGCATATGAAACAAGATGATATTATCTTTTATGTCAAGATAAAGTAAGTCCAAACAGGACCAACTATCAATTAGTTAAAGGCTCCAGTTTATTTAAAAGCTGAATGGGCCAAAATTGTGCCTTTGAAATGATACAAAAACACAGTATGATCATACAGTTGCCAATGAATCTTGAGGATGACAAAAGTTTATGCCCATATATTAGGAGAGCACGAGAATAGAGATAAAGAATTTCTTCATATGATTTGTTTATCTATTGATGCTTTCCTTGAAGCCATCCCGAAGGAATTAAAAAAAAATGGCTTTTAGGACATCTATATGCTACATTTTAGTGGTGCCCTTCCTATGTTAAGCGCTAATCTCCAAACATCACAATTATTAGATGTAAACAAGTGTCCCAATAGTGTAAAACCAGGCCTCTTGTTGTTTAAAAAAATCTTATTATGGAACTGGTCAAATTACATGACCAAACTCAACTCAGAAAGCACAAGTCCAACTGTTCAAGGTTTGAAGCGCTGAAGCAAAAATCATGCACGCGTCTGCCGTGTCAAGCATATAATGTGTTAGCTCCACCTAACATCTTAATACAAGTATTCCTCAGAGCTTTAAGTCTGTAACCATGCATTCCAAAAGAGGGGCAGAATAACTTACAGCAATTGCTACAAGCTCTTCTAGCAGTTCCTCCAAATGGCGTAGAGGCTGTTTACATATAAGTCAAAAAATTTGTTAGTCCACAATAAGATAATCTACCAGCTTCGTGCAGTGTCAAGAAACTTACCCACTGTGTTGGACCATCAACTGGAGCATTTAGAGGATCATTGTGAACCTAAATGACGCATAAATATGCTTTTAGAAGTCCAAAATCGCACAAGTATACAGAACAAAATAACACTGATAGAAACTCAACGAGCCAAGTTTTGAAGAACCAAGTTCTCAAACTTGCGATGCTTATATACTGTAACTTGAAGAATTCAAATCAGATGCATTGCATCATAAATAGAAGGACCTTTAATAAATATGTCAGATACTTTCGAAGTAATCAGTTTTTAGATAAAAAGGAATTGACATAAGAAATCGTAGAACAATTGAATCACAAGGAAACTAAAGACAAGGGCATCTCAAGCTTGGCTTTCTGTAATTACAAAAAATCAGAGAAAGACATATTTCCTGCTACTAACAAAAGCAAAGATACATAGGGGGGAATCCAATAGCTGAATAAAGAAAGGTGATTTGGCCAAACTCTAAATTTGCAGACTCAAAGTAAAAGTTTGAAAATCTCCAAAAGTTCAAAAAGATCTTTTTATCCTTCATTATTGAACACTAAGACGGCTTCCATTTTTCAGTAATGAGAACCTCATATTATCACTTTCTATTTATTCGTCTATAAGCAGATTTTAAGTATCAGGGAGAGAAACAAAAATATTAATGAGAATAGATTCTGATCCTATACCTCCATAAAGATTCCATCCACTCCAACGGCAACTGCTGTCCTTGCAATGCAAGGTATTAATTCACGAAGACCTCCACTGGCAACACCACCACTTTCTAACTATATTGAGAAAGCAAAGGTGTCACTCATCTATATGATAAAGAAAAACTCAAAAAGAAATATCACCAAGTAATATCGACAAGAAAACAAACAAATTTGATTTACAGTACTATATCTAAGTCAAGGAGCCAAAGCTATGTTTGTTTGCAATGATTAAGAAGGGAATAAGACTATTTAGTCCTTTATAAAATTGTACCATGTCTATTTCTAAATTTGTATTTTAAACTATTAGTCCTAGGATAATATAATCCCACAAAATGGGGGACTGTATAATCCCCCCTCCTCCTGTATTATGTAGTCCTTCCGTTAAATGACCCAAGTACTAAAATTTTTAGGACAAAAAAACCTTTATTTTAGCTATCCCGCACATAATCCCTCTCTAAACAAACACGACTATTTTATTAGAGGATAAAATAGTGATAGGATTATTAATCTGAGGACTATAGTCCATGGGATTATAATCCCTTAAAATTTGCCAAAAACATAGCCCAAAGTTATAGCAAAAAGAGAAACTATTCAAACGATACTATTCTTTATATTCTAAGCCTTCATGCCACCCAACGACCAGTGCACTAAAATCTGCTTCTCACTCAATTTAAAACAATTGATGTGATGCTTCAAGAATTATGAAAGAGAACTCATTTGCCTCATCCTTGTCAAGTTTGTTTAGAGACTTTATCATCTACAACTTCTGAAAGTTACAATGTAGAGCCTTTCGTAATCCAATATACTCTATTAAAGACACTGCTCAATTCAATGCTCTAATTATTACACGAGTCAGAAGATGATTCACACCTTTTTCCCAGCAGGTTGTTGTAATGAATGTGTAATATCAGCTACCTGAATAAGAGTACTTCAATTAAATGATTAAGACAATCAAAAAATAGGATGCAATCATAAGCAGAAAATGACAGTGCTAACCCAAGGGGGTGATTCGAATAAAAGTATTACACTTTATGAAGCACAGAACTAGTAATATACTTACGATTGGACAATTAGCTTCCCTCATCCATTCCAAGTTTCGTGGATCAACAATTAAATCATCTACATAAGAGTGCACAAGCATTACCTTAAAAAAGTGAAGGAGAAATTTATCAATGATGCATCAATTGAAACTCTAAAGATGGCAGCTTAGTACATTAGTATACCTTTAGCTTTATATCAGACTTTAGCTACTTATAAGAGCTCAGTTTCATGGAAGTTTAATAGAAAGTTACTAGTTTGAGACTTTTGATGAGGATGGAAATAGGAGAATTAAACATTATTAGTTAATTATTTTATATTATTGTTTATAGATAAATTAAATATAATTAATTTATTAAGTAGATAATATTAGGATATATATTTACTTATATTAGTAATTATTTAATCATGCATCATCAATATATTTCTCTTTCATTTTTTTAAGGTTTCTCCTACTTGGTCGTTAAATTTAGGGTTTTCTTATTATCCTATATAAGTTGATGTAACATATTATTACGATAGATAAATTGAACTGATATTATTGATTTCAAGCCTTGTGCTTATGGATTTTAAACTTATTATTCTCATTTTTATTTTTCGTGTTCCTTCCTCCATCTTGTCCTACATCAACTTTGAGTTATAGAATCCATATTCAAAATTTGAATTTTAGATAGATTTTATCAGATAGCCGGTGTGAGTAATAAGCAGACGCTTAAAAAGCTATAATCTGATAAGTAACATTCTGCAACTTATGATCTTGCCTGCAGAAACCCCCTACCCCTTCTCTCTTCCCCTCAAAAGATAGAAAAATCTGACTCATTTTGAATCTTTGATATGTTAAGGTTTTAAATCTGACACTCATCCTAAGAGGCTTTTAATATGATAAACAGTCACCAAATCAAACTGTTCATTAAACTGAGGCATAAAGGAGAAGATGGCAAATTTAGATGACTTACTATAGCCGAACATAGTTCCTCGCTCACAAACCATAACATTTTGATTTCCAGCCAGCCTAACCTTTTCAGCAGAATTTGTCATCACCTGTAAATAAAGTTGATCATCAATATGACAAATGGAACCCAATTAGACGTCCAGTTAAATGCTTAAAGCCAGTAATCATATCTATAAAGATTTCAACTGATGAAGGGTGAAAATAGAATTCACTTACAGAAGGAGCACAAAATTGGCCTTTCTTGATGTTTATAATCTTTCCAGTCTGCGCAGCTGCAACTAGGAGATCTGTCTATAATTCCAATAGGCAATAAAACCTATTAGTTCAACCACCACATATTAAAATCTAATATTAACACAACCTCATGCCCTGAATAATGAAACCTCTAGCTAATGATAACATTGGATAAGTGGAAACACTTAAGATCATTATCTAACCTGCCGGCACAGAAAAGCTGGAATCTGAATTATATCTGCTACCCGGCCAACTGCATCACACTGTGAAAAATGAAATGCTAAATACAGTTATGCCATGTTGAACACCAGCTCTATAGGAGCCCTTCCATCAACATTGCATATTAATAATGTATTATAGTAATTACAAATTATAAAAATAAAATAAAAAAGCAGAATGGAAGGGAAAGGGGCAGAAAATTTCAGATAATAATGCTGGGCCAACGTGTTCTCCCCAACCATTAGAGAATAGCAAGGTTGCCAATAGAGTGCAGCAACACCTTTGATATAATAACAAACACTCTCTATCCATCCCTCTTAGTTGACCCCTTCTTTTAGTGCATGTGGCAAGGGTCTAACAATGTATCGAAATATATGCATTAATTTTGTTTATTCATATTATTGTAAATGAAGCTATAACATATAACTATGGACAAGTGTTTTCGGCATGTCAAAAAAAAGGGACAACTAAAATAGGAGGGAGGGAGTACATAATGATATTATATACTTTACATATCTATAATTCCTAAAAAAATGACCATATGAAGTCACTCATTTGTCCTAAGTGCTTGAGCTTCAAATATCGGGACTAATACCATCCTCACAAACAGGTAAAGTTAAAAAAGTATTTATCAACTTATCATCCATATACAGGCATTTTATTATGCATTAAAATAAACTGGTGTCTTAGGTCATCAAATGTGCATGTGAGAGCCTTTTATGATCTATTGAGGTGATCTTTTACTTTTTTATTTTAGTTTTATTTTTTTCAAAGAACACATAGAAATAGCAACACGTGACAAGAGGTGTATTATTGATGCTAATAAATTTCCAAATAGCACAAAGTCACAGACCCTCAATAGCGACTGCACCATTTTCAAATATTAAAAAGCATAAAGATAGGAAAACAGTACAGTTCTATTAGTGTTGATAAATGACATATTGAAACTTATATAGAAACAATATAATTCAAATTTGGCACTTGTCAAAGGAAGGAGAAAAGATTAAGCTGACCTGGTTAGCTTCATGTACATCAGTCACAATTGGTAGGTCATACGCTACTTTCACCTTTTCAAGAATCTGCAACCATTGAGGGGTCAATGAATATTACTACTTTTTGGTTCTTGGGAAGAACTATTTAAAAATGTTTGCATCATCATTCAGATGACGCTAATTTTATCCTAGGGTTACAACTCAAGATCTAGGTAGAAATCAGCAGAGTTGTTCATGTTTATGGGATATCCAAACTCTCTGCTGAATTCAAACTAATCACAAAACGTAAGAGAATCTGCGCAAAAAAAAATGCAGATGGAACACAACTATTTGGAAGATGTTGTTGATTAAAGGAAACTAGAGTATCTAGCTAGTTTTCATAAAAGAATGCCTGAGAACAAAGCGGTATGGATGATACCTTCAATCCTTCAGCTAACCCAGGACCGCGGAACGACTTAGAGGATGTTCTATTAGCTTTATCAAAGCTGGACTTGAACACCAATGGCAGCCCAAGTCTAGAAGTGCACAAGTGAAATCTCAATCATCTCCAAATTAGTTATAAGGAAAAAAAAAATTAGAAAGAAAAAAAAAACTTGCAAAAGTAAATTGACACCAAAGATTTAAACCCATTTTTATATATATAAATAAGCAGGAAACAAATAAAGAAGAAAGAACAACAGCATAAATTACATCATATCATAGACAGAAACATGCTAAATATGTCATCTTCCATTAAGGCCTTCGGGGAAACAAATGCATGGTTGGGTTAATTGAAGAAGTCTGGGTGTCCCCATACTCATTAGACACTTTGCTTCGTGTCAGGTTTAGGGGCTTTGGAGGCATAGGAATGCAAAGATCTTATGCATGTCCTCTTTTTGTTATATAGGGTATACGCACTAAAAGGAGTGATAGATTTTTGATAGCCCATCTCTTTTTTCCTCTTCTTTAGGACATGGTATCATTTCTTGCTTCGCTTGGGCTTCGGGCTTTGGCTACTGAAACTTTTATTCTTCTATAGAGTTGCTACTTCAAATGTTCATGCTTCATTGAGATTGACAGGTCTTCGTTAGCTTTTCGTTATTTTCCTACTTATATTTCTTTGGAGGAGTCATTGTCCTTCCTTTCTGTACTCTCTCTTCTATCTAACAAAGCGTCATTTATCTAATAAACATACTCAAACATGGTTTCTAGTGCACATGTTTTAGTGTATCATAAATGAGAGACAACATACTTTGATGTGATAACCTTTATGTGCTTGGCCATACGTAAAATGTGCTCCTCTGATTCAATCACGTTAGGACCGGCTAATAAGAAAAATGGTTCCGCTGACTGTTACAAGGTTAACCGCAAACAAAAATATTAAGTTGGCAGTGTAAAATATAAATGATTGTCATGCCTTTGAAATGGGAAAAACAGCTCAAGTAACTAAATAAATATGCAATGAGATGACAACACTCGAACCTTGAGCTGGTTGAATAATACTGTTGATGAATCCATCCCTGAGGTCTATTTTTTCTCTACCTAGGTAAAGCTTTCTGTACAAAGAAAAGCTGCAATTTTAGGATGCCAAAACATAATCTTTAGACTAACAATATAAATGAAAAAATCATAAGAGCACTACAAGAAGAATTTTTTGTATTATGATTTACAATTATTAATAAACCTTAAAAAATTGTGTATCTATGTGTATTTGTAGTTGTGATTTCCCAGGCAGATTAAGAGCACCGGATAATGCTACTTTGGGCAAGTCTCTCAATTAAATAATTCTCCAAAATGATAAAATTGCAAATGTTTTCAGAAATTTTGCAAAAAAAAGCACAATGTTAACAATCAGTTTTTGAGACTCGAATTAGAATCTTGACGCATGGATTTGAGAGTCAGTTGTTTGGATCTACTATGCAGTAAATAAAGTTAACAAATTTGGTTACGTCTACTTATACACAAGGAGTATATACATTCATTAATTATCCCTGAAAAAAAATCGACTGTGTCATAAACTCTGATAATTCAACCCAGGGAGCAATGACGAACCCAAATCAAAAACTTAGAGGCAATATCCTTACAAAATATACATACATACAGACATATATATATAAATTTTTATATATATGGCAGAAATTGAGGAAGAAATGTACCTTGGTGGCTTCCGAGATCTGAGATCAATCTGGTGACACTGTGAGAGTGACCTTTACGTGAGTTTAATCTATCTATATGATTATAAATGATGGGAAAATGTTCGATACAGAGCTCAATTGAAAAGAAGTAGTAACAAATTCAGTTATCAATTAACCGGACACGATGAAGTTAAATTCGGGTGATTTTTGTATTTTCAGCATCTGTTACAGCCTTTGTCCAGTGTTGCGTGTTGGGGAGGACTTATTTTTTATTTTAAAATTTAAAATGACTTATAAATTAAGATAAAATATAAAAATTATTAAAATAAGAATAAAATAATTTTTATATTTGGTTAAAATTAATTAATTTATAAGTCATTTTTGGAGAAATAAAAATTATTATTGATGTAAAAATATTATGTAAGTGTAGGTGCACAGTTTTAGATAGAAAAACTAACAACGACAGGTACAACCACAAATATTAGATTAATTTAAAATATCTTTAATATGTATTTACGACGAATTAAAAATAAAGAAAGAGAATTTAATTAACTACAATTAAAAATAATAACTAAACTAACTAAAAGTTGAAAATTAATAATAAAGAAACAATATAGGAATCCAAAATCACTGGACAATAAACATAACAAATAATTCAATATCTATTATTGTTATAACTCAAATTACACCACTGGTTTGGCGTAAATAATTCAAAAAATAAATCAATTAAGTGCAATTAAAATTAACTATGGTTTTAATTATTACTTTTTTTAATTTACTAATTTTATAATTAATTTGGACATGCATAGGCAATTAAAATTTAAGAATTAACTATAACGCGTCAAAAAATTTTCAAGCAAGTATGAATTATGAAAAAACTTATTTGTGAATAGTAATCTATCAAACCTCTTACTTACTTTAAAATTACGTAAAAATTATAAAACAAATGGATTTTGTTAACGCCAAATTTTGTAACACCCGCTTAAATCACAAAATAACGAGCAAAATTAAACGTCAAACACAAATAACTCAAAGAAATCACTGTAGGAACACCAGAAATTTACGTGGAAACCCAACTGGGAAAAAACCACGGGGAAAGAGAGTAATTCACTAGAATAAGAGTGATGATTACAGGTTTCTGTGATAGTAGAGAGTTTGTATGCTGGAAAAAGGGTTCTGTATATGAATAGTAAGTAGAAGTTAGTTTTTTAGATCTTTTCTGTTGCCCCTTTTATATGCCCAGGCAACCATAATTACAAGCATTAATCAACCAAATAAACGTCCCTCTTTCAGACAACCGTTATCACCCAAGCAGACTCTTCATCTTCTAAGTAAACGGGCTCTCCCTCTTCCAAACAATCCATACCTCAAAATAAAGAGTCCATTAATTAAATCTATCAGGCCCAACCCAATATAATAATAGGGATAACCCCAATAAATTAGTATGGGTCAGTCCAACTCTGGGCCCAAACTATCTCAACCCAACATTGCCCCCCACTCTCCTATTTTTAAGAGCCTTAAATAGGAGAGTAATTCAAACATTCTTACTTCCCTCGTAATTGATTACATCCAAACAGTCCTCACGTCTGGCACACGACCATCATCCTCCCATCACGTTCCCCCAAAAATAGCTTCCATTTGATCTTTGTGCGCCTCTCTACACTCCCAAAACTGACACCTATATGTCTTATTTTCATCTATAAAAGCTTCAGAAGTCTCCTTCCTGACACACTGCTCACTTTCTGAAATCCCTATTTTTCTCACCTTCCTTGTCTCAGAAAAATCCCCAAGAGTCTCTCTCCTCGGAATCCATGGCAACCCAAGGTCAAGCTTCTTCTTCCCAAGCCCAATCTATATTTGATTGGGAGAAAGAGAATGTTATCCGTCGAATTTATAAAGATGCCCCTGCAGCAAATACTCCCTCATCCATAACCCCTGCCCAGCTTGAATCCTTCCGCCATGAATACCAGATTCCTCTCCAGTATGAGCTCCGAGTTCCCCAACCTCAGGAAAGAATGTACTGGCGACTCGAGGGAGGCTGGATTGGAGTTCCATCTTGGACCCTCAAACACGGCGTCCAATTCCCCCTCCATCCTTTTATCACCGAGTTTCTAGGTTTTATAGGAATCGGGTTTTCCCAACTAGTCCCTAATTCTTATATCCACCTCATTTGTTTTATTGCTCACTGTAAAGACCAGGATGTCGAACCAGCCCTGGATCTGTTCCTGAGCTATTTTAAACTCATCAACTCCAAGGAAAAGGGTTTCAAGGTCTTGACCCGATACGCCAATCGGAAGGTTTGGATGGCCACTCCTCATAGCAACAAAGGATGGCACTCATCGTGGTTCTTCCTCCGAGGAACGGACACCGTTCTGCTATCACCCTGGGGAGAACTGAGCAAATTGTCCCTAGGGTTTGACCACATCAAGGACGTTCGGGAAGCCGACCTCGAGAAACTTCTCTCCACAATGCCGACCGACCTTTGGTCTAACAATCTCCTTTCCGACACCGACTGGCTTTTCACGCATGGAAGTAAGTATTCCAATCATTTGTAAAAGTTAATGTATTTTAATCTGTGCATCTCATCCTTACCCATCTTTTGTGCAGTAGTGCTTTTTCGCAGTTCGGAAGGGAACGCAGCCGATCCACCCCCGATTGTCCGAGGACAAACCCAGGAGGGGCCAATCTTCATACAATCTCCAACCTCTTCGGAGGAATCTGAACCCCCTGCTGAACCCCTGATCCGAAGACCGAGGAACTTCAGCTCTTCGGCAACGTCGGGAGAAAACCCCAAACAGAGTCTGCCCCCCAGACTAACCCACAACCCTCTTCAGTCAACCCCCCAAATATCTCAACAGTCTCGGCCGACCCATCTTCGGAGGTTTCCAAAAAAAACTCGGACACGTCCAAAAAACGAAGTGTTTTTAACATGTCTGAGTCGGAGCTTAGGAAGATTATGAAAGCCAAAAAACAAAAAACTTCCCATTTTTCTAAGTCTCAGCCAGATGCATGCCGAACCCCCCTCACAAGAAGACCCAGCAAACGCCCGATCAACAAAAAACTCTAACCCCCAAACAATCAACACAACAAACCCCCGAACCAAACAGAGAAAAAACACCTGACCAGTCCCAACCTACTCTGGGACAGACCAGTAAGTCGGCCGGGAAACGACCAATAGTTGAACAAGCCGAACCCTTAGGAGAGCCAACACCTGAAATTGATCTTTCCTCAGCTGAGCACCCTCCCCAACAGCCAACTGATGAACCCCGTCCTACCTTTTTTTCGACCGAGGCCAACACTCTACTTCCATTCACAGCCTTCAATAGTTTCAACTTCCGAGCCGATAATGTAGACTTCCACGACTATACCAACCGCGAGCTTATCTTTGCCACCGCGATCCACCAAGGCCGGGTGAGAATCATTTTTCATTTAAATTACTTCAAAAATTTTCAGGTTTCTAATTATCTTTCTTGATAATTCTCCACAGGCCCTGGCCACCTTCAGCCATCTCCTTGGTCGGGAATCAAAGAAGGAAAATAGTGACACGAAGGCGAAGAAAATGAAGACCAAATATAAGGCCTTAAAGAAGAAGAATAAACAACTGACCGAAGACAACATAGGCCTCAAGACGTCCAACGATAACCTCCAACAACAATTTGAGAGTGTGGCTGACATCAATAATCAACGAACCGAAGAGATTTCCCGATTAAGGATCGAGAAGTCCGAAACATTGAAGAAATTTCAGCAACAAATCGAAGAAATCTCCAGGCTGAAAGAACAAAACGCCCAATTAACCTCCGACATCCAACGCCATCAGAACGCCAACGAAATTATGAGGGAACAAGCTCGTCTTGGGACCCCCGAACTTCGTTATCAAATCCTTGAAGAGTACAGAGCATCTCCTGAATTGCTGGAGGAAATAATAGAACAATTCCGCAAGGGTTTCCAAACTGCCATAGCAAAGGCAACTAAAACTGGTGTGGACCCTTCAATTTTCTCTGATTCTGACTCTGACTCTGACTCTCCCGAGGATAAAAATTAGTCCCCAATTGCAAACTCTTTTTTTTTTTTTTTTTTTTTTTGTACATCGCATAGTTATCAATGAAATTTCTGGATTTTATTAATGTCTTGTGCAAGCATATAATATGTACTAAAAATTTCCCCAAAATTCCACCAAGTACAATTAAGTAAAATGCTCCACCCGACTATTGAAAATACTTCCTTAATCTAGTTGCATGCCAGAAATTCTTCAAATCTGACCCGGACATATCCCGAAGACGATATGTCCCATATTTAACAATTTCAATAACTTCATAAGGTCCTTCCCAATTTGGCATTAACTTTCCTGTGTTCAATGGCGTAGATGCTTCAGCTTCCCGAAGCACCAAATCCCCGACTTCAAAACGTCTTTGTTTAACCTTCCGATTATAGTGCTTTGCGGTTTTTTGTTGATACAAAGCCAACTTCAGTACTGCAGCATCTCGAAGTTCATCCACTAAATCCAGGTTAAGCCGAAGTCCTTGATCATTGTATAATTCATTAAAGTTAACTTTCCGAAAAGAAGGAGAGCCAACCTCAACCGGAATTAAGGCATCAGTCCCGTATGAAAGCCGAAAAGGAGAATCCCCCGTAGTTGTTCGGGGAGTTGTCCGATACGCCCATAAGACACTAGGTAATTCCTCGGGGCATCTTCCTTTAGCATCATCCAATCTCTTTTAATCCCATTCAGTAAAGTCCTGTTCGTCACCTCGACTTGTCCATTGACTTGAGGGTGGGCAACCGATACCCTCCGATGTTGTATTCCCAAGTCAGATAAGAACTTTTCGAACTCAGCTCCTACGAACTGCAATCCGTTGTCGGACATCAGGACCATCGGGATCCCAAATCTAAAAACGACGTTTTCCTTAAGGAAATGAATGCAATCCTGCTCAGTGATGCGTCTAAGTGGTTTCGCTTCTACCCACTTGGTCATGTAGTCTATTGCCACTATCATATAGGAAAACTGTCCCTTGGCCTTCGGCATTGGCCCCACCAGATCAACACCCCAAACTGCAAAAAGAATCAGGGAAAGTACTGAAGATAACTCTTCGGGTGGGCGACGTGCCACATAACTATTCAGCTGACATTTCGGACACTTTTGCACAAACTCCTTTGCTTCCCGAAACATCGTCGGCCAATAATACCCCTGACGGATAAGCTTATATGCCAATGACTTGGCCCTCATATGGTCGCCGCAAATACCTTCATGCACTTCTCGAAGAGCATACGAGGCTTCTGACGGGATCAGACATTTTGCCATGGGCCCTGAATATGTTCTTCGGAATAGATCTCCGTCAATCAGACAAAAGTAGACACTTCTGTATTTTATCTTTTTTGCCAAAACTTTATCACTTGACAGCTTACCATCAGCCAAATATTCTAAGTAAGGAGTCAACCAACAATTAGACCTTTCCACGCACTTGACCTCCTTCCTCAGTATGCTAAGCTCAATTAATTCCTCAATGTAAACTGACCCCGACAAAGTCTCATTCGGAGTGGTTGGTGTGATGTCGCAAGCACCCAAAAATAAAATCTTACTTTGGAAAAATAAATATGTAGTAGTGCAAGTAAGAGTCGAACCCACAGAGAATGATTAATTTAATTTTATATTTTTGCAAATAAAAATAGGGGGGGTTTTGAATTAAAGAAATAATTTAAATAAAATTAACTAAAATAAATATGAAAGAAATAAATAAGAAGAAAAAGCCTTGGTTTAAGTCAATATCCACCATCAAGAATTTACAACTGATCATTGATGCAAGAATAAATCAATTCATATTTTAAATATTCAACGTGGAATAATTACTCCCATTCGAATAATTTTTCTATCTCTCCTTAATTTTAGTTAAGCAGAAACAAGCGATCTAAATAACCCTTACTACTAAATAATCTCAGACAAGCGCTAAAGATTTAACCTAGTAGCAGCATAAAGAAATAGAGAGATCGTTGAACTAAACAACACAATCCAAGCGTCTGCATTTAATCTAGATGAATATTTTTCCTAAGATAAAATAATATTTTGATAAGCAAAATAATTATTAACCTTAGTTGCTTCGCAAATTAAAGTGACCAAACAATTATGGATTTGATATTTAATTTAGCAATAGATTTCAACGAATAATGAACTAGTATGCATCCTAGCAATTAAACGAATTAATCATAAAATTAAACACAGAAAAATATCCAATACTCAAAATATAAATTGAACAATTAAAATAAATTAGATCTCACAGTGTATAAATCTTGATGGCTTCAATCACTTAAACCAAGAAAAATAAACTAACTACTCATAATACTAAAGAATACTAAATAATAGAAGAGAGAATTTTTATTCTAATAGAAGAGTTGTGTCTTACAATGTGTCTCAAGCCCTCTATTTATAGGCTTCAAAATCCTCCAAACCCTAGTAGGAATTATTCTTTCCAAACCCTAATAGGATCTAAAATACAAATAAAAATAAAAGAAAACTAAAATAATTATTTTCCTAACCCTAATTGGAATTAAAATCCAACTTGGAATCAAAAAAATAGCAAAAATCTCGAAAATCCGCAAAAACGCGTAGCCAAACACGTCACTAGCTCAAGTCAGCCACCGGTCAACGCGCTTCCGCGTCAGCTGACGTCATCTGCACGGCCGCTCATTGCGCGGCCTTTATTTTTTTCTTTTACTGCTTTTCCGAAACGACGTTGTCTCAGATGGCTGCTAATTTCCTCGCGCGCGGCCCAGTTTTCCGAAATTTACGATTCTGCCACCGCCTTTTGCTGAAATTACACCCATGTCCCTCCATGTCCTTGATTTAATTACAACTTTGCCATCCAACGTTGGTTATTTACCAAAATGCAATCTAACTTCCACAGATTTTACAGATTTGCCCCCAAACTTATTTTTCCTACAAAATAAAATATAAAATAAATAAAAATAATATAAAAATACTAAAAATCCTAAAAACACATAATAATAAATAAAACACCTAAAACACTAAAAATACTCAAAAACTCACAAATAATTAAGTATAAAAATACCTAATAAATTGATATAAAATCGACTTATCAGTGGTGGCGAGTTTCGACAGAGCATCAGCCACAGTATTATCGTTTCGATCCACGTTTTGTAATGAATAAGAAGCGAAATACTGTGAAACACTCTTTACCTCGGACAAATACCTCGTCATTCTAGTCCCCCGAGCTTCGTATTCCCCCTGAATTTGCTTTATCACCAGCTGGGAATCACTGATGATCAGCAAGCTCTTAACCTCCAGACTATGAGCTAATCTCAGGCCTGCCAAAATAGCTTCGTACTTCGCCTCATTATTAGTCGTTTTAAACTTGAAACGGATTGCCTGTTGAGCCCTAAAACCTTCAGGACTTGTCAAAATGACTCCAGCTCCACTTAAATCTGCTGTAGATGACCCATCCACATTTAAAGTCCAGGAATGAGATGGGTATGACTGCCCCCCAGCTATCAATGTTACTTTCAATCCCGAAGAAACGATTGACTCTTCCTCGGAAAACATGCACTCCACCATAAAATCAGCTAAGGCCTAGCCCTTTATCGCCGTTCGAGGACGGTACTCTATCGTATATTGGCTTAGCTCAACTGCCCAAGCCACCATCCTTCCCGATGCGTCTGGCTTCTGGAGAATTTTCTTTAAAGGTTGATCGGTATAGACAACTATTACCCGACCTTGGAAGTAATGTCTTAGCTTTCTGCTAGCTATCACTAAGGAGTAAACACACTTCTCTAAATTAGGATACCTTGTTTCAGCATCCCTCAAGGCGTGACTAACATAATAGACCGGATTCTGCCAGCCTCCCTCTTCTCGGATCAAAACGGCACCAACAACCAATGGACTTATAGCCAAATAAATATAACGCAACTCCCTGTTTAATGGCTTCTGCAGCAACGGAGTCGAAGATAAATATCTTTTGATGCCGTGGAATGCATCCTCACAATTCGAAGTCCAATGAAAAGACTTCTCGTTCTTCGGCCCTTTCAGGGTATCGAAGAATGGTAGACACCTTTCGGCTGATCGGGACATGAATCGCCGAAGAGCTGCTATCTGGCCTGTCAACCTCTGCACATCTTTAAATATCTTTGGGGATTTCATATCAATAACGGCCTTGATTTTTTCTGGATTGGCCTCTATCCCTCTTTTGCTGACTAAGTATCCCAAAAACTTGCCCGCACCCAGCCCGAACGTACATTTGGTAGGATTCAGCCGCATGTTATAATGTCGAACTGTCTGAAAGCATTCCTCCAGGTCATCCAGATGGTCATGCACCCTGGAACTCTGAACAATCATATCGTCTACATAAACCTCCATGTTCCGACCAATTTGTTTTCGGAAGGCTTTGTTCATCATTCGCTGATAAGTTGTCCCTGCATTAATCAGCCCGAATGTCATCCGGTTATATGCATAAATAGCCCGATGAGTAATGAAAGATGTCTTGTTTTTTCATCAAAATCTGGTTGTATCCCGAAAATGCATCCAAAAAGCTAAGTATAGCATTCCCCGAAGTAGCATCGATTAACTGGTCGATGTGGGGAAGAGGATAGAAGTCCTTCAGACAAGCTTTATTCAAATCCATGTAGTCTATGCAAACCCTCCACTTCCCATTTTGTTTGCGGACCAACACAACATTAGCAAGCCATTCTGGGTATTCAATTTCTTCAATGATTCCGGCATCCAGCAACTTTCCCACCTCCTCATCAATTATTTTTTGGCGTTCGAGAGCAAAGATACGCCTCTTCTGAAAGATCGGCTTCTTCTCGGGATCAACGGATAACCTGTGGATGGCCACGTCTTCTGCTATCCCTGGCATATCTCGGGGTGTCCAGGCGAAGATATCAGCGTAAGTCCTGAGTAGTCCAATTAATCCTTTCTTCAAAGTATCTTGCAACCCGACCCCTATCTTAATCAGCTTTTCAGTGTTTCCCGGAACAAGCTCCACATCTTCAGTCTCTTCAGCAGGGGAAGCTAATGGCTCGGTAAGTCCCTCCGTGAACGGCTCAACATCTACAGTCAAAGTTTGCCTCATCTTGCTGACCCCGATCACTGGTGCCGTAAGGGTATGCCTGTAACCCTTTTTGGCAATATCCAAATCTCCCCTGACCTCCCCGACCCCATGTGGGGTAGGGAACTTCATCTTGAAGTGAGCAATTGAGGTTACCGCCTGGAGTGCTAACAACGTCGTCCTTCGAAGAATGGCATTGTAGGCCGAATCTACTTGCACTACAAAGAACTTCACATTTACTTTCATTTGCTTTGGAGAATCCCCAAACACCATTGGTAACTCAACCGTGCCGATTACCGGTAGGGCTTCGTTTCCGAACCCATACAAGGGTGATTCTTGGCCAACCTCCAGCTTGACTCCCTCCAAGTTCATGCGTTGATAAGCATGACTATATGACACATCAACCGAAGATCCGTTGTCGATCATTATTCTCTTCACATCGACGGGCCCAACTTGGGCAGTTATCACCAATGCTCCTTCATGCGGTTCAATTGAGTCAGCCGGATAGTCTTCATCAGAAAATGAGATTACCGACCCTGGAAAGAGTCGTTCTTGTTTAGTCGGCTGTTCTGCTACAGCCATTACCATATCCGAAGTGGATCTTCTGCGCTTTCCCGATGATGACTTTATAGGTAGAACTCCACTGATGACATCGATGACTCGTCTCGGCTGGCTTGCACTAGCCTCATTCTGATTGTTCCTTTGTGGTCGAACCCCCTGTTGGACTGTTCGCCCTACAACATAGTGTTGTAGCCTCCCGTTCTGCACATTTTTCTCAATCAGCTCCTTCAAGTCTGGACACCCTTCTGCGTCATGTCCTTTAGATTGATGGTACTCGCAGAACTGATTTTGAAATCCCTGATAGCCCTTCTTTGTTCTAGGTGGTTCAAAGAATTGTGTACCCCTGATTTCATTCAACACCTGCACCCGATCAGCATTCAGGGGAGTGTATGTCTTCTGTCCAAACCTAGGTTGGGCGGATGATTTGTTTGCCTGATTACCTCCCCTCGGACCTAACCTATCCAGTACGTCCGACCTCCCTTCCTTGGGCTTGTAATAATCGGATCCCTTTTGGTTCTTTGACAAAGTAGTCATGGCCTCTTCAATTGCAATGAAATTCTCTGCTCGTTCATAAGCATCGGCCAAATCTCTCGGCGGTTTGAACATGATATCCTTCATCAGCTTCTTTGACCTGTAAATGTCCAACCCCGTTGTAAAAAATCCCAAGGCCTGGGTCATATCCAGTTTGACTACTGCCCCTGCTGCTTCCCGGAACCTCTGCACGTATTGGTTAAGGGTCTCATCTCCCTTCTGTTTGATTTGCATCAGCGATGCAGTCAGCTTTCCCCTTCTTTTGTTGCTGCCGAACCGATCATGGAATTTATCACACAACTCCTTCCACGAATTAATGCTTCCCGAAGGCAAAGACACAATCCACTGTTTTGCTGCCTTCTTCAAAGTAGTTATAAAAATCTTGCACATCCCCGCATCTGAGTGGTTGTAGTACCCCATTACAATCTCATAAGAGTTGGTATGGTCATAGGGATCACTGGTGCCATCAAAAGACTCCAATGGTGGCAACTTCATCTTCGGGTCAGCCTTCTCCATATTAATTACAGCTGAGAATGGAGAATTGGTGTTTGTGGGCTTAACTCCTGCCCTGACTTCAGCTAGTTGTCGCTCCAGTTCGGCCATCCTTCTCAAAATTGGATTATCATCGTCATTTGATTTTCGAACGTCAGGTTCAATCCCTGAATTCCTCTTCGGGCTCCGAGCTTCCTGATCGTCAGGCATGTGTCCTGAACTCCTCCTCGGACTCCGAACATCCCGATCATCATGCACATAACCTAAACTTTTCCTCGGAATCCGATCCTCCTGATCATCATGCACGTAACCTGAAACCCTCCTCGGAATCCGAGCTTCCCGATCGTTGGGTACATACCCTGAAACTCGCTTCGGACTCCGACTTCGGGCATGTCGCCTTTGTGGGGATGGTGAAAGCCTTTGTCGGTCTGAGTAGGTCGACCCCCTATCCCGAAGGGAAGTCGGATCCCCACCTGCTCGTTCCGATCGTGGTCTTGGTGGGCCATAGCTACTTCCGACTCTATATGGCAATTGTGATGTAGGTGGGTCATTCATCCGTCCCCGACCCCCCCTACTTTGGGGTGTATGTAATCCCGATCCTTGTACAGTGTTCTGAGGTCATCATCCCTTCTCAGTTCTGTTAGTAAAACAGCCCACCCCTCTTGCTGATGTTGAAGAGATAATAAAGCCTCCTCTGCTGCATGAATTCGCTGTCTCTTGATAGACTCCCTCTGATCATGGAGGTCTCCTCCTCCAACCGTGTGCTCCCGAACAGAAGCTTGACGAATGGTTTCCCTGTCAGGTCCCAAACTAGGGGAATCAGAGGAAAACAACCGTCGACGAACTGAATTAGAGTGTGATGCCATCGATCCTCCCCTTTGATGGGAAGGACCCAATCTATCCTTGACCGAACCTCTAACCGTAGGTGTTGATGAACCTGTCCGTTCCATATGATTATCTTTATGCTCCATAATCCTACTACACCTGCTCCTTACTTCAAATGTGATTTTTCAAACAGAATGCGCCCCCTCCTTCTAGCGCCAATGTTAACGCCAAATTTTGTAACACCCGCTTAAATCACAAAATAACGAGCAAAATTAAACGTCAAACACAAATAACTCAAAGAAATCACTGTAAGAACACCAGAAATTTACGTGGAAACCCAACTGGGAAAAAACCACGGGGAAAGAGAGTAATTCACTAGAATAAGAGTGATGGTTACAGGTTTTTGTGATAGTAGAGAGCTTGTATGCTGGAAAAAGGGTTCTGTATATGAATAGTAAGTAGAAGTTAGTTTTTTAGATCTTTTCTGTTGCCCCTTTTATATGCCCAGGCAACCATAATTACAAGCATTAATCAACCAAATAAACGTCCCTCTTTCAAACAACCGTTATCACCCAAACAGACTCTTCATCTTCTAAGTAGGCGGGCTCTCCCTCTTCCAAATAGTCCATACCTCAAAATAAAGAGTCCATTAATTAAATCTATCAGGCCCAACCCAATATAATAATAGGGATAACCCCAATAAATTAGTATGGGTCAGTCCAACTCTGGGCCCAAACTATCTCAACCCAACATATTTCAATAACGAAACATGAAATTAAAATTAATTAAATATTAAAGCACAAATAATAGAAGAGATAGAAAATATTATCATTAATAATTATTTTATTTAATTTTCATCCTAGATTAAAGAAAATTAGCTAGACAATAAAGTAAATAAAACAACGAACATAAAGAAAAAAATTAAACACAAAAATAATATAAGGAAACTCTCTTTATTAAAAATCCTTCAACAAGCGTACAATGAATAAGTAATTTAATTATACTTCTACTCTTAACCGAAACTCGATACTTCTCTATTTATAAGGAGAAATTACTTGTGCTTAGACCTGACAAAAGAAGCCCAGTCCCGCAAGTTGACTTGACTCATACATAAAAAATTGGGTCATGGGCTTTATTATTTCAATCCATGAAATGTTGAGTCATTTTGGCCTAGACCGACCGTAAGTTTTTTTATTTCTTTTTACAAAATAACAATCGCGTGGAGTCGAACTCATCAAGATCTTCAACATACTTAGCAAGTGCTCAAACCAACTAAGCTGGGATAACTTGTTATTCAAAATTCAATATATATACTTTTTGTTTCTCTATATCTCTTTTTTATATTTTTTGTTTTATCTGATAACTGATAAGAGTCGAACATAATTGCATTGGGTTAAATACATTTTCCCCCCATGTACTCGACCTTGATTTACAAATATATCACTGAACTGAAATTTTTTACAGTCAACTCATTGAACTGTTTATTTTTTACAAACCGTCATTTTTTCCGTTAGTTCGAGTTAACTTTTAACGAGATGATTAAAATACATCTCTATTTATAAGGAAAAATTACTTGTGCTTAGACCTGGCAAAAGAAGCCCGCAAGCTGGTTCGGTCCGTATGTCAAAAATCAGGCCATGGGCTTTATTATTTCAATCCATGAAAAGTTGAGTCGTTATGACCCGAACCGCCCGTAAGTTTTTTATTTCTTTTTATAAAATAACAATCGTGTGGTGTCGAACTCATCAAGACCCTCAACATACTTAGCAAGTGCTCAAACCAATTGAGTTGGGATAACTTCTAATTCAAAATTCATTATATATACTTTTTTGTTTATCTTTATATCTCTTTTTTATATTTTTTGTTTTATCTAATAACTGATAAGAGTCGAACACAATTACATTAGGTTAATATACATTTTTTCTCCTTGTACTCGACCTCGGTTTACAAATGCATTATTGAAATAAAAAAAATTATAGTCAACTTATTGAACTGTTTATTTTTTACAAACCGTCACTTTTTTCGTTAGCTTGAGTTGACTTTTAACGGAACGATTAAAAAAATATTATTTTTACGAAATTGTCAACTTGAGTTTACAAATGCATCATTGAACTCATCGGTTTTGCTTTTTAATTTTTTTTTGTTTTAACAATAATAATATGCTCTCTGTTACACCAAATTTTTTTTTGATTTTTTAACAACAACAACAACAACAACAACAACAACAACAACAACAACAATAATAATAATAATAATAATAATAATAATAATAATAATAATATCTTCTTCGTTACACAAAAAAAAAGACCAATTTTACTTGTTAAAAATTAATTTGAGGTATTTTAAAAATAAATTTTGATTTAATAATAATAATAATATCCTTTTCGTTACACAAAGAAAAAAAACTATTTTTTTAATTTAATAATATCATCTCCGATACCAAAAAAAAAGAGGACCAATTTTACTTGTTAAAAATTAATTATATGCATTTTAGAAATAAATTTTGATGTAATAATAATAATAATAATAATAATAATAATAATAATAAGAATTTGTGTGCTAAAGTCTATCACTAAATTCACCGGTTTTGCTTTTTAATTTTTTTTGTTTTAATAATAATAATAATAATAATAATACTATTACTACTATTACTAATAATAATAATAAAAAGATTATTATTATTATTATTAAATCAAAATTTATTTTAAAAATATTTCAAATTAAATTTTAACAAGTAAAACTGATCTTTTTTTTTTTTTTTTTTTTGTGTGTAACGGAGAGGATATTATTATTATTATTAAATCAAAATTTTTGTTTCTTTTTTTGTGTAACGAAGAGGATATTATTATTATTATTATTATTATTATTATTATTATTATTATTATTATTGTTGTTGTTGTTGTTGTTGTTGTTGTTGTTGTTGTTAGATAAATATTTTTTTTGTAACGGAGATGATATTATTATTATTATTATTAGAATAATAATTATTATTATTAAAACAAAAATGAATTTAAAAAGCAAAATCGGTGAGTTCAGTGATCCGTTTGTAAATCCAAATCGACAATTGTGTAAAAATAATATATTTTTAATCATTCTGTTAAAAGTCAACTCGAACTAATAGAAAAAGTGACTATTTGTGAAAAATAAGTAATTTAATGAATTGACTATAAAAAATTTCAGTTTAATAATATATTTATAAACTGAGATCAGAGTACGAATGGAAAAAAATATATTTAACCCCAATTGCATTATGTCTCTCCGTCTCTCGCCTCCATCTAGATCTAAAATTACTCTGCCCTCTCTTTCTCTCACCTCCACCGTCTAGATTTGAGATATAAAATTACAAAATGTCTTTTTCATAATTTTGTTAATTGTATATGTTGATCATGTATTTATTAATCTTATTTGGGGTTAGCAATCAAGGATTATTGGCAAGTGGATCACAGAACTATTGTTTTTGTAGTTGACCCTACCTTTGGTAAAGAGCTCATAGACATTAACTTCTTCTAATTACATATATCATTGATGAATGATTTGTGTACTTTTTTTTTTTACTAAACAAGCAAATAGGCAATATATTGAACTCTAATGTGGGGGATTCGGTGGATCAAGACATACCGTGTAACACCCCAGTCCCACATCAGTTAATGTGGGATATTTGGATGTGTTTATAAGGACCCAAGTTGCTATCATTAATACCTTCAGTCATGACCTTTTGGGTGAGCCTGTGGTGGGCTATGATGACCCAAGAAGATATTATTGAGACAGATCATTGGGCCTTATTCTGCTGTGATTTGATTTGGACTCGAGATTTGACCCGGGTCGTTACATATGGTATCAGAGCCGACTCTCGAAAGCTCGGGTCGGGTCATCCGATCGGGTTGCCGGAGGTGGGGACACGAAGGCGGACCTAGTAGACCGCTGGTATTATCCCACAATAGCTAGAGAGGCAAAGTTTCTGGGCCTTGTGTGACTATGTGTTCGGCCTGACGGGGACGTCAGGTATTTAAGTGGGGGAGTTTGTAACACCCCAGTCCCACATCAGTTAATGTGGGATATTTGGATGTGTTTATAAGGACCCAAGTTGTTATCATTAATACCTTCAGTCATGACCTTTTGGGTGAGCCTGTGGTGGGCTAAGATGACCCAAGAAGATATTATTGAGACAGCTCATTGGGCCTTATTCTGCTGTGATTTGATTTAGACTCGAGATTTGACCCGGGTCGTTACATACAGCGTAGCTTCTGGAGTCGCCTGGCTAGAAAGTATGGAAACATGTTTTACTGGAAAGAGAAGATAAAACTTTCATTTACTTTTGACACCGTTTTCTTCATAGTAATATTTTTAGAACTAGACCGATTATTAAACCAATAACGTTATAAATATATAAAAAAATATATTATTAATAATTAATAAAATTTTAAAATATTTAATTTTTTGTAAGCTAAAATATAATGAAATTATGTTATAATATTACTAAAAATATCTAATTTAAAAAAAAAAAAACTTTAAAACTAGTTCAACTAATTGATTTTATCGGTAGTCAACCGGTTCTACCAGTTTTTGATTAAATCGATTGAATCGGTCCAAATCGGACCAAACACTGAACCGGGTCTCGATTCAATCGACCGGTCCAATTCAATTTTCATAACATTGCTTTTGAATTTGTTTGGATTGTAATGTATCTTTGTGATATTATGATTTATTATGGGTGACACAAGGAGAAGACATGTCTATTGAATCTGTTGTCCTGACAATGTCGAGTTGCTTGAGAGAACCAGTGGGACCAGATAATTGCTCAGAGATAAAATAGTTGTAGATGCGGCTGTTCTTTCCTCCGGTGGGTTATTTTTGTTGTCTCCGGCCATTTGGCCCGCAGGTTAGCCTGACTCAGGCCAACCCGAGCCACGGGCTTATGTCTTAAGCCTATAAAAACCTGGGCCATTTTTGGCCCAGCCTACATATGATTAGGTCTGTTTGGGCTGACCCAGTTCGTTTGTCAAGCCTACTTGTATTCCATTTTGGATAAGGGTGTTCATTCGGTTAAAATCGGACTGGACTGAACATGTACCGAATTTATTTGGTAAATCAATTCTGTATCGATTTTTTACAGAAAATTATTATTATTAATTATTTAATAATAATAATAATTTTAAAAAAAATAGGATAACCGGTACGGTCCAGAATATACCGGACTACCAAAACTCCGAATCGGTACCGGACCGGTCACTATTTGGACCGAACCCTCTTATTCGATATACACAAAATACCGGTTAAACCGATTTTTTTGACCAACTTATAAATTGTGATTGAACAAACCCTCAATTTAATGGGCCAAAAGTTACCGAACTAAATTTTTTGATAGAATTTAACACCCACTTTCTTTAATAAAATTCTTCTAAACATAATTTCTAATATTTATTTAAAATATATGAAATAAAACAAAAGTAGGGAGAGGGAGGGAATAATTGAGATATAGTAAAATATAGCCAATACCTTATTTTGAATTATGTATCTTCCTTTCACCTTAATTACTCTCTCTTCCACAAACTAATCTTATTTGTCGAAAAAATATAAATTTATATAAAGAAATATTTCTTATTTTCTTAAAATATTGAAGGCTATGAAAGTCTACAAACTATAGGTGAACCTCACGTGCTAATTGTATCGATCATGAGCTATCTAGATTACCTACGTCCCTAGAGATTTTTGTATTTGTTTTTGCTAGTTTGAACAAAATTTTAACATTTTTATTTTTGACAAGTATAGTTTTTAAGTCCTCATGCACTTAAGTCTTATGAGTAATTATTTTATGTCTATAGTGATATTAACTCTCTAATTTACAAGATTAATATATTCTACCTTTTGTGACTTTTTTTTAAAAAAATAAAAGAAAAATAGGAAAAAGTTAATTACAGATGAACCTCATTTAGATTTGATTAATAATAAGAAAAAGCCTATATCATCTCTCTAAAGCCTCGATCCCAAACGCAGAGCACCCCTTTGAGTTTTTAAGTGGATTTCTTTTTTCTTTTTACATATATTAGCTAGTTTTTATAAATTAAAATTTGAAAATCAGTTTTATACCAATTGTTTGTAAATCATATAATTTTGTATTTCTAGAGAAAATTAATATTATTCACTATGATAAAATTTATTTTAATAATTCTAACACAATCAAAAAAAATTAATTTTCTCTTAAATTATAGAATTGGTAAATTCTTATTGGATAGTATATATCAAAAAGGAACATATTCTAATAACTATTGAGGATCAAATATTAAATACAAATATCAATTTTTAAACGAATAGTCCGTAAAGCTAGCTACCTTTTATCTATATCAGTCATCGACACAACACGCGCGCGCACATTCTTAATGTAAATTATCAACACAAAAAAAGTACTATTTATTTTAAATTTTATAATTTTAAATGAAAATATGAATTTAAAAATTTAAAAATTTACTTTTAAAAATCAACCAGGGAGAGAATATTAATAAATTAACATTTTTACTTAATCTTCTTATTAAAAAGGACGTTGTTGTAACTCTTTAAGCTAAGAGAACAACCCCACCCTTCCGCTTTGTAAATTAAATCTAAAAACTAATTAGAAAAAGAGAAATATTAGGAGTCTTAATTTTTTAAATCTCAAGTGATGTAATAATAATATTTTAATAAGATTTGAAGGGATAACTAATCTCAAGAGTCGACAGATATACCTAACTAATAAATCCGGTTAAGGTTAAGTTATCTCAACACATGTTATTATAAAATTTTATAGTTTATGGTTTCATTTATTATAAGAAAAAAATTGTATTTTAACTTTAATACATTATTTGTGGGCCATCACAAATATAATATTTAATATAATTAATATAAAAAAAATTATAAAAATTCTTAATAATACGTGATGTAACAACTTTATCATAATCGAATCTCTAATTAATATAATAATGTCACGTCATTTAAAAAACTTGTTAGTACAAAAAATTTAAAATTCTTAACAATACTTGATAACCAACTTTTTGACACTATTTGTTACCATAAGTGTTTGTATTAGATATCAGGCACACGTGATTAGTGAGGGGCTGATGCGTGATTAGTGAGGGGATTAGTGGTTAAGGAGATTTATATTTTTCCTTGATTTGGCCAGCATCAGAATTATTATGAATGTATCAAATCGATTTGGAGAGAGTCCGCTCTTAAGAAATAAAACAAATAAAATGTTAAATTTTTATATATATATTTTTTTGAAACTCATATTATGACGAGAAATTACAATTAAAATGTCATAAGGAAACGGTGAAATAAAAAATTTTTATCTGTCGTATAGTGCAACGGTGATAAAAAAATGGTTATAAAAAAATTAATACGAAATGATATGTCGAATTATAATTAATTGATGTTTCAATACATAAGAATATATATTTTTAAAACTCACATTATGACGAGAAATTACAATTAAAAGGTTATAAGGAAAAGGCGAAACAATTTTTTTTTATTTGTCGTATGGTATAAAAAATGGTTATATAAAAATTGATACGAAATGATATGTCGAATTATAATTAGTTAATATTTTAACACATAAGAATATGTCCAATAAATTTAATCAATCATTATCATACATATCATTTTGTATCATATTTTTGTATTTAATATTTTTTTTACCAAGTTATTATTGTTGCTCTATTAACGACATTTCAAAAGTTTCTTATCTTCGTACTTTAGCTTACAAAGTAATAAGGAAAAGGAGAAACAAAAAATAACGGACTTTTCAGTCACACACAAAAACAGTAAATGGAAATAGGTAATTGAAGTTGACGAGTTTAGCTCACCCAAGTAAAGGACGATGATACGAAAACAAAGGAACACACAATGAGTCATCTTAATAACATAGCATTTACTCCCTCCGCTATAAAATATAAAATATAATTGATTTATGAATTTAATTTAAAATATTTTTAAATTTAAAAATAGCATAAATTTATTTATTATTGATTAATGAAACAGAAAGATTGTAAACTATCTAAAAATTATTACTAATTATATAATTGATTGTTTCAGAATTTTTAATGAAAAATCTCATTCATCTTAAGTATAAAAATATTTTAAATTGATTTTTAAAAATTAATAATTATTTTATAATGTGAGGTTTATCAGAGTCGTCCCTGGGCCAGGGCTGCCGCCCACAGCCCACTGTTGAGCGGGGGCCCAAAATTTAATAAGCCAGCTAGCTTATTCTACTAACTAAAAAGGAAATCAGCACTTGCATGCATTCTTTTAAAAATCAAATTTATAAAGTATATATATATATACACACACACACACACATTACATCCATCCGTATATAATATATTTATACATATATACTATATAGTAATACATATGTTATAATTTAATACATGTATTATAATTATAATTACACCAAATTATAAAATATTAATCATAATTGTATAATTATACATAGCTAATATGTATAATAATCATTCCATCAATAATAGAATTAATCCATAATTTATTTTAACACCTTTTGTGGAACGAACCAACTAATTAAATAAATAATATTCATTCCATTAATTATTTTAATTAACTCATTTAATTTATACTTTTACTATTGTGCAACTAAATTACATCTTCCATTCCATAAATTATTTTACTATTTTACTATTGTGCAACTAAATTATTTTAATGATGTTTTGTGATTCGGATTTCATTGTTATTTTTATTTTGTAGGTACATGTGATGATTCTTTACTTCGATTAATTGTGGAGGATGAAAAAAAGATTGATCAAATCAAGAAATACTTATAGAAATTCGGGAGGAAGCATGTAGACTCAAATATGTAGTTTTTACTTTTTAATGCAATATTTACAATTCGGGGTACTCTTTTTCCTTCGTTTGGGGTTTTATCTCATTGGGTTTTTCCCAAATAAGGTTTTAACGAGGCCCCAAAGTGTTTTTTCTTATCTTTTGTAAATTCTTATAATTTTAATAAAAATAATTAATTGATATTTTATTTATTTATTTGTTTAATTTGTATAAAGGGGTACACTTGAGAAAATTTGCCCCGGACCCTAGAAAACCCAAGACCGGCTCTGAAGTTTATATATATAGGGAAATGATCTATATCAAATGGTTGATTTGTGCACTATTCTAACAAAATGCATCTTACTCACTCTATAATTAGATCTAACGACCAAATATAGAGACTTTTTTCTCCTAGAAAGAGTACTGGCAGACTACTCTGTAGCTAGAAAGAGTAGCGGCAAGGAAAAAAATCCCAGTTGCTGCTCCTTCTGGCGATAATTGGCGGCAAGCAATAATTGTCGATGCCTGTCGCGACAGCCATCATAAGCCATCGATGCATGCCCCATCCATTAATAGCTACCGATACCTGTCTATACTTACCGATGTTTGCAACCAAAAGGAATAGGGGTTGAGTTTTTCCCCCATACAACTACTCATTCTAATGCCAGAGTAGTTTGTCGCTATTCCTTCTAGTAACTAAAGGAAAAAAGTCACTATTTTGAGTTGTTAAATCTACTTATGGAATGTGTAATATGTATTTGTTGAAATATTGTTTATAACAAGTTAACAACTATTTATTATGACTCATTCTCCACACACACACACACACACACACACACATATATATATATATATATGAGTAGTTATCTATAACAATCGTTTGTTATGGATACTATTACAACAAATAAATATTTCATCGTTTATTATAGGATTTAATGGCTAGGAAAGGGTCTGACCACAACTCTTACATGCGATTAGGAAGAATTTTGTTTTTTTAGCCTGACCGTATATAGGAGATGCGGTCAGCCTAACCACATATAGGAGATGCGGGCAGGAAAAAATTCTACATGCGCCTAGAATAGATCGATATTCCTAAATCAAATGTCATATCTCTCCAACTTAGAGCAAATCGATATTTCCAAATTAGACACTACTAGAGATAAATTCGAATCGATAACGGGAGCACTGTAAATGACATGCTTTTTTTTTAGTTTATTAATACCTTCATTTTTCATGTTTCACTTCTTCAAATGATCTGGAAAGTTATCATATTATTTTGAAAGTTCATATAAATTTTCAATTTAGACTTGGTACTTTTAGAAACATGAATTGCATGCTTTCTTTTCTATGTATATTCATAATGATTAATTTGTGGTATGAATACTATGACAAAGACATTTTGAGTTTGACTTGACTACGTGTAGGAGTTGCAGCCTACATGCGACCAGACCATTTTTTTTTAATGCCTGGCAGCATATAGAGGAGTTGCTACCAAACCCTCTCCTAGCTATAAAATCGTGTAAGGAACACTAAGAAATTTATTTACTGAAATAGTGTTTAAGACCTGCGGAACTGGACCCATTCCACTCGATCTAGCCCAGTGATTGAATGATTTTAGTACTATAAGTCGTGGGACATATATGCTTTGATGGGTTTTGCCCATAACCATTGACCTAACTCGGCAAGACTCATTAAATTTATTTCTATCACCCATCAAATGAATTCATTTGCCGCCGTTAGAAAAAACCAATTCCTCCATAATTAATTTCCTTCTATAAAATTTGGATATAAAAATAGAAAGATAATAAATTAAATAAAGACGACACTTACTTTACATCATCTAATAATAAAATAATAACATGTCGCATTAAGGGATTATAATTTTCCTATTGTAAATAGCAATCAAACAATCTAGTAATTCATTTCAAATACCATAATTTTCTCTTAAATATCTTATATGATATTATATGCTGTTATTAGATGATATAAAATTTTAATTTTAATGAACGGGATCTTTCATGGAAGAAATAAACGTCAACCCCCAAAACTTTCCACTCAATTCCCTTTGATTTAGACATTAATAAATTTTAAAATAAGAAAGAAAAGAAAGAAAGCTAAATAAAGGTTAAACAATTTTTCATCACTTCTGTTGATGTATAAGTAAACAGCTTTACCCAGTGAGTGTGTCTCGCTCCTTGTAGTTGGTCAAATATGCCTATTGATATTTTAAAATTTTGATTGTATTTTAAAAGTATTTGTTTACTGTTGTGTTCACTAACTGATTTTAACATTAACTCTCTCACTAATTTGAAATCTAATAGAATAATAGTATATATTTGAATTTTTTTTTATCATCTTATTTTTTTTTTTATCATTTATAACAAATTCAATTTTCTCTCGCGTATGGATAATTTTTTTATAAATAAATTTTCATATTTTCACAACTTTTTTCTCGTGTGATTGTAGGACCCATCTAATATTCTTATAAAATATATCTTAGAACATTATAGATTTTTTTTTTTTGTGAATATATTAATTCTCTTATTATATATTTCCTCATTTCTATTGTATAGGTCGTTTTATAATTTTTTTTCTTTTTCAAAATATAAGACGTTTTATATATATCTAAAAAGAAAAATCTAATCATTTTTTACTCTACCTTTAAAAATAGAATAATTGAGAGAGACAGAGAAAGAGAAAGAGTAATTAATTATTGCATGGGTAGTAATAAAATTTTAAATTAACGTTAATTATCTAACATTAATATTAATGAGATTTTTTAATATATGTGATTATGTTTTAAACGACCTATATAATAAAAAAGAGGAAATAGTCATTTGGATTGTTTTACTATAAAAAAAAAATAATAACCCAAAAATATTTCCCTTAATTGATGGCCGCCATAAATCACGACTGGAATATTTTCCCACTAAGTTTTTAAAAAAAATGCTAAAAAAAATATAAATTTTTTGTTAAAAAAGAGAGAAGTCAATTGATGTCTTCACAATCCGCACCGTATCCTACCATTTCTACTAAAAAATAGGTAAATAAATTTCCACGTAAACGACTTTAAAGAGGGAGGGACCGCGACAGGAGACGTAGGGACAGATATAATAACGACATTATGAGGTTGGGTGTGCAAATCATAAGCTGTAGTTCGATAAATACCAGGGTGAGCTCCCTTTGTTTAGGGGATCAAATGACGACATTATGCCAACACTTTACACTCACACCAACAAACCAATAGTATTTATAAAATACTACTACAACTACTACCGGTCTTTATCAGTATATATAAAACACAGCTAATTCCTCCTCCACAAACCCAACAATAACCTCTCTCTTTCACCATGGTTTACCGTCAAGTTTTGCCAAGTAATTATACAACGATAATATATCTTTTTCTAGTTCTGCTTCCTGCAATAGTCTCGGGGGAGTCCATATGTGGAGATGAAGGAGGGCAAGAGCATAACAAAAGCAAGTCGCTTAAATTTAAACTAATTGCCATTGCTTCGATTCTGGTGGCCGGGGGAATTGGGGTGAGCCTGCCACAGCTGGGGAAAAGAATCGAGGCGCTTAACCCAGAGAATGATATGTTCTTCATGATCAAGGCCTTTGCAGCTGGCGTGATTCTGGCAACTGGATTTGTTCACATACTGCCGGACGCATTTGATACTCTGACATCGCCGTGCCTGAAGGAGAATCCATGGAGAAAGTTCCCATTTGCGGGATTTATAGCGATGATGTCAGCAATTGGAACACTGATGGTAGACTCGTTGGCGTCTGGTTTCTACAAAAGGGGGCACTTTAACAAGGATAAGCGAGCGATTGTGGATGAAGAGAATGTTGGTCGTGACGAACACGGGGGTCATGTACATATTCATACTCATGCCACACATGGTCACGCTCATGGCTCTGCCATCCCTTCTCAAGATCAACAAACTAGACTACCAGATCTTATACGGCATCGCATCATATCACAAGTAAGCTAATTATGATTTCCCCTCCTTTTTGGTTATATAGGGGGAGTATGCAGTATAAGTGCTCGAGGCTATACTTACGGTGGCTTTGTTGATAGGTTCTGGAGTTGGGAATAATTGTCCATTCAATAATCATTGGGATCACATTGGGAGCTTCGGAAAGTCCAGGCACAATAAAGACTCTACTGGCAGCCTTGTCTTTCCATCAATTTTTTGAGGGATTGGGACTTGGTGGATGCATCTCTCAGGTATCACCACCTCTTCATTTCTATCTAGAATCATAGCTTGATAGCATCAATGTTTTTGTCTACCCTGAAAAGCCAAAAAAAGAAAGACAAAAGACAAAAATGACTCTCTTGTCAATTGTTATGATTAACGTTTGAAAACATCAAAATCGAGCGACAGATTCTGTCAGAGCACAAATAAAATTTAATTATGTAATTTCTAACGATGTTGCAATCCAGACCAGGTAAAGATAAAATAAAGTTTACATTGATGAGATAACCTTATGGGTGGCAAGGCTGTATAGCTTTTCGCTTTACTAGGGTGCAACATCTTGTATAATAATTAATATGTGGGGTTAATTGATGTTTTGTTCCCCGTAGTAAAGAGGGTAGTAAAGAGGGTCGATTATCTTTGTGGTTATCAATTTTTTTTTATTGTAATTATTAATTTATTTTTTTGTTACAAATATATTACTGTACTCCAAAAATATTGCAACAGAGTAATTCTGAAAAATTCCGTTCAATTGATTTAACATTTGTCTAGGTGGCTTAACATGTATGATGACATTAGTGTTAAAGTGGCATGTGAGGCGCACTTTGTTAATGTTTTATAAATAAATAAAAAATTATAATTTTCTTATCTTCATTATCTTTAAATGAAACCCAGAAACCCCAAAATCACTGCCTACAACAATGACGCCGGCGAAGACCAATCTGAAATTCGAGACACTAGCTGCTATTTTCCGGCAGCCGAAAAGATACGAATTGTAGCTGCGATATGTGCTTGGCCAGTATCAATGCCATTCTCGATCTCATGCCTTTGAGCATTCAAAGAACCTCTCTTACTAAGATCTCCAAACCCATTTCTCGAACACCCATTTCCTTCAATTCTTCGATTTTGACACCCACATTGAGAATTTCTCCGGTGAGGATGGTGTCGCCACCTCTTAAATCGACTGCCAGAATGAGTTTTCAGGGAAAGAGGAAGAAGGAGAAAGGAAAGATGGGATTAAGGGTTATTGCTGATGAGGTTGATTTTGGGTGTGGGGTTGATTTTTGCGGTGTTGTTTGGATTTTCTTAGGTGGTTTCTAGGTTTTGCCGACCTGAATTGTTGCCGAATTTGGTGAGGAATTTGGGGGAGGAATCTTGAGTTTTGCAGTATTTGAATGAAAGAATGGACTACTTGGGTGGTTTCAGGATTTTTTTTATTTATTGTTTTGCTTTATTTTATGGGTCCTCTTAGCCTGTGTCCTTAGGCACATGCTAAGCACAAAAAACAAAAATAAAATTTATTTATTTATATATTTGTATGGAATTCAATACATGGGGTCTACTAGTATATTATTTTTTTATGTATTGAATTCAGTACAAATACATAAATAAATATTATTATGTATTATTTTCAGCGCTTAAAATGTGTTCTTAGGACACATTCTAAGAAAATCCTTATTTTATATATGTGATACTTAAACTTTTAATGTGTTTTTGTCCTTCTTTAAGAACAATGTTCATTTTCAATTTTATTTTTTCTATGTGGGCATTTAAAATATTAAAAACTTAGCTACTTATCCACTTATACAATTATATATATAAGGAATTAATATTTTTACAGATTTTTTTGATATTTCACATGTAATATGTTGTTATACAACTATATCAACGGTCAAAACTGTTATTATAGACTTATAGTGATATTTTTCATGTGAAAATATCAAAAAAATTTGTAAAAATATTAAAAAAAATTTGTGAAAAATATAAGTTTCCTATATATATATATATATATATATATATATATATATATATATATATATGTATATATTTTAATATAAAATGTGGACCCTGATCTCTACATCATTTTAAATGTTAGCCACATAAATTTTTCCGTTAGTATTGCTTGTATAATAATAAAATATTTAGTAATTATAATAAAAAATTGACCTTCAGTACAGATCAAAAAATCAATAAACCCCTAATACGTAAAAGCATAACGTTGTTTCCATTACTTTATAGTACAGTTAAACATGCAACGTACTATGGCCTCGTGTAATTTCTATTTCTAACGATTAGAAAGTCTTTATGGCAGACAAAATTCAAATCTTTTTTTTTCGTACGCAGGCAAAATTCAAATCTCCACGCGCGATAATTATGGCGGTATTTTTCTCCCTCACCGCCCCCGTAGGGATTGTTATTGGTATAGGAATATCAAATGTTTACAGTGAAAATACCCCCACTGCTCTAATTGTTCAAGGGATATTCAATTCTGCTTCTGCTGGGATTTTGATATACATGGCGCTTGTGGACCTACTAGCAGCAGATTTCATGGATCCAAGGATGCAAAACAATGCAAGGCTTCAAGTAGCGGCGAACGTTTCACTACTTTTAGGAGCAGGTTGTATGTCTGTTTTGGCCAAATGGGCTTGATATATCCCCTGTTCAGCAATGACTTATAAATTAATTAAACCAACTTTTAAGTTATTTGCTATTAGTGAGATGTTTGGTAATGACTTATTTTTTAACTTGTAAGTCAAAATAAATGAGTAACAATTTGGTACTTATTTAAAAATGACTTATAAGTCAATTGTAATAAGTTGATTTGACTAAATATAATATTTATTTTACCCTATTTTATTTTGTTAAATTACGTATTTATCCTTCCAACTTAATATTTATTTTTTCTCCAACGTAAATGAACATGTAATTACGTATTTTAGTAATTTTTATATTTTATTTTAATTTATAAGTCATCATCAGCCGAATACATTCATAACTTTTTTAACTTAATTTTTTACTTATAAATCAATATGATGCCAAACGTTTGTACTTATAAGTCATAACTTAAATTTTAACTTTAAGTCGTTGCCGACGAGCAGGATAGCTCATTCCAGGATCCCAGTAGTTTTCTCAAAAACGATCTCAGGCAGTGAACAGAAACAAAATACAATTTAAATGAAAAATCCCATGCTCATTCCTCTGGAGAAAGGTTCACACCGAGGTAGGAAGAAGCGGAGTGGATACGAGGGGATTACCGATAAGGGGTGGTTCTCATCGATCATGCATGGCAGCCACTCTCTCGGCTGAAAACGAAAAGAAGAAACAAAACTATTCTAGCATCTCTAACATGCCAGTACATACAAGAGAGCAATGTTGAAAACAGAAATCATTTCCATGGCCAGAGTCTGTAGTTTTGTAGAGAGATAAATGTACAGTACTGAATTTGTTTAATATAACCTAACAACTGAAAAATATGAAATTAATTGCTAAAACCAATAAAATGTAAGCATATGTAATGCAAAAGGAGGAAATATTCCTCCTTTTGCAGTTATCATGAATCTTCAACCAGTGGAATAATACTGCAACTCAGGTATTATCGTGGGAAAAAATGTGCTTGCTATAATATGGCATTATTATCATAGCAAAATGCAGAGTCCTGGAATCAAATCCTTACCAAATCATATCTTCCAAAAAATTGTCAAACAGCTTGTTCTCTGCCAGAAACGGACCTCCCTCCCTCACCTATGGCCCTGCGAGGGTACAAAGTTAGCCAACCACCCTTTAATTGACAAAGAAGCCCTTCCTCCTCCCCCAAGGGAATTCTGCAGGCATCTTCAAGGTAGAGGGGTATCAACTTGATTATAATTTTAAGTTGAAGGAATATTTACAGAAAGAAGGGGGGTGATTTAATCCCAATCCCTGCTTTATCTATTTTACTTTTTTGATGTCTTTTTGCACGTATGTGTGCATATATAATATTTATATATATATATGCTTGGGCATACATTCTTTCCGTTTCACAATAGTATGATTTATAAAAAAAATCTACAAATGTTAAGAATGTATTTTGTGCCATTTTATACTACTTACGATCAATAAAAAGAGTACATTTTTTTTAACAACAAAAAAATTACAAATGAAAATCTTTTTGCAAAAAAGACGGAGTACAATTTTTTTTAAAGGGGTGGACAATATTGTTTTTTCCCACATATATCCCTATGTTAACAAAACAAATCCAAAAAACAAGTGGGGCAGGTGACCACCCTTGCCCCAACCTCCGTCCGCCATTGTACTAGCTCATCAAAATTTTAACTATTTGATACTGTGTTCTATCACTTTTCATAATCATGCAAGTACAAGATATTTAAAGTCTAAATTATTAACAGGAGCACTAATGTTCTTTGTTTTTTCTGCAAAATAATCTTACTAGTATGAAAAGATATATTACTTAATTAGCAAAAAAAAAAGAAAAGAGATATATTACTTTAGTTTTGTTTCAATGGTCAACAAACTAAAAGCAGCATAAAATTTAATAAAGTCTTATTCTTCAGAAAGGGTTGGTACAGAAAAAGTTTAAGCATTCAAGACATTCTTCTATTGTGAAATTTTCCAATTTAGACTAAAAGAAGGCTGAAGCTTCTACAAGCTCATGCAATGAGGCATCTATTTATTACTCCAACGTACAAAATGAGAATTCTATCTAACCTTTTGACTTTTTCATGCTTTATAAGGTGTGACTAGGATGCATTTTAGACAATAATTTTTCGGAGTTTTTAACTTTTTCCAATATTAAATTACGACCATGTCTTGTTATTAGGGAAAAATATTGAAAAAGAAAATGTTTATATCTCTTAGGAAAACCTTAATATGTATATAGAAGTCAAGGACTCTCATTTATGGATGGAGAGAGTACCACGTTAGAATTTAATTTTAATTTTAACTATTGATGGTGGAGAGAGAACGAAAGGGGGGAAATATTAAGGGGTTTGAACCCACTTCTTGGCTAAACACCGACTCCTTCTAAAACCCAAACCTCCCGCCCTATAAATTTGCTTCTGCGTACTAAAAAGCTATCAAAAACTTCCATTGGGCAAAAAAAGGGAGTAGTGACTTGCTCACAAAGCTAGGGTGTTCACACAATGATTTTTATTTTATTTGAATCACTACATAAATGATATCCCCTCAATATCTGTTCCCCTGGTTCTCTTTCCCTTATTCTTTTGGAGGTTAAGCTAACCTGGAGATTTTAACAAACTAAAGCAATAAGAAAGATGCAATCATGCAAAAATAGAAAACCTACAAAAGGGTCGCATAAACGTACTCAACCAACTTTTCCAGATGAATAACTCATCTAGTAGGAAGGGATGATTGATCATTAGCTTTTGTTTTTAATCTTTCCAAGATGATGGGATATATGACCCACATATAGTGTAGAGTAGATACAGGTTATTGTACCCTGATCCTTTCACTAATTCTTTTACCTTTATTTTTTGGAGGTTAAATTACCCTGGAGATTTTATCAAACTACAACACTTAGAAATACGCAAGAATACAAAATCTAAAGGATCAGAGTTTAAGAGAGAGAGCCAATATACATAATATTGTAACTAAACCAACTCTTCCAAATTAAGAACTCGCCTAAACGTTCGACTTAATTATTCAGTTTTTTGTTTTAATCTTCCCACATTGTACCCCTCCCCTTTGCTGCAGTGGTACCCCCCAAAGAGGCAAAAATCGCCAAAAGATTGTCTATATTTTCAAGCATCTTTACCATACATCCATACCCTCAAAAAGTGAAAAAACAGATGATTCCATTAGTAAATAGAAGAAGTAAGAAAATAATTACATCATGGCATCATCCAGATAACACCAAAATCATACTCCCTCCATTCCAAATTGAGTGTCATCTTGAAAAATATGATTTCAGCATACGGATTACAAAGCATTCAAATGACATTTAGATAATATATATTTTAATTTAGTTTTTTTTCTTTCTAAATTATTCTATAGCATCTAAAGGGAAGTTTTAAGGAAAAGAATATTATATCTAAATGCCGCGTCACATTATTTTGGAATTGGGCTAGAGGAAGTACCATATTCATAATCATTGGACCCGATCCCATCATAAGTTTGCCAAAACGCAAAATCTGCATCACACTACAAAGAAGAACAAGCAAATATATCAAAATATGATGAGTCGAACAAAGTGACAAAAATAAACAACAAGTAATGAAAATGTCCAAATGTAGTCTAGGAGTAAGAATTAAGAAGTGTTAGCTTACAAGGTAACTTTTTTCTCAAGAATAAATAAATTGCATACCTCGATCTCCATACGCTGAAGACTATCAAAAAATTATACAAATCACTAGAGGCAACCACGAAAGGTGTTGAGAGAAATTTGGAGTATTGGTTGTCACCTTCTTCTATACATATCCTCAACATTAAGCCGTCCCTCATCCTACTCTAAGCTCCCTCCTGTCCTTCCTTCCCTATTGTTTGCTAAACAAAAGAGGATTGTCAATACACAATGAATTTGTCGGTTTATAAGTTGCTTGAGAGGAGAACCAAGTAAATGTCTTGAGTACCCCTAGACATGACAAAGCAAGTAAATCAGGACTTCGATCTCCAAACATATAAAATATGGAAAAATGATATATATTGCAAATGTTTATGTCAATTTTTTGATTGCGAGTTATGAGGATAAGTATTAGTGGTACCTTTTGGAGAGATGTGTGATAAGTGGGACCCTCTTATAATTCTATCAAATCCCATGTATTGATATGTTTCGCAATTGTAATTCGGCACAAATTTGTAGTAATACATAGCAGGACTCGTAAAATATTAATACGTTGTGTGCAAGCTCTTTAGGGTTCGCAAACAAACCAAACTGTTTATGAGCTCGACTCAGGTGATGGCTTGCTCAATCTTGTTTTCTAGACTAATGAACCAAGAACAAGCTGCATGAATCTGAGTTCGAGTTCATCCAATAGCAGTTAACCCAATCTTTATTACATAGACCACGCTACTGCTAGGTTTGTATGGAGTCCTATGTAAAAGATGTCAACCAAATGATAATTCATGCCTGCAATACACTTAACCAGAATTCACAAACATGATTTAATACACAAAATATGTGACAATAAGAAAGAAGTTATAGTCCAAAACTGAGGCAACAAGAAGTGCCCCGAGTGGGATCAACACTATCCAATTGCCACCTGAAACTATTACAAAGTGAAATTTTGATGTAATTGACAAATAGGTGATAGACATTAAGTAAGAAATTAGAACTTCCAACTCAAAAAAGAAATGCTTATAGAGATAATAATTGTACAACAGTTCTGAGAACAACACTTTTAATTGTTTGCATTGATCTGCTGCTAGGCATGAAAGTTTGAATGGGGACAATGACTAATTCAAATTTCTAAGGAGGGCGGGGAGTGGAAAGAGAATTAGTTTTATAACTGTTTAAGAGCTGAAAAAATTTACACCTGAGAGCCATGTTATAAAGGAAAGCAACAGGAACATCCAGGAGTCTAATAGACCAAGATGAGAGAGCAAGGCATGACATATTATACTAATAAGATAAACTTCACAAATCAATATTATATCTGAAGCTAGTGAAAGTTTTGTGAATAGTATTCATTTCAACACAGTATATGTAGCCAAGATAACTTTAATACTGACTATGTCAGACTTTATGTCTTGGAATATCATCAGTTAAAAATTAATTCAAATTCCATGATAATTAACAAATAAAAAAAAAATAAAGAAAGAAGATAGGAGAACAGCAACATCTAGAAAAGAATAACTTACAACTTCATTTCAAATACATATCCAGTAACTATCCCATATATCTTAAATAGTTACACCACTTTGTTTGAAACAAGAGGTTTAGGAGGGGATAGAGATCTAATTTCAGGAGCAGAACTAGGAAATAGTGTATTAAGCTTGTGCATCAGAATGTCTGCCCTTGACGGGATCTCATTTAAAAGGAATTGCTGAACAATTGGTTTTTTAAACCAATCCAAGACAGAATCTCCTGGGGCCCTCAGAACAACCTTACTAACCTCAAATGGTGATTCTACTGAGCTAAGCATCTGTGCAATCACAATTTTCAGCGTCGGTCCAGTGACCAACTTGATTCGTCTGGGGACAACACCATAGTATAACATCCGCTTCCTGAATCGATGGAGGGTGTGAATGACTGCTATAAGAGCTGCACCAACTGATAAGTTTCTGACATCAAGGGACCAAGCAATATGCTGATCAAATACAATTGCTTTTGGGAAGAGCTTGTTCTCATAGGCAACTTTCCATACACAACGAGCTCGATTTATCTGTCCCATTAGAACAAGGTAATTGAGGAGAACATTAACAAAATACTTTGCAGCTCCCTCTTCCAGTTCATAATCAATACCCTGGAAGAATTCCCTCACATAAGATAAAACTGGCTGCTTCCTTTGTTCAGGGCCTGTAAAAAGTCCACACATGAAAGTTTGAGCCTTATGTTTCGTAGCACTGAGGATCAACATCAGATTCTTCTCGTTGTCCTCTTCCTGACATCTTACAAGATGGGCTAGAATTGATGTGTAAAGTATAAGATCAACCTTTGCAGCAGAATTCACATAAGTTTCAAGGAGAGGCTTGGCAGACTCATACAGACCATTCTTCATGCATGACTCAAAGAGCTGTCTGACTATGAAATTATTCGTTCTTATCCCAGACGAACCCATGAAACGTAACCATCTGAGGGCAAGATCAACAGAAGTATCCTTGATATAAACCATTAGAACATCACTAGCACTCACATCAACAGAATATCCCATGGCTTTCATTTCAAGTAAAACCTTTGCAGCCACATCCACAAGCTTCTTTTTAGCTAGGAGCGTCAACAAGGCAGTATAAGTACTTAGTCCTGGTCTTAGTCCAGCATTGGTCATAGAATTATACAGCTTCATGGCAGCATCTACCTGGTCAGAAGCAGCATGCATCTCCAACAGACAAGAATAGGTGGATGGGGTGGGCAGAAATCCAGCCTTCTCCATATCTGAAAACGCAGACATTGCAATCTCAAGCTTCCCAGATTTTGCATGAGACTCAACAACCATAGTATACAGTCCATAATTAGGTCTAAATCCTGCTTTCTTCATCTCATCCCAGAGTCTGAGAGCTGTCTCTAACTTGCCAGCCTTAACAAAAGACTCAATTAATGAAACAAACATGGTTGCAGATGGCCTGAGCCCAAATCCTTGCATTTCCATGTACACCTTCATTGACATGTCCAACCTCCCAGCTTTGCCCATTGAATCAACAAGTGCCGCAAATATTGAATAACCAGGCCGGAGGCTCTTGGATTTCATCTCTTGGAAGAGCTTGGATGCAGCATCAAGACGGCCTGATTTAGCCAGACTTGGTATCATCAAGTCATAAGTCGATCCATCCAATGAACACCCAGCTGCTTCCATGCTCTCATATATCTCAAATGCTTTATAAGGCAAACCCTTGTTAAGAAACAAAGTTATAAGAGAATTGTACGTTTGGGTATCAATTTTACAACTAGACTCCTGAACCTTTTTGAAACAACAGAACGACACCTCCAATTTCTCGGCTTTTGCTAAATTCTGAATAACCCTATTGTATGCACTGAAGGAGGAAGACATCCCCATTTCACCTGAATCACGAATCAACTCATCAAACATAGACTGAATCCCATCAAAATCTCTACTCTCATTCAACATATCAAACAAAGTAACATAACACTCATCACTTGGTAAATACCAAGATTGCCTCTTCGCCCATCGAAACAAACTTAGTGAAGCATCCCCATCTCCAATAATCTTCAAGGCCTGAGTAATATGAATCATATTTGGCACAAACTGGAGTTTATCCAATTGGGTCTCCATATCAGGCCCCCATCTCCACCTCTTCACAATCTCAACAATCTTTGCAACCGCCGAAGCATTCAATAACGGCTTCTTTACCCCACCCACCATTACATGATCATCAATTCCGGGCTCAACCGACCTTACCCCCTTACCCCTATAAATAACCCTTCCTGATTCATCCAAATAGTCTATATCTTCAGTCCATTCATTAGACCCATCACCATTTTTGCCAGAACAGTAACTTCTGGCATAACTTGAGTTCTTTTCCACATAAAGAAAACCCCCAATTAAAAGTCTTAAATTTATGAAATAATCATTGACTACGTTGGTGTTTGAAATTGAGCTGAGTTTTCCACCAATTGGACGAAAATTGTTAAAAATGGACCTGGATTGTTTAAAATTTCTAGAGAAAAGAAGGCTGCGACCTAGCATTATATATAGAAATCTTACGTAAATCTTATAATGAGTTAAAGGTTTTGAGTCCTTACCGTCAGAGGATCATTTCTGAATTCTTCTCCCAAGGGCATAAACCCTAAACCCCCAGCTTTGGGACTGGAAATGATAAAAATTGTTGTGCGATTGTCATAAACCTAAAGATGGGCCGGGTCGGACACATGACGGGTCTTTTAAATTAAATACAACACCAAATCTTGACATTTTTGCAAATTTTACTCCCCCCTCTATTAACTTTACAGAGACATTTTAACATTTTAAGTTAACTTGTAAATCTTAAAATTAAAATTTAATATATATTCAATTAAATTTTAAAAGTTCCGAAAATGATAAATAATTGTATATTTAGCTAGTATATACAATAGTTATTTATATACTTTTAAGTTAAAATTAAATAAATTCACATATCTTTAATATCATTATTGATTTTTTAAAATTTAAAATTAATATAAATTCGTTAAATTTTATAATTTATTTTTAAAAATATTATTAATTATAATATTTATTTTATTAATAAGATATTGATTTATCTTGCACAATAAGAACTTTTTTCTAAGACAATTACCGAAACAACCTTTAAATTAAAATTAGAGAATAAAAATAACAATTAGGCCATATTCGGCACTCGGGAATGAAAATTTGAAACTTGGGTCGGGTATTTTCAAGAAGGGTGGGAATTGAATATTTTCTTTCTAATGTTTTTGATACGTTAGGAATTACGTGTCAAAATTTTGTTACGTTCTCATTAATATTTGATATGCTCGGAAAAAGAATATTATAAATTTTAATATAATTAAAGATGACAAATGGGTAAACTCTACTGAGTGTATAATTGATATTTTTGTAATTTATTTTAATATTTTTATGAATTAAATTTATAAAAATATTAATTTTTATAAAAAATTAATATTTTTAATTAATAAAAATAAAATTCACTTATAAAAATATCAAAATAAACTAAAAAATATCAATTCCCTAATAATATTTATTACTGCATGTATTTTAACACATTATTGCTTGACTAATGGATATGAGAATAGTCAGCAAGCACGTTCTTTGTTTATTAGTATGTAGCTTAGAGAGTAGTGCACGTGTAACTAACTCATTTGGATTTTTCCCTCCAAACTCAAAGTCTTGTCGCCAGCTCGCCTATCAATACGAACAAATCCAAAGGGAGAGAGGAAGTCCGTGACCATTAAAGCCTAGGCAAAACCCTACCTTTCTCTCTCCTCTTCCTCTATTTCCGATTCCCAGCTTAAGCCATGGCCGCGTTAGTTCAGTTCGAAGACGGTTTTCCGGCAGCCAGGCTCTTCAATCAGGGATACTCCTACACATACGACGACGTAATCTTCCTCCCTCACTACATTGATTTCCCAACTGACTCAGTCCAACTCGCCTCCAAACTCACCCGAAACATCAACCTCTCCACTCCCTGCGTGGCTTCTCCGATGGACACCGTCACCGAGTCCTCGATGGCCGTTTCCATGGCCGCTCTCGGCGCCATCGGCATTATCCACTCCAATAACTCCGTTTCCGATCAAGCTTCTTTAGTCCATTCTGTGAAATCTCACCGTATTCCGTTCGTCTCCGATCTCATCTTCAAATCCCCCTCCGATTCCGTCCAATCAGCCGACGAATTCGCCTCCTCGCCCTGTATTTTTGTCACCGAGTCAGGAACCCAAAAATCGAAGCTTTTAGGGGTAGTTACGAGATCCGATTGGGAGAAATCGATTGATAATAAGGATGCTAGGGTTTCTGATTATATGGCGAAGTCGATTGTACAGGTTCCATCAAGTTATAATTTTGAGGATGTTGCTGGTTATTTAGCTGCCAAAAATCTTGAATTTGTACCATTAGTGAATGAGAGAAATGGGGAAGTTATCGATTTGGTAACGAACTCAGATGTGGAGAGGGTTAGGGGATTTCCAAAATCGGGAGGGTTGCCCTCATTGGGATCAAACGGGGAGTTTATGGTGGGTGCATCGATTGGAACAAGGGAATCGGATAAGGAGAGGTTGGAACATTTGGTGAAGGCAGGGGCGGATGTGATAGTGTTGGATAGTTCTCAAGGGAATTCGATTTATCAAATTGAGATGATCAAGTATGTGAAGAAGACATATCCAGATTTGGATGTGATTGGTGGGAATGTGGTGACTATGTACCAGGCGCAGAATTTGATCAAGGCTGGAGTTGATGGGTTAAGAGTTGGGATGGGATCTGGTTCCATTTGTACCACCCAGGAAGTCTGTGCCGTGGGGCGTGGTCAGGTAATTAATTATATCGATACCATTGCTATGGTCATTAATTTAATTTGAAATCACTTGTTGAATTATCATCTCTTATACTTAATTGTATTGTAGGTTTGAAGTTATAAGATATGGGACTTAATAAAAATAGAATTATTTTGTATAAGAGTAATGATAGTTTGGCGTTGTTTCACAATATATGTGTGCTTATATGAATACTCAATACAGAATATGGTACTAGAGGATTTGTTTCTGTTGTTTAGTGTTTCTGCTGTCTTTTGACTTTTCTTGAATCAGGATTTTTGGACTTGTTTGTGATCATACTTGCATTAAAAGATTGAGAGGGGGGGGGGGGGGGGGGGGGGGGGGATCATCTATAAGATCTGTTGAAATTGTTATGTGCTTAAAACTCGAATACTCCTACATGCTTATGATTTTTATGTTTTTCTTGATTCCTTCTAGGCAACTGCTGTTTACAAGGTGGCATCCATTGCTGAGGAAAGTGGTGTTCCTATCATTGCTGATGGTGGCATTTCAAATTCTGGGCACATTGTCAAAGCTTTGACCCTAGGGGCTTCAACTGTGATGATGGGAAGCTTCTTAGCTGGAAGCCATGAAGCTCCAGGAACTTATGAATATCAGGTGAGATAATGCAGTTTCACATGCTTTTACATTGTGTAGAGAAAGAGCTTTTTCTTTGCCAGCATATTAAAAGTAATTTATATACGAGTTTCTGTTAAAATGGAGGCGTATGTCATTTGGTTTATTTTCTTGAAGAATTCACCCTCAGTTTTTTCAGTTGCTGGCTGCTATCATATGAGTACATATCTTCGTGTATTATGTTGTAAATAAGTATGTATTGGAGAATGCACCAGAATCACAATCCAAGGTACTGGGAATGATGCATTAACCTGAAATTTGTGCATGTTGTAGAAAAACAAAAGGAGTTTTGGTTTTAATGCTTCAGGGTTAGCCCGTCTTCGCCCCCTGTTTATGTTAATTTTTTCTAACATTTCTCCATGACAGCATGGCCGCCGCGTCAAAAAATATCGCGGCATGGGATCACTTGAAGCAATGACTAAAGGAAGCGATGCTCGATACTTGGGTGATACAGCTAAATTAAAAATTGCTCAGGGGGTTGTTGGAGCTGTTGCAGACAAAGGTTCTGTTTCGAGGTTTATACCTTACACAATGCAAGCTGTTAAGCAGGGATTCCAGGATCTTGGTGCTAGTTCTCTCCAATCTGCTCGTGACCTTTTACGATCAGGAGTTTTAAGGCTGGAGGTATGTCTTTCAGTTGATTTGTGTCTTTTATCTTTCAGACATGGCTGTCACAATGGTTATTCCTTCTTTATGCTTGAAATATCAGTGTAACGTTTTTTCTTTATATTGTACTTGGTGCTGCTCTGCTATGCATTTTGTTTACTTGCAGCCAATGTCAAGTTAGAAATTTTTATTTTTTATCTTTTTATTTTATTGTTTAACTTTTTATAGACTGTTGTAGTTTCTTTGCAAGAACACTTCCAAATGAGGTTTACCAATAAGGGGCACAATGGGAAAAAATCAATTTATTTTCCTTCGAATCGAGGGATCTCACTTTATTTTCTTCTGGTTGTTCAGGTTCGAACTGGAGCAGCACAAACAGAAGGTGGAGTTCACGGGCTCGTTTCTTATGAAAAGAAATCCTTTTGATATCTTACTTCTTATGCCTCCTTTAGTGATTGCTGGTGCTGCCGATTGGTTGGTCTGCAATCTATTCTACAGTGAAGTTTAGTCTAACGGGGACAATAAGAATTCATTTTGATCCAGTCATAAAAAGGGAGGAGCCTGTTCTATTCTCTCATGATTTTGGTGTAAAATCTTTGCTCACACCCTTCAGGTTCAGTGTATGCATGCCATTCATGAGTTCTCAAACTTAGGGCTGATGATAAAAAGACAAGACATATGTTCAGTGTACAATTAAGGTAAGACTGCCTTTTGTCACCCTCCTTTTGATCAATGACCTGACTTTTCTGGATAATATAATTTCCTGGCTCATCTTCTGAAAGAGTTGTATGGCCCGAATTTTTTATTAAGCTTAATCGGTTCATCTTGTGGGGAGAGAGATTGCTAGATTGCCTTTTGTCACCCCTTTTGATTTTGAATTTACCCCTGGGATGTGTAACTTTTTGTAATGGACTCATTGAATTCCTGTATCATCTTTCGATACTGAAGATACAATTTTTTTTTAAATAAATAAGTAAAAAAAGATTGTTGGTTGCCCTTTTGGAATTGAATTAGCCTCTCAATGTCCAAAATAGGGTCTGATCAGCCTTGTTCCTCATCCTGCACCAAGTTGTCAAATATAGGTTTGGGATCCGCCCATTGTGTTTCCTCATTTAAGTTAGTGTGCTAGACCGTCCCAGATAAGTGTACCGAACAAAACAGCAAACTGACTACGTACTAAGGAATAAGGATAAGTGTACTGAACTAAACAGCAAATTCAGAACGAATGAAAGAAATTATTTGTTAACTGATTCGTCTGAAATAATTGGACGATAATATTTTTTATTTTAACCCAAAATATGTACTAAAAAAATTATATGTATTTTTTAAATATTCAGGTGAATGTAGCATTTTAAATTGTTTAATTTATTTTTTTATATTCATATTTTAAAATATTTTATATCAATTTTTTACTTCTGTTTATGAGTGTTTTTATATTTATTATATTAAAAAAATAATACTAAATTTTTACCTCTTATAGTGGTATAAAAGATAATAAATAAATCATGATAGTAGAATGATTTATTATATATATATATATATATATATATATATATATATATATATATATGTATGTATTTAAATAAATAATATAATAAATAACAATAATGGGATTGACACAGATATGCATGCATTTAAATAAATAATAAAACAAAAATATAAAATTCAATTAGAACTCAAACAAATTTTTGAACAATTTTTAATAGAGTATACTATTAGTAATATGATTTTAGAAATAAAAAACTAAAAATATTAATGACATTTTATTTATCCATACAATCAAGACAAAAGATTATAACAACACTCAAGTAAATTGGTTACTAATTTGTTAAAGAAAATTTTAAAGTAATTTGTACATAACAAAATTTGGCTAAGAAAATATAAATAAAAATATTATTCAGCACTATTATCAATTCAACTATATTTTTTTGACTGAATCGTTCAGACACATTCAGAGTTTAAAAATATATAAAACAAATAATCTTAATGACTTATTCAGTCAGATTCAGACATAAACAAATACCCCTAAGCTTAAAAGCAAACTGACTAAGAGAATGTTTGATAAAAACTAAATAAAATAATTTTGAATGCTAAGTACTTTGAATGAGCTGAATGAAGTAAATTTCTGCATACTGAATGAAAAAAATTATTTAATAAGTGACATGTCTGAAACATCTTAATAACATATTTTTACTATTTTATCCCTTTGAAAAAAATCAAAATTGTTGTAAATTTATTTAATATTACTTAATATAATAATTAATATTTTTTATATTTTTTTAATATTTTTTTTTTATTTTATTCAGTCAAAAAAATTAGATTTAACTATTCAGCCAAAAATAAACGTACTGAATAACTAACCGATTCAATTATTCAGCTTTAAACAGCCCCTAAACTTACTACGTACTAGAATGCACCACAACCTAGACAACACTAAGGAAACCACATTCAAGTACTACTATACAGCTAATGATCATGGAAACCACATTCAAACACTCATAAAATAATGTGCGAGGCCTAAGAGATGTCAGTGAGATTCGAGTATTTCAAGCAAGATAGAGGACTTGACATAAAGGATCTTCACAACCCCATGTCATCATTACTCTCGGGGTAAGAGTTTTTCTAAGCGAAGGAGAACGATCGAAATCAACAATGAGAACTATACGAATCAAGAATTTTGATTTTGGCGGTCCAAATTCACGAGTCAATATTTACCGCCAGAAATTCACGGTCGTAATAATCATATCGCTGATTGAGTAACTCATAAATAATAACACGGCATGGACACGAATCTAATCTGATTTCAAAATAAGACTTAATTATCAAGAACAACAGCAGGAGCATCTTGGACACTACATGCCCATAAAAAATCATGACAAATTATTAATTTTGTATCAGAATTGAGATCTTATATACAGTTTAATCTATCTCACATGTTAAAATATAATGTTGGATCTCATGTTCCGATGTGAGACTGAGATATGACAGTAGCAAACATCATAAAACATAGAATGCTAATTGCATGTTTTGTAAATGATTTAAAACTCCACAATTATATAAATGTATGATGTATAGATAAAAAGAGAGATAAATATACCTGAGAAAGAAGGATAGGAAGGCAAGATGGGGTTTACGGGGAATGCTACTCTTTTCTACACATATTTAGTAAAATTATGAAGTTTTAGTCGTTTTTTAAAAAAACTTCTCCAAATACAATGTTGTCTCTCAAGTAGGATTTAATAATTTTAATGTAACACGATCACGAAGGAAACAGTTGAAATTCCTTGTTCATTTTTTGCTCATCCATCCAAATAGTTAATTGTATTTCAAAAAACTCAAATCCATACCCAACCCAAGCAAGTTGCATAATTAGGGCTGTAATATTGCCAACTACTACATAACTCTAATCACTACCAAAAAGAAATATTATTACCCATTCCTCCAATTCCCTGCCAACCATAAGCTGCATCAGCTGCTCATGTCATTGTGTCCAAATAGAGACGATCATAATCCAGTATCATCGATCCTTGGCAGAGGACATGAAAACTTTCAACATCGAAGCTGCTGTATTAAAAAGATGTTAATAGCTTAATAGTATCCCAAAAAACACAAAAAACAAGATGCCTTCGTAGGATCATTACAAAAAAAACGTAATTAAACCAAGAAGATATGCTGATATATAGCAGAGATTCAAATAAATTTGTGAAATTATGTCAAAAGAAAGTTCAAAATCAATGGTTGGGACTCATAAGTTTAATAAGATGGTAAATAAAAAAGAATACCAGGTGGGAAGAAAATAGACATTAAGAGAGAACATGAGTTCCAAATGCAGAGACGTGAATACTGATATGAGGCAAAATAAATATTGTGTAGAAGATGAAAATAGATTTTTTTAGAAAAAAAAAAACTACCTATTTATATATGGGAAAATTCATTCTAATGCTGGCATTAAATAAGCTTTTCTACACCTATTTAGTAAAACTACGCGTAGTTTATAAAAATAGGTGTATAATTTAGTAAAACTATACACCTATTTAGTAAAAGTGATTCCCCGCATAGTAAAAAATATTATACACCTATTTAGTAAAACTAAAAATTAATAATTATACACCTATTTAGATAAGTTTCCCTACACCTGTGTAGTTTTGGTAGAAAAACTAAAAAGTTAATAATATAAGTTTCTCTATACCCATTTAGTAAAACTAGGTTAGATTAATTTATCTCACTTTCATCCATGAAAAAGTGATTCCCTACATGCTAAAAATGAATAAGCAGAATAGATAAAAATTAAAAATATAGAGAATGTAATAAAGCAACCCACATTTACACAGCTGTCAAATTATGTGCATAAACAATTTAGAAGGGAAATGACATGAAAGGGGGGAACTTGTCAAATATGTCATCCATTCTCCTGCTCAAAATCGAGAAATAAATCCAAATTTTGTGAATAATTACCATCTAGAGAAATAGAAGCTCAAGAAAGGGTAAAACTTACCACCCTCAAAAGATATTCAAATGCTACTATGCAGCTAATGATCATGGAGTTTAGATATTCTCTAAATCAAGGTAAATAGGTTTGTGAACGACAGCCTTAACAGCCTCGATCATGTGTTCTGACGTGAAACCATCATCCTTGGCGTAAAATTTATGCACCACTCTGCTCATTTTCCAAAACAAGTCTTTGCAAGCTCTTGGGACTACACTGCCTTTCTCTTGCAAAACTAATCTCAGTAATTCTCTCCTCTTGCTGTCAATCGAACACTGAATCCCTCGAACAGCCTCTTCTTCCGTAATGGCATCAGTCCCATGAATCATGTGCAACGACACAGCATTTAGTTTACCTTCCTTTGATTCCCTCTGCAAAAATCACATTGACAACATGTTTTTTCAAGGAATATAATGGACTAAAACACTCATGACTTGACCCATTTTGTCTACCTTAAAGCTCTGGATATCATTGAGAAGACGTCCACAAGTACTCATAAGCTTATATAGGTTATGGAGTTCAGAGTTTTGAACAACGTCTTCTGATAACTTAGGCCCAACAAGGTACAGAGCTGGGAGAACAATTGGCCCCAAGGCAAATGATACATAACCATTTTCCATATATTCATCTAATGCTGGCACCGAATTGTCTCTAGTCCATTCCGCCTCTCTTAACATAGACTTGAGCAAATTCAACCACTGCCAGACGCCCAAAAAAAATTAAAAAAATAGACATCATCAGAGGTTGGAGATGAGGTACAAGGTCCAAGAATGAAATCTCCCCCCGGCTTTATATAATAAACTTAACTTCCTTAATAAAGATTGTACCAGAGAAAATTAAAACTGCAACTCGAATTTAATCATTATCCCCAAGAACTACTACTTACCTCAATCAAATTTTTAGAGAAATAGGACTAGGACAGAATAATAAATGCAACCTTATAAATTACGGCAATGAAATATAGGAAGATGGATGAAGTTAAAAATAAAAATGATATGTGAAAGTATTGTGTATAAAAAGTATGAACTAGCTGATAAGTGATAACATGAATCGTGTTTAATGAGGCATAACCAAGGCCAAATATAAGAAGATGGATGCATAAAGATTCCAGCTCACAATTTCAATTATGTGTCTTGTCACATGACGTGCTTGCCATTTGAATGCTTGGTCCCCAATCTCACATATTGTACGATGAAGAGCTGAAAATATGATGCGAACTTGCTCAGAACAGCAATCAGTATCCTCATTTACATTCCATCTGCGGTCCATATACCACAACTTTTGTATCAGAAACCTTAATAAGGAGAACGTGATGAAATCATGTACCAGGAAATGTTAAAATAAAAGAGAGAAATATACTTTTCAATCAACTGGATTAGGTTCAAGAGTTCCTCTGTAGAACCTCCAATGTCAAAGAAGTCATCCACCACAGTAGTGAGAATGCCATTTTTCGCCCATGACATACGTGCATCAGATAGCTCAGGAGGGAAAAGGGTAGCCGCAGCAGAGAAGAAACAGTATGCTGCCTTCTGGCGGGCAAACTTTAGCTTGTCCAATCCGTTCTCTACTACCCACCTGCCAACATGGTAAGGATATCATGCATTACATTTAACTGAATTGAAATAATAATACCAACGGGAAAAGGATACCATGTATCAACTATAGAACTGAAAGGAAACAACAATGAAGCAACGATGACAATTTTTTTGACTCTAATGGAAAAAAAAAAATAGAATAGCAAGTTAGGATTCAATACAAGTAAACAGGAAATCAGATTACCTTGCCATAACAATTATCAATAAGATATGCACAAACTAAATTTTTTGAGACTTGAGTTTGCCAAATTTTCCGTATACTCGTGCACCAAACATTTTTAACTCATCAAATAACCTCCCAAAAAGCTGATGGACCATCACTAATGGAAGCTACATAAAGGTAAACACCTCTCGAGAAGTTTGAGTTCTTCACATTGTATAGATTGACAAGCATTGAAATAATAATACCAACGGGAAAAGGATACCATGTATCAACTATTGAACTGAAAGGAAACAACAATGAAGCAATGATGATAAATTTGTTGACTGTCAATGGAAAAAAAATTTAGAATAGCAAGTTAGGATTCAATACAAGTAAACAGGAAATCAGACTACCTTGCCATAACAATTATCAATAAGATATGCACAAACTAAATTTTTTGAGACTTGAGTTTGCCAAATTTTCTATATAATTGTGCACCAAACATTTTTCACTCATCAAATAACCTCCCAAAAAGCTGGTTAACAGGACCATCACTAATTGAAGCTACATAAAGGTACACACCTCTCAAGAAGTTTGAGTTCTTCACGTTGTATAGATTGACAAGCATTGAAGTCTTCCACTGCCAGCCTTAGAAAGTCTATGTTGCTAATATTTGATGAACTAGCATAGGTGTAACAGGGATCAAAGGTAATAAAAAAATTAGTAACAATAATAGTTTCTAACGTTTAAGTATGAGAAAATTTTAAAAAGAGATTTACCAATAGGAGGTTTTTAAAATTCGTGTACTGTCAACATTGTACTGCTCTATATTTCTTCTGTTGACCAAGTGTTCCAGATTTGCATGGAATGGAAACTTAAGAACATCCTCAACCTAAAAATGAATTATTATAATTATTTCTCAGTTTTTATATCAGATCAACTAAAAAAGACTACTAGTTGAAAATGGCTTGGCTATATTCCACATAAAACAAGAATCACCTCTTGGAGTAAATATCGAGAGTATCTATCTGAATGAACTGAACCATTAGATAACTTCTGTTCCAGGAAATGGCTGGACCGTGAATTTTGTTTCCCCAAAGCCAATTCATTTGGATGTATAATCATTTGTGATGCCCTGTATAATTCAAGTGCATCACTTGTGTCCTTCAAATGTTCACCAAGAGAATTGAAGTAATACTTTTCTTTGGCAATTTGAGTCAAAGTATCTACACCATATGTCAAGTGATCAAATTGTTATAGAGCACAAACTCCGTAATATAATTATTGCATGTTCTTGTAAGTTGACATTGTACCTGACAAGACATCATATCCATTCATTCGTAAAATGCGAAAAGCTAATGCACAAGTGGTCACATCCGTGAGTATCTGTTCGTCTTCCTGCAACCAGCCACTGTTTTTCGGCTAGTGTCATGTTGTAACATTTACAAACTTATACAACGTAACAGAAGGTGTACGATTTGAGAAAATTTTGAATTAGTCATTACAAGAATGCACTAAGCACGTACTTATCACTCAATTAGAAGATTACCTGTATGTTTCATCCAACACACTTCCGATTTCCTTCCTAAAATGTCGATCAATCCCCAACTTTTCAAGATTGTCAACCATGCAGAGACGTGCATATATATCCAAAGGATAAACTGTTGGAACTGAACATCACAAAAAGAAGCAGTTGTATTTTTAACAATATGAAGACATGATACAGAAATTAACACAAACATATAAGAGGTACCTGCATCTCCAAACTTCTCCAAGAGGGAGCGGAGGTAGTTGAGACAATCAGCATTTTGAAGGTTATTTAGAGCAGCAGCTGTGGTTGATGGTGAATTGAACAATGACCCATTCTTCCTCTGATATTTCATGACCATTTCCCAATTCTGTAAATTTCCCATTCCTTCTGAAACATATGCCAAATAGGATTCACTCTCCGGTGAATGGCTTTCAGAGCATCTAAGTGAAGACAATATATAACAAACATGAATAAGCGCTTGTGAGAACCTTATGGAAATCAAATAATTAAAATTTTATTCTTATTGATTTAGAACTGATTCCAATTCAAATTACTGTAATGGCTAGTTCGACTAGGCAAGCCCAGCATGCCTTTAATATGTTTCTTATTAGATATGTAAGGTCTATCACATGCATATCCATGAAGAAGAGATTTTTCTAACTGGTTGAAAAAAAGGAAGTGAACAACAACTCCAAAAAATGAATTGCATATACCTTCTAAGCTCCTGGGCTCTCTTATTCAGCATGCCATCCAAGATTGTTGGTTCCAAAGGAAGCTTCAAATCCAAAGTTTTAGCATACTCGAGCATTCCAGGAAAAATGATGTCAAATCCGATTGGTGAATGTTGATTCTTATCAGTAACTGAAGCAAAATTTAACTCGAGGAAATGTAAACCTGCAACAAGAAACAAATATCTCTGGTTAATATAAATACGGGATATTGAGCAGGAAAAACAGAGAAGATGGCCAGTACCTTTGTTGATTTGTTCTTCACCCACACCCCATCTTTTTAGTGCAAGGATACATGCCAATGTAGATGAAAGAGCATCTTTAAGCAATGGGTCACTCTGCCGAGGAAGACCCCAGGAACCATCATAAAGTTGATTATCCAATATCCAGTTCACACAACCCGGGAAACAAGGGGCCTGGGAATAATGAGGAGAAGGGACCATTGCCACCCAAGCGGTGTCATACGAAGAAACAGAAAGTTCAACCTTGTTAAAGAGACTCCTAATTCTTTCTTTGGTCCCTTCAAAGTTCTGCATATAGTTACACAATATCAATCGCCGCATCTTGTATATATCAACAGAGACAAAAGTGAACGGAATAAAGAACTAAAACAGCCAGCAGCAGGGAACCATACCAAGCTGTCGGCATTAGCTTTGTTAGCTATTTTGATTCCAGATTCCACAGAAGCTGCATGGCAAGAAAATTATAACATTTGCAAAAAAATTAGCAGAATGAGTGTTAGATAAAGAGAAAGCTAAAAGCAAAAGACTCTAATTGTATATGCTATAATACATTCAAAATAAAGAAAACAAAACCAACATAATTAAGACCAGGATTGTAACTTTACATTAAATCAACAATCTAACTAACTAAACGGAAGAAAAATTGTTGCAAGCCAAACATCATGGAGAACGTAACAAGAGGAATAAAACATCCTCAAATTGAAGCTCAACAACAACTATCTATTTAAATTTTCAGATTCAATTGGGAAACTTAATACGAACCACAACCAACAATAATACAGATTCATTAATTATAGACAAATTAGCATTGACGTCTCCTGAAGAAATTGTAACGGCCACGGTCCAAACTGAGCCCAAAATAAGGCTCAATCTACTCCAAGAGTTCTAGCTGGGTCATCTTAGCCTTCACCCAAAAGTCATGAAAAGTTGAAGATACTAGTAGAGTTGGCCTTATAAACATATTAATCTAATCAACCTGTTCAAATGTGGGACTGGGGCATTAAAATAAGTCCGAACCTATTCTAAATTCGAACTTTAAGTTACATCTCAACTAGTGAGTCCATAGACTGATTAATTTGTTGCACTAATGCTATGGGTATCTTAGATATGTATCATTCACACAACTAAAAACTCACCCAATTAACTTCAGATACAAATTGATATATGAAATAAAAAAAAACAATCCAAAGGTAAATTGAAAGAAAGGGATTAGAGAAGTAATGATAATATAATTTGATTAGTAATTCAAAAGAACCACCACTGAAACTGGAAGTAACTCAATAATTAGTAACAAACCCTTTGGAACACATAACACAAATTGCAGTCTTACGTAAACAAGTTAAAACTCCACAATTTTCTTGCTGATCAAAAACCCGAATCATATATGTGTCTCTTTATTTAAACTTTGATTTATAACAGCTTGAAAAGCCCATTTCCATGATAAATACATACATACACAGACAGATATTTATACCTGAAAAAGAAGGGTATGAAGGCAAATGGGTTTTATGGCGCAGGGGAAAAGTATTGGGATTAAAGAGAGACATGTTACCCTGGTGCTAGCTTGCTGTTGATTATGGCGGTGAAGCTCGGTAATTTTCAGTGCTTATAAATATGCAAAAAACATTGAAGAAATAAATAGGAAGCATCAAATAAATGAAAGATACGGTTTATAAGGGAGGTACTGGACAACAACAAAATAAAGACGATTTATCTACTACGTCAGCGAGAGTATTTTTCTTATTTATTTTTTTCACGCGAATCAAACCATTTGAAATTTTCTATAAGGAAACATTTTTGTCTTAAATATGACCGTTAATAATAGGGAATTGATATTTAGACGACAAAAATTAATATTTTTATAAAAATTTACTCATATATAAAAACGGGTCCCATTTATTATTCACATTAGTAGAATTTTAAAAAAATATCAACTTTTTTTGTATAATTATCAATCTTCTTAATAATATCGTAACAATATTTATTAATATATTATCGGAATCAATATGTATTTAATAATATTTTTATACATATTTTAACGACACTTATAATTTAGGTGATATTTATTATTTTGTGGCTGTAAAATATTATTATGACGATATCAATTACTTAAAATAGATAAATGAGTAATTCGGATTCTAATTTTTGTTTTTTAAGTTTCTTGTTTTCTTTTTTCTCCATATTTTGCAACTCTAATTATTTTAAAAGCATTTGCAGTTGGTACCCACCTGGATGTTTGAGTTAGATATTCAAATGTGTGATATTATTTATTTTTTGAGATAAATTAGTCAAAGATATTATAGTTTGTCTTTACATGTTATGTATTTATTATTAGTTTTATTATATATAATTATAAATTTATATCGAGATATTGTGATTTTGTTCATATTTGATGCAATTGTTACGAGTCATTTTATATATGATAACAGATATATATCGATTATAAATATGTACATATGATATGAGGTCAATAAAAAATATGTTTAAACTTTAAAAATTAATTTAACCATATTCAATATACTACCTAAAATAATAAGAGAATAAGAGAATTAATATTTTTACAAGGACAAGTATAAATATATAACATCTAAATATTATACCTATCTTAATTAAAAATAATAAATAGACCCCACACTCACGTAAAAAAAAAAACTTATAAAATTATTATTTTTACTTATAAAAATATCAATTATCAAATAATAAATAAATTTTACTCGATTTGCCGTCCGAAAGATGATTTTTTCCCATGTGTGGTGAGTCATTATGAGGCCAATAGAAATATTATTAATATTTTACTATATAAAAGAGTGAATATTTTTCTCATCTTACCTACCAAGAGATGTGCCCCTCCTTTGCGTTAGAAAATAATCTAACGTGAATATTTTGAATTAATTTATTTATATGAATAATAATTAATTTTCCATATATAATATTTTTATGAATTGGGTGGGGTTTGATTGGCACATAATTAAAACTTAAGTGGGTAATTTGACGTTTGAAACTCAAGTTTTAAAAATATTAATTTAATGTGCTCAATTATCATTCTTAACACTTTCTACCTAATACTCAGATTCTTAAATTTGTTCTAAAAAAAATATTCTTAAATTTGATTTCATCATAATTGATATTCCAAGAATTTCTCAAAAATATTTTTATTTACAAATGTTATAAATATATAAGAGCACATATGTTTACTATTAAAATAATATTCGTTATGTGATAAAATTAGAAATATATTTTTATAATAATAACTTTTAAGAATAATTTTATATTTTTTAATATATCCATAAATTAACAACAATCTAAGAGTAGTAATGTGGTATTATTATAAATAATAATAAAAAAATTAAAAGATTTGTTAAAAATTTTATATCACTTCATACTCTAAAATAAGAAATAAATATATGAATTTGAAACAAATCGAGATCTCTAATTTTGTATTTCTACTTTTAAAACTAATGGAGTAAGTGGGTTATATGGTAGGGTGGTGACATGATATCAAATTATAGTGGTGACGAACTTAAAGATATTGTAAATATTTTATATAATTATTAATAAATAAAATCTGTTTATAGAACGGAGGGAGTGACAACAATTTAACAAGAAAGAATACCCATGTACAAATAAACTAACAAGAGTGGAGGATTAACAATGAATACCAATTATACATTAATTTTTATCAGAATGCCACACGATAATATTGGATTTTTATCTGAAATTTTACATAAAAACTTCTTATCCTTGCCCAAAAACTCAAACACAGAACAGTCAATGCTGCGGACTTGGCTATACGTACTCAGTATGAAAGCTTAACCAAAAACAATTACATTCACCAATATATAATGGAAACTCCACACCCAAGTTGAACGCAGAGGTTTTATTAGCTCGCTTAATGACCACCTGGATTCCGGTTCCATGAGAGATAAGAAGGATCTCCAAGTCGCCTAAAATGGAGAAATAAGTAACAAATTTAGTCTCATCAAACTAACTACACTTGTAAACTTCAGTTATATTACTCAGGATAATGATTTATACGTCTAATAATTTTATGTCGAATGTAGATTGCAATTAACGTAGAACTGTAAGCGATAAAATTTGTGAATAGCAGATCCCTTGTCAAAAACTATGTGAATGGATAAAGCTGCGGCACTAAACTGAATTGACAAGCACCCCCCAAGTTTTATTCATTCAGATTGAAACCCCAATCATCAACAATTAACATCCCAAGAACCAAGAAAATACATTAAACTAGCTGAAGAACATCTTCATTCCCAAACTTCAACTCGACTCACTTCACCGATCTTATGAAATAAATTGTTACCATTTTAGATAAAATAAAAGGCAACTAGCAAGTCTGAAGTAGAGACGAATGAAATTAGGAAAAGACAAAGCAAGCTGTTTGCCTAGTTGGGCTATAAAGACACAACTCTGAGAAATATAAAAAAAAAGGGAAAAATGCAAAGTAAGCTGCTTGCCTTGGTGGGTGTAAAGATGCAACTACAACCTTATCTACATACAAGAAATAGGAAAAACCTATGGTGCCCACCTCACCTATCTGGGAAAAAGGATAGAGAGCCCTCAATTCACATGAGCATTAGTACCATAATGTACAAATGTACAATTCTAGCTTCAATTTTGCATATTATTAAAACAGATAGGAGCCAATTTCCAACAATTAAATCTCAATGTTCAGTGTTGTGACTAGTAGGTGACTAGTACGACTACAGTATATATTTGCAGCATAACATTAGGCTTTAGGAATGAATTTTTGGAAGCCTGAAAGATGTTGAGCATTTGTTCAGAATCACGTTATGCTTGAACAAAGGAGCAGCGCATATGATACATCTCAACAAAGTACCCGATTCTAACTAAAATCAGCATGTAAAAACAAGTCATGGAGATGTAGTTCAGAATATTCACCTGGGCTTCACTAGATATATAATGGTGAAAGACATTGCAAGTAAGAAGCACAACCCGCCAACAGTGAGATATGCAATGCCGATAAAGTCATTCTTTCCACCAAGCCAACTAGTGGTAGAGAGCACCAGCTTCTTCTTGCCATTGAAACTGTAAGTGTTGTAATTGTTCTCCAGTGTCACCTGAATGAGATCATCTTTCTTAAGATCCACCTCTATCTTTCCATACAGCTTCCTAAAAGTTGGAAGTGCAGCAGTTCGCATCCAAACCATGAGATCCTCCTGCTTATTCAGCTATTACCCCTCGAACGAAAACATAACAAAAACAAGATATACATTAAAAAAATATTGTAAAAGTCTTCTCATCAGCTACTTGTCGATTCTACAATACTAGTGACAGAATAATTTATAAAGACTTCTTCAAGTAAATTACTAAGAAAATTAATTTAGTGGAACAAATGTCACTCGAAAAAAATGATTTCTGACAGGTGTGAAATGTTATTAGAGTCTATACTGAAGTTGAACAGAACTTTAAAATAGACACTCTTCCCCTTTCAATTTACTTGCCAACACTTTCTTTGGGATGTTTCAAAACTAAACAAGATATGTTTGTCTTCTATGATTTCTATCCAAGAATGAATAAAAATTATAAAATACACTAATATTGGGCCCCACTTGAAATTCTCTACAGAGAAACAATTTGAATTCTTCTAATTGGTGTTCATCTAACGTATTACCAGTCATTATTTCAGCATTCATGTAAGAAATGTTTCAGATAAAAGCTTACTGGGATTGACGAATCAAGATGTTTGCCACCTATAAAACTTCCATTTGTTTGAAAATTTTTAGGGAAGACATCTTTCCCAAACTTGTGATCCCTATCACTCTCCCATGAAATATCCTTCTTGGTTACATTCAATGGTTGGCTGGTACGGGAGAAGTTATAGGTATCATTGAACATACTCCATGCTATAAGGCCACAAGGCACAATCGGCATCCCATTATTAGCGTAATCTTCAGGTTTACAATCACTTGTGTCATTCTCACTTTTGTGGTCTTTTAGCTGCTCATCACTCCGGCTCTTAACGTACCTGGAAAGGTCATCATCATATAACAAAGAAAGTGAACAAAAGAGAATCATCTATAAGTTTCATAAATATTACTATTGTATATAATTCATTTCTAAGTCTCAGTCTATGAAGCTCATGCTTTCTAGCTTTGTCTCTTGGATAGATCACATATATTATAGTTGTGCACCTTCATCTGAATTTGATGTCCCAGTAAAAAATATCAAAGTTTATTTCTACCATTTCTTTTTATGCAAAAAATTCTAATTACTATTATAGAACTTTCAAGTGCCTCAACTATTTCCAGTAGATACTTTGGTGTTTTTTCATTCTGTCTTTTAAAATTTATTCTTTCAGACTTTAATTTACTAGTAAAATTTCCCTACTAATGTCACTCGTCAAATACATATTTTACTTATATAAAACAGAGTCAAATTGCACGCAGATGGCAAGAAAGAATGAAGCTGGTAAAAATAATATGCTACCATCATGCAAAGAAACAATTACTATATGCTTTCTACACCCTATACAAAAGACAAGTGAACTATCTGTCAAGATGGCCCGAAGTCTACAGACAAAAGATTTTCAAATTTTGAAATACCCAACTAGAAGTCAAAAAGTATCAAACTATCAATGCACTTGTGACATAAAGATTTCACTGAACTTTTAAGTGTCCAGCCGACCTCTAGAAGTTTTTGATATTAAAGTGACTTACCTATTCAGTAAAACCTGTTTTTAGAAAATACCATGTCCCCTACTATAACTAAAGGAAAAGAGCCGGTTGAAGGTAGGGGAGATTTGTCCTAAGGGCCCAGTTTGAGGAAAGGGTGCAAGACCTGTTAACAACATTCATTAGCCATTTTTCAGTCATACCAAATGGAACTAAGTATTACCTATCTTAAATAATAGTAGAGGGTAAGAAAAACAACAGTGAATAAAAAGGCCAAAAGAAACCATCACATAACTTAGAGACCTGCAGTCTGCTGCATCTGCAAGACCATATATCCCACAAAACCAGCGTGGAATACCGAAGGTCTTTGGCGCGAGTGGTACTACCAAACTCATGGTAACCATGAGATTGGGAGATCGAGCCTTGGTATGCCAAGGTAGGGTGTGTGAGTGTGCTTAAATTTTAGTCTAAATTACCAAAAAAAAAACAGCATGGAAAGAATGAAGCAAATTTAATAGGGAAAAAACTGAGATTCACAACTATAGTATCTGATTACAGGATTACCAGACCACCGTGGTCCAGTGTTCACCTGTTTTTTTGCACTAGATATGGCTTTGATACTTTGGGTATAAAAGATTTACAGACAAACTTAACTGGGATAAACGATATATGTCAGTCTCCTTTTCTAGCACTACCTCCGTCCCCTAAGCTCGAGTCCATTTTCGGAATTCAAAGTTATTAAGGAAAGTTTTACTTTAAGATAATCAACAGCCAAGATGAACAACACTTACTTATATAATGATATGCTATACGTTAACTTTGAAAGTTTAATCTCAATTTGGGACAGAGGGAGTACTTAAATCAAATCACTGTGAGAATGAAGATGAAAGCAAGTTGTAAATACCTGCGATGATTCTGGTAGAAATTGTCAAGCTGATAATACACATAAATAGGCTGCTTCATGTCCTTTTTCACCTATGTTATTCAAAAAAAATAAGGCAATTTTACTAAGTGCGTGACCTCAAGAATTAAGCTGTTGTTCTCATTGTAATATATCACATGGTAATAATTAATATGAGAAATGTTGATCCAGACGAAACCTACCACTAGGGTTCTACTGCATGTTTTATTTTCAGAGCTTTGGATATATTTAACTTTATCGCTTCTTGAGTTTTGTGGTATGCACTCAGTTTCATACCGATCAACGATTTCAACAACCTAAAAACGGAAACAGAGATCCATAGTCAGTTCAAGGTAAGGCCCTAAAACTGTGGGGGGGGGGGGGGGGGGGGGGAAGTGCCCAAGACAATGATCATATTTTAGCATACATCTCGAGAAGCAAAAAGGGATGCAAGTCCAATGGGGATGAAGACAATGCTAACAAGCATGAATGATGAAATCACCTGCAAAAGAAAAGAACAAAGTCACACGATATAGACGTTTCCAGATATGTTTTAAAAAAAGTTAACAACATGTTAGTGAAACAATATTTACCCATCTCGGTGTAAGAATTGGCTTGCAAGCTGGAAGTTCCTGTTGAGTAAACCTTGAATCTGATAACATAAGATAGGAAGGAAAGTTCTATAAAGTCACTATTGTTTATGGTCCATAAGGTTAATAAACTTTCAAGTGCCTCAGGTAACATGATGAGAAAAAAGAGCCTCATACAATATAAGAACTGTTAAGACCATTTTATTTATTTAAAAAAGAAATCCTTAAGACTAAAAGACTGTCATTTTACGACCTTTGCCTCTCACATGGATAAAATAAATTACTATTGTTTAAGCATAAGATATATTGTTGGCTTCTCTAAATTTTAACACTTTTAAAGCAACCAGTAACTTAACATTGTAGCAGAGCAGTGGTTTACCAAGGTACTCTGTTAACATTCTACTTGTATGATGTAATCTAATTTCTCTCCTACATACAAGTGAGGATCTCATACAGAGTAGTGTTAACCATTATATGCATTGAACCCATTTTCACTTCAACTTTTGTGCAAACTAGTAAACCTCCGCATATATCATATAGCCTTTTCCAAAATTTAACTTTACTCCTATGACTTATCAGGTTCCTTTTCTTCTCATTTTGTTTCTGTATCACACATCAGTCACCACTCAACCCCAAATTACTCCAGTTTTATTCATATTAACACACTAGCATTCAGAATCAGAATTAAATCAAGCCCCTTCCACTTTGCTTCTAATCCAACATAAAAAACGAAAGGTATCCTTGAAGCTATAAAGCCGTATGCCCGTATAATTCAATACAACTTCTCATCTTCTACTGCAAATTGGTAGACTAGATCTCATTCCATAAAGAAATTCACAAGTATATTTATTCTGTATGGAGTTGCATGAAATTCCGATGCCAAACTAACTGTGTAATACTCAGTATCCTACTGAGCCTGAGAACCTCCCCAAAACATAAAAAAAAATCTAGAAAGTTATCCAAAACTAAGCAGCTAGCCTTAGAAAATTAAATGAGCCAATGACCTCCCTGTGTCTTGATGTGCTATCACTCTTCCTTCATCCTAATCACATACTCGCATCGACCAAAAGGCAACTCGAATTATGCCTAGTTTTTGTTTTCAATTTTCCAGCCACTCCTCCGACAAAATTTATTTCCATGATAAAAAGAATACTAATGTAAAAAGAGGGGAAATGTATTATGATGTTATGAGAGAAAAAGATGCGACTTTCACTTACTGTGAAAGAACAGAGATTTGACTAAGAGGAACAATAGCGTTACCTACCACTTTGTGGGGAGTAACAAATTTCCATCCTACCTGATTTTCAAATTATCTTTATTTTAACTTTAATTTAAGATTTGACTAACTTAGAAAATTTTGATATTCAATAATCTGATTTTAAAACCATTTCTTCAGATACTACACTAATTTCCTCATTTACTACTATAAGCCTGTCAGAGTATATCTCTTCTTTGGATGCCACCATCTTTAAAGAGTTATTTGGAAGTTGACAGTACTAGTGGAATTCTCATATCTGAAATTTGTCTCATCCAAATCTAATCTAATAGCTAATGTTTACTAGTGTTTGGTGATAGAAAATGATAGCTGCACAATGATCATTTCATTTGTCTACCGACTTACTAATCATTTTTTGTCATGAACCTATATATCTTATATAATGTAGATTTTGATCTGAGCTGTTTTCTTGTACTTTTCAACTATTCACGCTCCTTCCTATCAGCACTTGATTATTATATTTCAATCATAAAGGCTACCCAATACTATCAATTATGAAGCCTAATATGTTGTGAATTGGGATCAGACATGTCCTTCATACTGTTCCATGATTTTTTGAAACCCTCCAGCATTCTGGTTCCCACTAGCCATCTAAAAGAAGTTTAGAATAACCGGTAGATGACATCCCTCTAGTGGAACAACATTTTCAAAAATCCAAGGCTAACCAAAAGCTAATCATCAGTCTAGTATTAACACTCATGTGAAGCAAATCAGTAATAGGCAGTAGCAAATAAAAACACAGACTTCAACGTTGCTCAAAGATGGTTTCTTCAACAAAGCAGTGAGGTTCTCACAAACTTCTTCCAGAGGGTATTGTGTGAAAAATATAGCATGATCTGAAGCCAATCAACTTAACTCGTAACTCTATTAATCACAGAATTAAAAATAATTATTCCAGACTTGGTCAATACTCTAACCATCGGATCACCAAGTAACGTTTTAATTGTGCTTTAGATATAAACCTAAATTCAGATTACCAATGATACACAAGAAACCACTAGTTTATTTAATTTTACACAATATATAAATATATAAACAAAAACTGTAAATTATATTGATGTAACCCTGTAAATCATACCCATAAAGCAATTAACTGGACGGTACTGCCAGATTCAACATATACAACATAAACTAATATTATTAAAAGATGGCGTTTTTAATTGAAGCATACACTTGGGTCGCTTAGAATTTCTTCTGGGTGCTGCGGAATCGGGCGATCCTGCGCCTCCGGAGCTAGATGAAGGAGCGTCGGAGTTCATCATAGAACTAACTTCAATCTACAGTGCAATAGTAACACTAAAAAAGGAAACGGCCCAGTCAAAGCAATGAAGATCTGAAGAGAAAATAATCGGATACCGATAAATAAAGCACTGGTAGATGCAATAGAAATTTGCAATTTGGAAGAACGAAATTGATATAAAGGGGCTGAAGGGAAAACCGGAAACGGAGTTGATTTTGTATTCTTGGAACTTTCTCAAACTCGTCTTTGACTTTGAAATTTCAGAAGCAATGGCGTGCTATACAAATTGAATAATAGTAATTGATTAGTCTTCCGTCCCTACCCTAGGACGGCCACAGGCTTCCCTTCCTCTTATCTCCATAGAAAGAGAAAAGTAGATTTAAAAGGAGAAACAACCAATAAGAAACACGGTTTAAATTGACGATATCTAAATCATTTTAATTTCCCAAACTATTTAACATTTACCCCGTCTCTTTCCACTAATAACTAGGGTTGTGTGATTTATTTTAAAGGATTAAATTAGAATATAAGTAAATGTAAAGGGTAAAATATGAAAACATTTAAACTTGGGGGTTCAATTCGGAGAAAAAGTTCGACGAGACTAAAGAGATCAAGTGGGACGCGGCTGTTTTATATCTATATTATTAAAGCGGGAGCAAAAAAAATGGTTATTTTTTAAAACTTTTGCTCTCTCATAGTTTTTAATTTTTTTTCCTCCTAATATTTGTTTCCTTGTTTTTTCTTTCCACTCCCATTATTCACCACCTCCTCCTATTTTTTTTTCACCCACTAAAAATTATATTTTTAATTTTAATTTTGTACACATAATTGTGTGTGACAAATAACTAGTATAAATAATGAGAGATTTATTTTGCACGGGTGGGGTGGTACACAATGTCGTGTGTAACTAGCACAAGAATAGAATAAAAAATTTAAAGGATTAAATAATATGAAATAAAAAAATAATTAAAATAATAAATAATTAAACTTTTAGGGATAAAAAGAAAAAATATATATTATAACCCGGTTATAGCAAGAAAATAATATTAATATAGATTATTATTATTATAAAGTGTAAAATTTAGACCTTGTTTTTAAATAAGAGCAACTCTGATGACAATAAGAAAAATGATAAAATAAACTTATTTGAGTGTAAGAATCGAACCTGAAATTTAAACGTCATATTAGTACTACTATAAAAACGCGTTATCATGAATGGTATTATCAACAAAAATATACTTTTTGCATTTGAAATTATAGATGTTAAGATATATTTTAATTTTTTTACATAAAGTGGTAGAAAATTCTTAACGTTTTGTTATTTTTATTTTTGGTTAATTAAATTTTATCATATGCTGATATATTATTATATGTTTAGCTAATATTACACTATTTGTTTTAAAAAATATTATTATTTCAAAAGTCATTGTTATATAAATATACTTTTAATTTTGAAACATATAGTATAATAAAATGATACTCCTCGTGTCCATATAAATATTTGATTTGCACTTTTTTTTTATCGTTTCGTATAAACAGATTTTTTTTAATAATAATAATATAAAATAACATAATAACATTAAATTTATTATTATAATTTTATTAACAAACTGCATCGTGAAACTTACGACTTATTATTATTTGGGTTAATTATACATGTACCAAAGTATAATCTTAATATTTTTACAATTTATAAATGAGTTTTCTTAATATGTATCCTAAGGGCACATGCTAAACACGAAAAATAAGAGATGGGGTTCACTAAATATTATTTATTTATATATTTGTATTGAATTTAATGCATAAAAAAATAATATATTAGTGGATCTTATGTATTGAATTCAGTACAAATATATAAATAAATAATATATTAGTGGATCTTATGTACTGAATTCAGTACAAATATATAAATAAATAATATTTAGTGGGTTCTATCTCTTATTTTTTATGTTTAAAGTTTATTTTTAAGACACCTGTTAAGAGGACCCTTTATAAATCGAACTCTTTCGCTTAAATCGGGGGAGTAGTATTTGTGGACCCCGCAATACAGCACATACACAAAAAATTGATTATAAATTTCATTAACTTATTATTCCATGTCACATGACACTTGAATTTTGTTTAAAAACTTTTTAGTTGCCAAGACATGGATCGAACGAAGATTATAATAAAACAAAATCAATAAGAGACTCGCACTACAACAAGCGTTAAAAGATTTTCAGGACCTCAAACGGTCTAGCTCATATTATATTATTAATTTTAAAAAATAATAATTTTAATTTGAAAGATAAAAAAAAATTATTTTTAAATTCAAAGGGTAAAATATGAAGAAAAAAATTGAATTTAAGGGCTAAATTAGAAAGAAGTATACTTTGGGGCTAAATAAGAGAAAAATGTTTGGTAAAGCCAACTAACTGTTTGGCTAAGCAGGTGAATGCCCCCAGCTTTATAATAAGAAGATATTATTTGAATGAAGATCTCATAACAGAATTTGTACTTTCCAAAATTATAAATATATTTATAAAATAATTTTTAAAAATAATTTTATATTTTCAAATATAATTTACGTATTAGTTAGAAATTCAACCGTAATAATTTAATATTAAAATGATAATAAAAAAGTAATAATAAATTAAAAATATCACGTTATTTTATAATTTTAAAATATAAATATATTTTTAATTTTAAAACGAATTAAAAAGAACTGAGGGAGTATATATTTGTAACATTTTGTTACGCTGCCCCCTACATGGTTCACCCTATACATTAGAAATCACAATTTAAACAACTTGGTTCTACAGGAGTTCCTTCCCCCAAGTCTAGGATAACCTTTGACCCAAAAACAAGCTATAGAAAATCCCATGGGGCAGGCAAGATGAGCCTACCATTTTAAATTTGACCAAGACTTATTCCTTCCCTATAATCTTCACATTTCCCAGACAAAATTGTTAGCAATTATGTTGTTTGAGATCCAACTATTTATAATACCTTTAGGCACTTTTTTATTTTTGAATTAAAAGCTGTTTGAAATTGCTTATAAATATTCAAAACTTATTTGTAATTAATTTTTTAAAAATAAAAAATGTTTAATTACCCAATTTTAAAATTGCCTATGTTAACTTTTTATGAAAATAATTAAAAACTTCAAATTGGAGTTTTTGATTATTGTCAAATCTGATACTCAAGTTTGATCAAATATATTATTAATTTATCTCTATTTAATTTAATAATTTCATTCATTAATCATCTTTACCTCTCAAAACATTTTACACTTAAAATAAATAATTACGAAAAAAATATACGCCAAACACTTTTCACTTTTTACTAATTTGAATGCTTTTAATTTACCGAATACAAATTACTTTTAAAAAACTAATTATAAACAAAAAACGGTAATCAAAATTAGTAATCACATTTTTTAAATAATCTCAAAAATACTCTTAGTTCTAAAATGACAACAAAACTATTTTGTCATTTTTAAAATTATTTATAAGGGATTATATCGTATATCCTACCGGGGCAATAGAATAAAAGGAGTTATAAAAAAACCCTGAAACGCAGTACAATAAAATAATCATTGCTCGATTGGAAAATGATCTTAAGTAATCCATCAGCCTTCAGGCAGCAAGTCCTGCGGGGCAACTTTACAAGATAAATAACATCACAACTAGACCGACTACAGATTCATCACACGCCCGCCCGAGTCCCCGACTAAAGCTATAAAAAAAAATACTAACTGGTAATTGTACAGTGTCCTAAACTGGAAAATTATTCATCCATTTTTCCTGGACCTACAGTGCCTGCAACACAAGACCTCCAAATTTTCACATTACTATAGGCACAGGAACTTCAAATATAATTATGTTCGCGTAGCCCGTGGAGCATCACTGAAGCAGCCGAGGTCTCCGCATCCTTGAGTCTTGTTTTTTCATCTCCCATCACATAAACCACACCATCTGGGATTTCAAACTTAACAGAGCACACAAATTTCCGCTCGTGAGCCGGACCCACCTCTTTCTCAATACTGCAAACTCAAGCAAAACCGCAGGATTAGATAACTTACGTACATATCATCAATTCATCATATGATAGGTGGGAAGTGTAGGGGTGCTAATATTGTTTCTTCACACGTTCTATATAAATGAAAACAAAAATTACTGGACCAACTCACCTTAGAAATTCAAATCTCTCGCATAAATTTAGTTCAAGCATGTTGCACTATTTCTATAATTCAGTACATATACACATTTTGTTACAAGGGTGATAAAGTTTCATTAAGTGTCCCTTATATGAGAATGAGAGTCTCAAATGACTTTCTAATTTTTTCTGTACTTATAATTTACGTTACACAGACTCTTCACTTTGCTCCAGCGTACCTGTGTCTGACACTCGACATTAGAAGAAGGGTATGAGTGCTAGACACTTTATTTTAATATAAAAAACTAGAAAAATTGAAGAGAATCCATGTCGGACTCTTCAAAATACTATGTCCAACCACGTAACATAGCTTATAATAAGGTTTGCCAAGGAGGCAAGGACACACTTATATAATTTTCTACTTTTTTTTTACCAATGACATATCCCAGTCCTAAAATTTGATATTGAAAATAAATATCAAGAAAATATGTGTCGTACACAAATCTTATTAAACTTAATAATAATAGTAATTATAATAAAAGTCAAATGAAACTTGATTTAATTAGGGAGGAAAAGAACACAACTGAGGAGGAAGAGGAACCTTATTAGTCATCAGAGAGCAACTAAGCATGCATATTAAGATAAAAATAAAAAATAAAAAAATTCATACCTATAGCTTGGTTTAGGCCATTTTCTTTTGCCACAAACCTCATGTAATTTCTGTTTGGCTCCATCAATTTCATATTTTCCATCTAGTCCGCTACAAATATCCATATCCAGTTTACCATTTGCTAAATGATTAGGCAATTTCTCAAGAGCAGCTTTTGCTGCATGAAGTTTTGCATTCTCTTTTTGCTCGGAAGAAGCTGAAGCAATAAATTCGCCATCAACGAACACACTAGCAATGTTTCTATCTCCCTTCCTCCAATGCCGAATATCAACTTGCTTACCATCTTTTTGGCATACCTCAAACAGCAGGGTCACAGGTTGAGGTTGTTGCTGCAGCTTGTCAAGTAAGACCATTGGCTCTAATAGTGTTCTAATGATCTACGTACATAAAAATTTGGGATTAGAAAAAAGATTTTTGTGGCAAAAACCTAAACATAAACCAGAAAAGCTTCACTTCAAATTCATTGATATTCTACTTACAACACTCCAAACTCGTATTTCATATCGCCAAATTTAGTAAAACTAAGATACTAAAATTTTCCCAATATTCCAATTCAACCAAACCAGACCCAATTTCTCTTCACATAGCTGAAATCCTACGCTTTTGTACAAAATCTTTCGACAATAATCAATTAAAAAAATTCAGAATATATCAGATTTCTTGTTAATCTTCCTTTTGTTTTCAAATAGCCAGTATTGCAATAACTATGATTCTAAACCAACCCAATTTTTTTGAAAAGATCACTAAATATATTACATATTGAATGGCTGAAGTCAATGTTCTAAAAGAATGCTAGGTCGACGACTAATAGGTTATCAATTAAGTCGAGAATTGGAGACAGACTGCAATGAAAACAATCTTTATGAGGCGTGATGTTTTGATTTCAATCTGTCACCAATTCTCAACTTAATTGATGTGGGATTTCACCTAGGTAGGTACCTAGAAGGATTTTAGAACACCTATAGCACATAAGTCAAAGTTATAAAGCATGTGGCACTTTATCTCATTAAAATAACCGTATGTTTGGGCTATTACTTTAGTACTCATAGTAGAGGAAGAGTATTAGTTTATATATGTTAAACATTGAGCCTTTTTATTTGAGGCTCAAGGTTAAAAAAGAGTGTTAGACTTTCTTAGTTTGCATAAAATATGTACTAACACCATTCTTTTGGCGACAAAGGGAGTAATACATTTAGCTCTCTCTGGACTTCAATTACACTTTCCAACTCCCTCACTACTAATAGTACTATTCATATTCGAATATATTTATGTACACATCCAATTTCACACCCAAAGACACCCAAATGTAAAAGTAGTATAGAGAGAGGAGAGAGAAAGTGTTGTAAATATAATATGACACTATAATTCACCCTAAATAACAAAATATATATTTCTCTGAAGTTATTTAAGCACATCACCTTGTATTTTGCTAAATATATATTGTTCTTGTATAATAGAAATCGTTTTATTATTTAATAAATAAGTAAATGTGTAGTATCATGTTATCACAATTTGTGTAGTAAACGGGTTAAACAGATCAACACATTTAACTAGAATAGTAAACAAATTACTATTAATTTGATGGGTCGTATTAGTGTGAACCTATTTAGTGTAATACCTATGGCCTACCACTGCAAGAATCAGCTAAATGCGACATGGTTGTCAGCCTTACTTTTGGATATATATATTTTTTCACCTTTTCTGGGTTAAAAAAAAATCCATATTAATATTTTTCTCAACCCTTTTTTTGGTCTCAGTTTTGTCTTAAACATCTACTATTTTTCTTCCAGCATGGAGTTCCTACACAAAATCTATTTAGTTCTAGATTTTTTCATTATTGTTTAGCTTTTTAAACCTAAGTTATTTTCTCTCTCCAACTAACGGCACCAAAGATTGATGAATTGCCACAAAGATGAAAAAATATTTACATAATTCGATTTCAGTACTTCACTTGCATTCCTTTGTTAAAGAAAATTTATTTTTACCTCAATCATTGCGTGTTTGGTAAGTGAAGATACCTGACTTGATTGTTTTACCCAAAAAAAAAAGAAGAAGCTAATTATCTATTTATAAATTTAAGTGTGTTTTTATAATCTGGAACTTTTATTTTTTATAAATATGTCATTAATATTCAGTAATTACTTACAACCAAATTTCCTTTCTGCATAAGTATAACTATGTCACATTTTCTATTGCAGCTATCATATCATCATTTCGTCACTTGTTATATTTGTAGTATTATACAAGAGAATAATAGATTGAGGGCGCACAATCGACAGTTGGCTCACCTACTATTTGAAATTCAAAACTTTTAGGCTAGTTTCTTTTCTTTTCTTTTCTTTGGCCTGAGGTCTGAGAATCTTTCAATTGCTTGCAATGGATGCAACTGAGTTTAATTATTCAAAACCATTTTCGATTAATAAATTTTATTTAGTATATATTGAGCTTTATACAATTATGGTAAGTTTACCAAGTTTCTAAATTTTTGGTTCAGAAATGTACAAATTTCTTCATAAATATTTACTGAGTTCTATATAACCTAAAAATGTTACCTTAATTTCACATTTTTTCCTTAAAGTCTTAATATTGTTCGTCTTTCAAAGTTGAAAAAATTTGTAGCATAGATTCATTAAATTTACTCAAAGTGCTCATTTTAGATACTAGATACTCAAAATTTCCAAAATTAGAGATATATTTGTAAAATGACGACTTTTAAATACAACTTTACTTTCCCAAAATTGTATCGAAAAAATGGCTATCAATGTAGTAGTGGTGGCATGATAATACTCAACTATGACTAAAGGTAATGACATGTTTGAAACTTCATGTCACTTTATAGTCTAAAATGAAAATAAATCTCTATTTTTGGAATGGACAAAAAAATGTGTCCCTAATTTTGGAATTGAGGGAGTATCATTTTTTTTGCAGTTACAAGTTCTTGTTTACTGTATTTGAGTTTGAATTAGTCCTTAAATTTTCTGAGTATTTTAATATCAACCAACTCGATATAATGAATTGTTGTTATAGATTTCTAGAAAAACATATGATGATTATATGAAACATAAATGAAACTAGTTTAAAAAAATAACAAGTCATGAAGTTACTACATACCATCCACAGAGCTTGCAAATCAAACCTGAGGTCCACATACACAGCAGCTGCTACCGACTCCACAATGTCTGCTAGAACTTTAGGTGCCTTCATTGCACCACCGTAAACCACCATGTCATCTTCTTGTTCAACTGCTGCACAAAATTCTCTCACCTGAAATCACAATCCCAAAAACCATAAATTAAGAACGACCAATTAAACGTAATCATATGCACACAATATATACATGGATATGCATACATACATATATAGGTTGGTTGAAATTTAATTTTGAAAATTTTAGATTTGGACTTTTACAAGAATCCGTAGTCTCATGTAGAACCTTATTGATGATTAGGTTCCTATATTGACAGTGATTAATTCATAAATTCTACAAGTGCATCTATAATTGTACTTGGGAGGACTGTCTTGTCAGAAGTTTCAAGACCTTTTAAGTATAGCCAGAGATGGAGGTGGTACGGTTGCGGAGATGGTGCATGTTGAGGCTGAGGGTAGGTGTGTGTAACCTCTATTTTAGGATCAATTTTCGGATTCATAATTAGAAATGGAAGCGGATTCATTAACATTCTTAGCTTCCTTGATCTCTGTTCTTAAACTTCCAACAGGGCAAGGTTCTACTAAGTCCTTAACACATCAATAAGATTAAACAAAGAAATGTCTCCTCAAAATCAAGCTCAATACAAACTTCATTCTAAACTAAATTAGGATCTCCTGTATCATACAAATACATTAGCTAAGGATATTAGCTAATTTGAAGCTTTGAATGGCAAACAAAATATTAATTTCCACATCAAACAATAAATTGGGGAAATCCCAATGTATAACTCACTCTATTCCAAAATTAGAAAATATTTTCTTTTTTAATCTGTTATAGAGAAATACTAAAATTAGTACTAAGGTTGAATTTGAGGGAAAAAAATTATTAATAAATGTCGTCGTTTTAAAAATGTATTTTTATTTTAGGAACCCGAGAACAAAGGTTTATACCTTTTCATCGAGGGCTGTGGCATTGTGCCGGACGTATTTGTAAAGGCCGTGCCGGACGGCGACTCGAGCTAGCTTCTCCGTACTAACATTAGCTGCGCGGATGAGTGAAAGTTCACCGGGGTCAAGCTCCGGGTAAGCGAGAAAGACAAAATTGGTGACCGCTAGACCAAGAGCAGCATCCCCGACGAACTCGAGTCGCTGATAAGACTCCGAATCCGTATACGAAGAGTGAGTCAAAGCCTTTTCAAGTAAGCTCTTGTCCCTGAACCTGTAATTGAGAAGGTTCTCTACTGCCCTAACCGACAAATCCATGTCCGTACATTCTCCTACTGCTTCCGACATGTCGACGTTGTACAAGGGGCTGGACATCTCGCCGTTCTCCGGCGACTTCAATCGGATAATTTTGGAGGAGAGAGAAAAAGTAAGAGGGAATTAGGAATTGGAGTAATTTTAGCACTTGTTGGTCAGACTTTGTTGCGTCATTTTGTTTGTATTATTAGTAAGACTAAAATATACTTTGAACCCCAAACTTTACATAATTATTGATATTTGTATCTCAAATTTAAAAATATATTTAAGTACATTCCAAACTTAATATCACATTTTTTGAATTTAACCGGTCAAAAGTGATCGGACTCGTACATCCGTGAATTTGATAGGGTTATATTTATCTTTTCCATCTCTTTTTCTCCTTCCCATATCTAGAACAACTTATTAATTAAAGCCTTAATTCCATTTCTTAAAGAAGGATGTATGTAGACAAATTAGATTTTCATTTATACATAGATTGCCTCAAAAAATAAACTTATAAACCAAATTTGGACAGCTTCTGGTTTTGTTTTTGGACAACAATTGTAACTGATTTGAACTGCTGAATTTGAGTTTTTGGAACTTTACTAAATTGAAACAAGTTGCAGAATTCTAGACAGATTAGAGGATTGGAACTGTTGGAATTTGAAACTTTGGACAACAATTATTCTTTTAGGTCTTCGGATTTGAACATGATGCTGGAGTTGGAAAGATTTGGATGTACAGACTGATTGATATGCAGATTTTTGGAAATATTGGCTTCGGATTGTTGTGACTGAAACTCCAGCAGATTCTAGAGTTATCTGCAGGAGTTTTAAAACAGATTGCTATGTTGCAGAATATGTGACTTTGTAAGTTAATTTGAAGCTCATGGATCACCAATTTAAGGTTGCAACTCTCGGTTTTATTATTATCAACAAAAGGACTTGATGTTGTGTGGTTCGAGAATAACAAGGCTGCGGATGGTTCGGTTTAAACAGCAACACAAGTTGCGGAATTGGACAAGGAACTGCAACAGATTTGATGCAGTTTTCAGTACGTTGTGAGTCACAAACAATCCGCAAATCTAATGAATGGGGCTGTGGGACTTTGGTTTCTGAATTGTTCTTCTGAATTGATGATGTAAACTGCAGAATTTGATACTCACGAATTGAACATCATTATGGTTTCGGAATTGCTGCAGATTTACAGGCTTTAGAACAAGTTGGTAGGCTGGTGCAGAATTTGGGAATTGGATGAATAAACGTTGGAATTTGTGATGTTGCAACCGTAGTTTCTGGGTTGAATAAAAGTGGCTTGATACAACCTGCTGATATATGGGTTTGAACAAAATTGGTTGCGGAATTTTATTGTAGGAAATGATTGCACAGATTGGATTGAGAACAAGTTAATCCAAGAGATTTTTGTTAAGAAAATTTAAATTTGGCTTGATCTACACTAGAAAAACTAGGGTTTAAAAAAGTTTTTAAAGAGAAGTGAGAGAGAACGACTGAGATGAGAGACAGAAAGAGAGAAAACAAATGAATTTTCCGTTTTAATTTTTAGTATTTATATTTTAAAGTCATCTATCCAAATTATGTTCTATAATAAGTTTTATAGGCTTAGTCGATCACTTTTAACCGATTAAATTCAAAAAATATGCGTTTTGTATAAATAATATGAAGTTTGGGATGTATTTAAGTATTTTTTTGAGTTTGAGGTATGAACATCAACAATGATATAAAGTTTATGGTACAAAATATATTTTAGTTTATTTGTAATGCTATAAGGATTTTATTGTTGACTTTTTCCTCCTCGCATTTTCTGAGTCATTTACAAATTCCAAACTAATAAAGCACGAATTTTAAGACACTTTTGAATAATTTTTACTACCTCATTTTCAAATTAAATGTTTAAAAATTAAATTCACTATTATTAAAATTAATTTTTTAGCCAAAATTAATGTTTTCAGATCCAGATCAGCCATCAAATCGAAAAAAGTACCGGGTGAATAGATCGCTGATTCAATTAGTGGTCAAACCCTTAATGAACCGATGACGTCGTTAATATATAAAAAATATATTATTAATAATTTTATAAATAATTTTTTTTTTACAAAAAAAACTAAAAAATGTTTTAAAATCGGTTCAACCAGGTCAACTAACCGATTTTACCAGTTAAACCACCGGTTTGACTGATGGTTAACCGAATTTTGGCCAATTCGATGCCTAACCAATTTCTGGGCCAAACCGGTTTATTTTTCCAATCGATTCTCGGTTTAACCGGTCGAATCGTCAGGTCCGAATCAGCTTTCAAAACATTGGCCAAAATATTTATAAAGATTATAACAAAAAAGTATATACAGTTTATTACTACTACTATTAATTTTTATTATTTTAAAATAATATTTATATATGCTTAAAAAATGAGAGCATGAAAATCTTATATATATATATATATATATATATATATATATATATATATATTGTTATGGATTGCATTGTCATTTGTCACTTTATTGATACATTCAAAAGAAAAATTACCTCCGTCCTTAAGAAGTACAATTCTTTTTTTCCTAAAAAAGATAATATAAAATATAAGCATGCCATTTAATAAGATCTATTAGTATAAAAAATAAAAATATTTATTATTTTATATAATTTTGTGAGGCTATTAAAAATAAATTTTTAAAAAAATAACTTTTTTTTCCTTTTATTTTTTTTAATATATATATATAAATGATACTTTGCTAATCTTATTTAATATCATAACTCTTTGTAAAAGATATTAAGAGTTAATAAGGGCTTTACTAAGAAATGAATAAATTTTTCAAACTCATCCCATTTGGATTGAGTTCAATTGGGTCATATTGATAAATGAATAAATTTTCATGCATAAATATTAATAAGAGCTTTACGATCAAAATTTTGATTATTAAAGTTTCAATTAGGATTGAGTCCGGTCGAGTCATATTGGTAAAAATGAAGGGGTTTTATTGACAAAATTTTGTTTAATAAATATTAAACTAATAATTCGTGCAAAACATATGTTATTAAAGTATTGTGCGAGTAAAATTTCAATTCAAAATATAAGAAAAAAAAATTAAAACACATATATGATACTGATACAATGGGCTATAAATGTAAAATCCTGAATTTTATGAAATACAAAATTTAATTTTTCTTCATTTATATTTTTTCTGAAACAGTAAGTGGTTAAATTGACAAAGTTAAAAATTAAGGATGTTATGTGCAAATTATATTATGTCGGACAATATTCGTTTGGTCGGGGAATATTCGTTCTGTCGGGAAATATTCGTACGACGGCGTCGTACATTGGTAGACTCCACAACGAATAATTGTCGGATATAAAAAACGACATAAATAATATTTAAATGGTCAATGATACTATCACTTTTAATTGTTAAAATATCCGGTGGTAAAAGAATAGTAATATACGGTATTACAAGTAACTTACGGTATTGCATAGTAGCACACGGTATTGCACAGTATTTCGTATTATTGAACTGATAAAGTGGTTATCGTACAATATTTGACTTTATTGTCACATGCACAATAATTCATATTATTAAACTGATAATTGTCACAGTAGCATATGCACAGTAATTCACATTATTGAATCAATAATTGTCATTACACAGTAACGTATTCTTTCTTTTACATACTTTCTGCATTATTGTTATCTCTATTATAATGTTAATTAAACAGTTGTATTTCATTATTAATTGACTTTATATCTAACTCAGAGAGTCAACTACACTGTATTTATAACAATTAGTCATAATAATGAATAAGTGTGAATTATTGTTGAATAATTGAATTGATAAAGTTATTTGTTTTTATTATAATAAATAATATAAAGTCAGGTGATATAAAATAAATGGTATATATTAAAGATAATGTAATAATTATAGAATTTTAAATGAACGATGTAGATTGAAGATGATTGTAAGACCCCGAATTTTATGAAATACAAAATTTAATTTTTCTTCATATATATTTTTTTGAAACAGTAAGTGGTTAAATCGATAAAGTTAAAAGTTAAGGATGTTATGTGCAAATTTTATTTTGTCGGACAATATTCGCTTTGTCGGGGAATATTCGTTTGGTCGGGGAATATTCGTGTCGTACGACGGCGCCGAAATAACAAATTATTGGTGGACCCCACAACGGAATATTTGTCGGATATAGAAAACGACAGAAATAACCTTTTTAAATAAAAATAGTCAACGAAACTGTTAAAATACCGGTGATAAAAGAATAGTAGCATACGGTAGTTTTTGGTATTTTCTGTAGCACACGGTACTCTACAGTAACACACGGTATTGCATAGTGTCTCATATTATTGGTCTGATAATTGACACCGTAACTGTTACGCATCATTTCATCGATAATTGTCACTGCATAATATTTTATATTATCAATTCAATAATTGTTGTTACACAGTATTTTGCATTATTGATTTAATAATTGTCATTACACTGTATTTTATATCATTGAGTCAATAATTGTTGCTGCACTGTTTTTAAAATTATTGAACCTAATAATTGTCACAGTAACATATGCACAGTAATTCACATTATTGAATCAATAATTGTCATGACACAGTAACGTATTTTTCTTTTACATACCTTCTGCATTATTGTTATCTCTATTACGGTATTATTTAAACAGTTGTATTTCATTAATTAATTGACTTGATATCTAAGAGCTAACTATACTGTATTTATAACAATTAGTCATAATAATTGAATTGATAAAGTTATTTGTTTATAATATAAAGTTAGGTGATTATTAGGTGATATGAAAAGAATGGTGTAGATTAAAGTGTGAATTATTGTTGAATAATTGAATTGATTTGTTTATAATATAAAGTTAGGTGATTATTAGGTGATATGAAATGAATGGTGTAGATTAAAGTGTGAATTATTGTTGAATAATTGAATTGATTTGTTTATAATATAAAGTTAGGTGATTATTAGGTGATATGAAATGAATGATGTAGATTAAAGATAATATAATATTTGAAATGGATGGTGTAGATTAAAAGATGATCTTTAAATGAATGGTTTAGATTAAATGAATGATAAGATTTTTGGCTATAAATAGAAGTCTTAACTTAAGGATTTTTCATAAACTTCCTTACTTGTTCTTTCTTTCTCTCTCTAAATACTTTTTGTGTAAGTTCTCTCTAAGTGTTCTTAAGTCATTCCTAGTTTTGAAATCTTTTGCATTCTTCTTTGAATTCCCGAGTAGAATTTTCTTATGTACAGCAACTCTTTCGAAAAATCGTAGTAAATTCATTATTTGTCAGAATTTAATGAATTAAAAGCCTGTCTCTTCAGTTTTTCGTCCTCTACAACTTTGAAGAAGGAAGAAAAGTCATCTGAAATCATCTTCATGTCTTAAAATACTAAAAACCGTAACCTATTCTGATTTTCGTCACTATTTTCAGTCTTAGTTTTGAAAATTCATAACTCATTCATATTAACTCCGAATTGAGTGATTCTTGAGTCTATGCCGTCTATCTTTCCGAGAGTAACATTATTTTAAAAGCATGAAGAGATTTTAAAAACTCTAGAAGACTCAAAAGTCAGATTCCTTACTGCTACAAACAAGGAAGGATTTGTTCGGCTATAAACTTGTTTCACAATATCAAGGTAAGGAATGTCATCTTCTTTCATCTTCTATTATTAAAACTTACTACGGTAAGGGATACCATCTTTTTCATCTTCCATTATTCAAACGTACTATGGTAAGGGATTATCATTATTTGATTCTCGATAATAATATTGTTTCTTCCTTACTCATAAGACGTGCCTTTTATTTCCATGTATTAAATTGTGGGAATAACCTTACGGAGCGGATTGCCGCCTGTTGGTGAATAACCTTTCGTATTCATTCATTATTAATCTCTGAGAATAACCTTACGGAGCGGATTGCCGCCTGTTTGGTGAATAACTCTTTGTACTCAAATTCTATTAAATTGTGGGAATAACCTTACGGAGCGGATTGCCGCATGTTGGTGAATAACCTTTCGTATTCATTCATTATTAATCTCTGAGAATAACCTTACGGAGCGAATTGCCGCCTGTTTGGTGAATAACTCTTTGTACTCAAATTCTATTAAATTGTGGGAATAACCTTACGGAGCGGATTGCCGCCTGTTGGTGAATAACCCTTTGTATTAATTTCCTTCACCTTTTGTTAATCAAACCTGCTACGGTAAGGGTTATTATTTTCTTTCGTACTCCTAAATCGAAATTTATTATGGAACTATTGCTTCTATAATTCCTGAAAATATTATATGTTCCATAATAGTTGAACTTCATTATTTCAACTGAACCTTCCTATTTTCTGAACCTTTCTATTGAACTGTAACCGTTATTCTGAACTGTGGATCTTGAATATCATTTTTAAATTTCACTCCACATCATGTTGATCATTTGGACATTATTTGAATCTGCACAAAGTAAACTTTCGATATTTATTGTTTATCCTATTTCTTCTGTTCATCAATTGTCTCACTATCATTTGAACTAATCTTCAAGAATCAAGCTGTTGTGAATATCTGTGGCCGGGGGCACAGATGTGATATATTTGTTGAACAGATGATAGGTTAAAGGCGATATAATAGGTTAAAGGCGATACATCTGTTCGGTGTCTTTTATGGCACGTGGTGAATGTTCTCTTTGGCCCGTAGTGCAAAGATGAACTGTTGTTTGGTATGATTATGACCAAAGGCTGAATCTGGTATAATCATGACCGTTGGTACTATATTGAATATCTTTGGCCCGTAGTGCAAAGATGAACTGTTGTTTGGTATGATTATGACCAAAGGCTGAATCTGGTATAATCATGACCGTTGGTGCTATGTTGAATATCTTTGGCCCGTAGTGCAAAGATGAACTGTTGATGTGCATGATTATGATAAGGAACTGTGAATTTATATTATCATGACTAATGGTATTTCAGATGATAAAAGTTGATGATGTTATTACGAAAAAGAGAAGCGAGTGGACATTATAGTCTGCATTATTCTTCTAATAGATTGCTCATTCCGCTGCTATTATTGATCTGAACATTGTTTAAGAAATTAACTACAGTTTTTGATATAAACCTTGTAGTCTATTGTATTCTATCAAGAACTCAATTGTTGAAGGCTAATGATAATTTATTCGTCATTATCTTAGTCATGATATTTCTTACTGGGCTATTTGAGCTCACCCTTTCTTTTGTTCCATTGTTTTTCAACAGGAAATGAAAACATAACAGGGTCTAGCCGGGGAATGGAGTGAGGGTCCGAGGAATAGTTATCATAGTCTTCACGTTTTGTAAAATAGTGTGGCAATAATAGTGAAGACTTAGTTGTGTATTATTATACACTGTATTGTAGTACGTTGTGCTTTGTTGTAATAATTTTGTTGTAGTCTTTTGACGACTCAAGTTTGGGCTGTGTGGGCCCAGATTTGGGGGCGTCACAATGATATTTAAATGAATGGTTTAGATTAAGGATATCTTAAAAGATGAAATGAATGGTATAGATTAAAGATAATATAGAATTTGAAATGGATGGTGTAGATTAAAGATGCTCTTTAAATGAATGGTTTAAATTAAAGAAATCTTAAAAGATGAAATTAATGGTATGGATTAAACATTATCTTGAAATGAACGGTTTGGATTAAATTAGGAAATCTTGGTTATGATAAGATTTTTGGCTATAAATAGAGGCCTTAACTTAAGGATTTTTTCATAAACTTTCTTGTTCATTCTTTCTTTCATTCTCTAAATACTTTTTTGTGTAAGTTCTCTCTAAGTGTGCTTAAGTCATCTTGAGTATTTGTGAAAATTTATAAGTGTACGAGTACTGTCCAAGTTAATCAACCTCATTTAAATCAATATCCAGTCACGTGTTAAGTTAAGGGATTCCATCTTTTTCATCTTCCACTATTCAAACTTACTACGGTAAAGGATTATCATTCTTTGATTCTCGAAAACAATATCGTTTTTCTCTTACTCATAAGATGTGTCATTTATTTTCATGTATTAAATTGTGGGAATAGCCTTACGGCGCGGATTACCGCCTGTTGGCGAATAACCTTTCGTATTCATTCCTTATTAATCTCTGAGAATAACCTTACTGCGCGGATTACCGCCTGTTTGGTGAATAACTCTTCGTATTCAATTTTTATTAAATTGTGGGAATAACCTTACGGCGCAGATTATCGCATATTGGTGAATAACCTTTCGTATTCATTCCTTATTAATCTCTGAGAATAACCTGACTACGCAGATTACCGCATGTTTGGTGAATTACTCTTTGTATTCATTTCCTATTTTTCTAAACATTTTTATTGAACTGTAACCGTTATTCTGAACTGTGGATCTTGAATATCATTTTTGAATTTTACTCCACATCATGTTGACAATTTGAACATTATTTAAATCTGCACAAAGTAAACTTTCGATACGTATTGTTTATCCTGTTTCTTCTGTTCATCATTTGTATCACCGTTATTTGTACTAATTATCAAAAATCAAACTGTTGTGAATATCTATGGCCGGGGGCACATATGCGATATAATTGTTGAACAGATGATAGGTTAAAGGCGATATAATAGGTTAAAGGCGATACATCTATTCGGTGTCTTTTATGACACGTGGTGAAAGTTCTCTTTGGCCCGTAGTGTAAAAATGAACTGTTGTTTGGTATGATTATGACCAAAGGCTGAATACTGGTACAATCATGACCGTTGGTGTTATATTGAATATTTTTGGTCCGTAGTGCAAAGATAAATTGTTGATTTGCATGATTATGACCAGGAACTGTGAATTTGTATTATCATGACTAATGGTATTTCAGATAATAAAAGTTGATGATATTTTTCTGAAAAAGAGAAGCGAGTGGACATTATAATCTGCATTATTCTTCTAATAGATTGCTTATTCCGCTGCTATTATTGATCTTAACGTTGTTCAAGAATTTAACTGCAGTATTTGATATAAACCTTGTAGTCTGTTGTATTCTATCAAGAACTCAACTGTTGAAGGCTAATGATAATTTATTCGTCATTATCTTAGTCATGATATTTCTTACTGAGCTATTTGAGCTCACACTTTCTTTTCGTTCCATTGTTTTTCAACAGGAGATGAGAACGTAATTAGGTCTAGCCGCGGGATGGAGTGAGAGTCCGAGGAATAACTATCATAGTCTTCACGTGTTGTAAAATAGTGTGGCAATAATAGTGAAGACTTAGTTGTGTATTATTATACACTGTATTGTTAAACGTTGTACTACCTTGTAATAATTTTGTTGTAGTCTTTTGACGACTCAAGTTTGGGCTGTGTGGGCCCAGATTTGGGGGCGTCACAATAAACCTAATAGGTTAATGAAGTGAGTCAATATATGGTTTCAAATAAACATATATAGGCCGAATATTCTCAATAACTAGTATAAGAGTCATGACTATGTGATAAGGGTCATAAATATGATATGGACTGCGCATGATGAATGAAAAATATGGTATTAACTGTGCATGATGGATGAAAATAATTTATTGAATAAGTGGTGGACTCTTCTTTGCTTTTTATTGGTGAATCAAGTAAGAGATAATGAAGATGATAACTCATTAACTAAAAGAAGGTGATAGGCTAATGCTCAAAAGAGTAGGTTGGTGGATCAAACAAAATATATTAATGAGCTTGACATATATTTTTAGTGGATCAATCAAGAGATAATCTTAGCAAAGGCTCTTGGTAGATCAAGCAAGAGATAATTGATATGGTAGGCTCTTGGTGAATCAAACAAGAGATAATGAAGATGATGACTCGTTAACTAGAAGAAGTTGATGGACAAATTCTTAAAAGAGTAGAGAGATTTGATGAACTTAGTAGAGACTCTTGATAAATCAAACAAAAGATAATAAAAAGATGGTGGCTCAAACAAGAGATAACAAAAAGAAGAGGAGATTGGCTAATGCTTAAAATAGTATGGTTAACATCGAAAAGGGAGCTTGATATCAATGTGAATAGAGAGGTCATGCGTTAAGGGAGAGATTGTTGAAATACTGCATGATAGTAAAATTTTACATCGAAACATAAGAAGAAAAATTGAGGACATATATGATGCTTTAATGAGCCATATATTTAATAAGTTAATCTTTTGAGTCAAGATGTGATTTCAGATGAACATATTCTCAACACGGGTTAATATCAATAATATAATCTAAAATTTTGGTTTGTGATATTTAGTATTATAATTTGAGTATAAATAATATAGTATAACTGGTAGTAATAGATTGAACATGAAATTAATGAGTTGTATTATAAAAATCATTGTATATTTTTTTTGGATACATGCATTTATATCTTTGGAATAATACATCAAATGATATAAAAAGTTTGATAAAATTATGAATATGACATACATTATATTAATAAAAATGATGAACTAAAAACTAACTCAACAATAACTTAGGACTAACTCGATATTAATTCGGTGATCAATTAAAATGAATCACTTTAATTATATAAGATCTCCAATTATCTTGTTATATATAGCAATAGATATTTTAACTAGATTGCAAGAGTCCCCATAATAAAATAAATTATAATTCAAGAAAAAAAATAAAAATATAATTAGAAAGAGATAAAAGGACGGAGGGAAATAGTTCATTCGCCTGGACATCAGAAAGTAGCCCAAGAGCTTAGTGCAATTTCTGTGATGAAGCAATGAACTATATAATTAAAAGTATGAATTTGATTTAATTTTATTAATTTTTAATTTAATTTTTCTATTCATATTAAGATAAGTACTATTTAAATTTATATCAATTAAATATTATCCAAATTTAGAAATATTTTTATTTATAATAGGAACACGAAAAAGAAATATATATTTTTTCCTATTTAAATTAGTATAAATACGATACAAATTTATAATAATTAAATATATACTATCTAAATTTGTAAAGTATTCAAAATAAACACAATCAATTTTTAATAGAGAAAATAATTTCTAAGAGAACTTTTATTTTTGATTTTACCAATTTTATTACAAGTTTTTTTCTTATCACAATTTTATGTAATTAATTAAGATAATATAATCAATCAACTATGTAATTAAAAATACAAACTTGATTTCAACAATTTTTAGCTTCACCAATTTTTGGTTTCGCAATAATTTTGTTCTGCCTTTTGAATAATTATAGTAGGTTCATTGCTAAATAATTTTTATAATTAAATTAAAACATATTAAAATTTGTGTATCATAATTTTATTCATATTAAAATTTTAAGCAGATTTTTTCACTGTACACAATAATATAATTTCATTATAAAAATAAATAAAAATATATTAACTATTTTTTCGTAGTTATAACCAAGTAAATCTATACTATATTCAATTGTTTATCTTAATAATTGACCGAATAATCCTACAATTTGTAATTTAATAATTTATTATTTAAAGAAGTATTTACTAAATATCATGTCAATTTTTTTACAGTATTATTTTTATAAAAAACAGATAAAATTTGAAACCATTAACAAAATGACTACACTTACTAAATAAAATTTCTATCGAAAAATATAGAAAAATAAATCACATTTTTGACATTTTTACTGCTAATATTAAACGCATTCCACATTTGGGTAAGTTTTATCCGTGCATATTACTTGGGGAAAAAAAGCATTTTTAAGATTAATTTTCAATATAATAATTAATATTTTTAATAATGATTTTTTTTGAATATCATAAAACCAATGATTTGAAACCCGGACCGGACCAACTGTTTCAATCGATTGAACCGGAACCTAGTTCAATGTCCAATCTAGTTTGATCCAGTTCAATTGATTTGGTCAAAAATCGATAAAATCGATTAATCACCGGTTCGACCGGTGGTTCAACCGATAAAACTGGTTAATTGACCTAATTGAACCGATTTTAAAGTGTTTTAAAATATTTTTTGTATATTTTTTATTTTATTTTTAAAATTAGATATTTTTAGTAATATTATAACATAATTCACTATATTTTATCTTACAAAAAAATAAATATTTTAAAATTTTATCACAATTTTATGTAATTAATTAAGATAATATAATCAATCAACTATTTAATTAAAAATACAAACTTGGTTTCAACAATTTTTAGCTTCACCAACTTTTAGCTTCACAATATTTTTGTTCTGCCTTTTGAATAATTATAGTAGGTTCATTGCAAAATAATTTTTATAATTAAATTAAAACATATTAAAGTTTGGGTATCATAATTTTATTCTGATTAAAATTTTAAGCAAATTTTATCATTGTACACAATAATATAGTTTCATTATAAAAATAAATAAAAATATAATAATATAATAAATATTTTTTCATAGTTATGACCAAGTAAATCTATACTATATTCAATTGTTTATCTTAATAATTGACCGAATGATCTTACAATTTGTAATTCAATAATTTATTATTTAAATAAGTATTTACTAATAAATACAACTATCTTCTAAAAGTTCTATTTAAATATTTAATTAATTATCTCAATAATTAATATAATAATACTTTATTTATGTCGCTCTTACTTCGCACGAAATTGACGAGTTTGTATGTTAATAATAATAAAAATTCTTTTCCTTCCATACTCATCCATACCATGTTTAATTGCCCCAAATCCATCGTATTCGGATCTAGTTCAGTCGGATCAGATCACTAAATGGATAAATTGCCATACTTAATAAAACGTGCTCTACTAACAAAACTTCGTAAAGCAAGCCTTTTTTTTTTTAGAAGCTTGAAAACGCAAGCTTAGATTATAATAAAAAGGTAAAGATGAGCGGACTACACAACAAATTAAATATGAAAGGCTTATGGGGCTTTGCTTAATAAGAAGGTTTGGGTTGGGGAAAAATGGGCTTTAAAACTAATAGCTTTTTTAGTTTAATAGTTATAATATGGATTAAATATGAAACCACTTAAGGCCTAATTAGATTTAGCGAAAAACACTATTCGACTGTCTGCGAGTATCCCTTGATTAATGGGCTTTGTTTGCTGCTTTTTTTTATTAAATTAGGGTTAATTATATATTATTGTATTTTTTATGAAAATATTACAATAAAAGTGTATTAAAAATATATTTACAAAAAGAGTGCATTTTTAATCTTTTATTTACATAATAAATACAATTAGTTTTAGTTTAAATTAATTGGAGTGATGATGTGGCCACGATCCCTTTAATTTAGTTGGGTAATTTCAAAATTTAAAATTCTAATTAAATTCACTTATCTTTCTCTTTCTTTCATTTTCTCTTCTTCCGCCATTTTCATCTTCTCCATCTTTCTCTTTCCTCTATTTTCATCTTCTCCATCTTCTTCCGCCATTTTCTCCGCCGTTTTTTTCCATCTTTCACGTTTATGGTGGTAGTTGTGACGGAGGAAGAAGATGGTGGTGGTTGTGGCAGAGGAAGAAAATGGTGGTGGTTGTGGCGGAGGAAGAATATGGTAGTAGAGACGGAAGAAGATGGTGGTGGTTGTGGCGGAGGAAGAATAAGGTGGTGGTGGTGGTCGTTGTGGTGAAGGAATACCTTTGTATTAAAGGTTGATTACCCCTATATTAAAGTTTGATTACATTTATATTAAGGTTTGGTTACCTTTGTATTAAAGTTTTCGTTTAGTAAATTTAGGTAACCAAACAATAGTATATAGGTAACCAAACACTAGTATAGAGGTAACTAATTTCTGAATGTGTAGTAACTAGTTTTGATTACCTTTGTATTTAGGTTGGTTACCCCTGTATTAAGGTTTGATTACCTTTGTATTAATGGTTTGTTACTTTTATATTAAAGTTTGGTTACCTTTGTATTAAAAGTTGGTTACTGGTTACCTTTGTATTTAAGGTTGGTTACCTTTATATTAACGTTTGGTTACCTTTGTATTAAAAGTTGGTTACTGGTTATCTTTTGCAGATTTCGGCAAGAAAGAAGGTGGAGTCAAAGTAAGAGAGAGAGAGATGGAGAAATTGAATTGAAGTAATTTAATTTACTTCTTCTTGATTTAAAGAATTTGTAGAATTTAATTTAATTTTCCTTAATTTAAGGGATTTGTGTAATTTAAATTACTTCTCCTTAATTTAAGAGATTTGTAAAATTGAATAATTAATGTGATTATTGTATTTGCACTCTTTTTGTAATTATTTTGTAAATGCATTATTCTTGTAATTATTTTTTAAAAGTTGTATATTTTTGTAAAGGACCCTAACTAATTCTTTCTTCTAAATGAACCAAAAAAAATAAAAAATCTATTTTCTTACTTTTCCGTATGTTGCGACAAAAATATGAACTCCGGTTACGGGTAGACATAATAATATGGTCTGAAAATTAATATAAATATATGAATAATTAATTAATGTGTCTATTTGTAACAAAAATATAAATATAATTATTTAAAAATATTTTTATCGCAATATAAATTTGTTCAAAAAACTAAAATGAAGGGAAAAACACAAGGAAAAGGAAGGGAGAAAATAACCGTCTTATATACACACACACACACATTTATGACGAATCTAAAATATATTTCTTAAATAGCATATTTTTATTAAAACTACGTCGTTTTGGAGATTCTTTTAAAAAATAAGTAGGGTTGCAAGTGACATTTTTGTAAATAAAAATAAAGTGAGACCACTATTTTTTAATATAATTTTGTTTTTTTAAAAGAATTTACAAAACGACGTAATTTTGATAAATGTATGTTATTTAAAAGAGGTATGGTATTTAAAAGATATATTTTAGATCCATCATATATATATATATATATATATATATATATATAATTTTCCTATATATATATATATATATATATTTATTTATTTATCTTTTTTCTCAACCCATATAACTTTGTGTAGTTCATAGAAATAAATATAATTCCATAGTATCATCGGTTAATTATTTACATCGATGGCAAACAATCATATACAGACGTATATATATTTTAAATTGAATCCAAGTAGAAGAGTTGGGGCATGCTATATACAGTATCAAATATATGCAGGGATAGATGTACAACAAATACGGAGCATTTGTTATAAAACTATTCAGATAAATAGATTTTTAACTGTCCATAGTTGGTCCCGCGGTCCATAATTCAAATTTGTAATCCATCAGCTATTAATAATAATGGTTAATATTTTTTATTTTATTTTTATTTTTATTATTTTTATTTTATTTCTTTTATAAGTATGGATAACCTATTTCTCCTCTGAATATCCGAAAATGTATTTCTTTGAATAGTGTCATGACGAGTACTTATAATGGATCACTTTCTTAATAATAATAATAATAATAATAATAATAATAATACTTAAAATAAATTATCTTAGGTCACTTTTAATGCAATGAATACTAATAATAATGGGTAACACTTTTTATTTTATTTCCTTTTTAAGTATGGACAAACCATTTCTCCTATAAACATTCGAAAATGTATTTATTCGAATAGTGTCATAACGAGTATTTGCTATGGATCACTTTCTTTCTTATATATATATATATATATATATATATATATATATATATATATAACTTAGATCAACTTAAAATAAGTTATCTTATGTCACTTTTAATACAACATCATTTAATCGTCAACTTAATAATCTAGTCGTACGGATGTAATGAACATGCAAAAATATTAGATTATATAAAATTTCGCTTGATTTGAGGTATCGGAATATCATTTTTATAATAGTGTATATAATATCTATATAAGTATATATTTCGACAGTTCAGATTTTAGTAACTTATGTTATTTCTCAGAGACACAAGAGATCTAGAAGGGGGGTTGAATAGATCTTTTGAAAACTCTGTATTTTAAAGAGGATTTATCAGATAATAAATTAGACAAGTTAATTTACTTAAGCACAACGAAATGTTTATATTAGAAAACTCCTTCACAGATTTAATGAGATTCTCAATTTTGAATTAGTTGCAATTATGGAAATTAGTCATAAATAGATAAATTATAATACAGAAATGTAAAAGCAAAAAATAAATTAGTCACAAAAATTTTAAATGGTTTGGAACACAAAGATCTTTTAGTATACTCTTTTACACTTTTAGTAAGAAATCTACTAAGGATGTCTAAGGGTCACTAAGACCAAATCATTGAGATCTATTACAATAGTGAATCACTAAAATTCCTTCAGGTCACTTAGATTTGACATATATCACTAAAACAAAGGTCACTAATACCAGATTACGAAGATTTCTTCAAGTCACTTAAACTTGACAACAGTGAGGTCACTAAGACGAGTAATCACATGTAAAAGATAAGTGATTTGAGAGGTGCTACTAAGTGGCGTTAAGCTCATTTCTAAAAGGCTTAGTTGCAGAACAAGTAGTTCTTGATCATAGAGAAAGAGAGAGGAACTTTTAATACCTTGACAACAATTCGGCTTGTAATCTTATTCTTGTTCTTCTTTTGGACTGAATCTTAATATCTCTTTAATTTTTATGGAAGACCTTGAAATTTTTCCTTCAATAAGTAGCTGTTGCCCATTTAATGTTTTGATTATAAAGGATCTTTGACTTTGATATTAAGGGATTATGTCAACTTGCTTTTAGCTCTGCGTTCACATCAGTTTGCTAAAAATAGTAATCACGTGTCTGATGCCATTTGGTCAAAATAGCTGTTAAGCACAATTGTTTTTGATTTTCATTTTGAACTTAATATGACCAACCGAAGTCTTGAAGTTTTCACTCTTCATATTATCCCGATGTTAGTCCTTTGTAAGACTTGGCATAATCTATAATCTTTATTACTAATCGTAAAGTTCATTGGATCCTTGAGCTCTACAAAATTCTTTTTTACTCTACGATCAGCTTTAAGAAATGCATTTGTCTTACGAACTTAGGGCTGACTCTATGAAATCAAAGTTGACTTTACGGTCTTCACATGCCTTACGATTTTTTGTGTTAAATCCACGAGCTTGTCTTGCTTTACAGTTGGATTATGCTCTGTGATCTTTATTCAGCTCAACAAGGTAAATGTCAAACTTTATGATTCATGAGTAAACTCTGCGATCGTTTTAATCCCATAATCTATACATTCATTAAGTTTCATAAGATCAACCTAACAAATTTGAACATTCTATTCTAAGTCTTTGTACATCAATTTCACTATTAAGGACTTCACAAAAGCTATTGGATACAAATATACATTAACAATTAAATTAAATCATCATCAAATTATTCAAATATGCATTTGTACTAACAACTTCTATTGTTATAAAGTTGTTGATGTATAATATCAAATTAAATAAAATTTTACATAATCTCATATTTTTACATGTTCATTACATCCGTACGATTAGATTATTAAGTTGACGATCAAATAATATTGTATTGAAAATGACCTAAGATAAGTTATATTAAATCGATCTAAAATACCTTTTACTCATATATATATATATATATATATTATAATGTCCCACTAAATTCCCCGCCAAGAAGAGGGAATGGAATATATTCATCGGTAAGAATAAATTCTGCAAAGCACATAAAGATGCTTGAAATTCAGGCAAACATGCCCCTAAATCTAAGGCAACTAACTTTTATTTTTGTGTGATTGATCTTGATTAAGTAAAAGTTAAACATTACCTTCTTTTTTTAATTATTAATTTATATGCCCTTTTTATTTGCATGCGTGCATGATTTTAAATCAGGACACCTATTCTATTACTACTGTAGAGGAATTTTCTTAAATTATAAGAAATGAACTGCTTTATACTCCTTCAATATCAATGGAATGAGAGGTTCTATTTTTAGTTTAATTATGTAAAAAGATATTATATTAAGTACTTTATTTACCATAAAAAAAGGAAAAATACTTTATTAAAAAAGCAGGAGAAGTGAAGGAGTTATTGGAGTCCAATAATATGGGACAGAAGTATATTGTGCGAGTCTGCGACCCAGTTCGATAGTGTACTTGGCATGTATGGTTTGACAATTGATGCAAATGATAAAGATAGATTATCTATACATATACTGTTTGAAGCGAAAAATAATTTGGAAATCGTTTTTGAGAGAAACATCTTTCTTTGAATATTGTTAAAGAAGAAAATTAAAAATTTATTGATACTTTATTAATTATTTACGTACCATTGTTTTAAAATATAAGATCAAAATAATTTTGACATATATTTTCATTTTGCAAGTACATAAAATATAAGTTATCTTATTAATATTCACACATGTAGTAAATTGCTGTATATATATTTTGGAAATGAGGAAGTTTAATTATTTTACTCTATGTGTTGCAAAAGAATATGAGAGTCTCATTTTGATTATAAGAAGTCAATTTAAGAAATATGGAAGGTGATGTGAATTCATTTAAATGTTGATTTTTTTTTTCAACACTTTTAAAAAAAATTATAATGCTGAGTAAAATTAAATAAATCTATATTAATTTTTTGAATTAAAATGTCTCGAATTAAGTTGAGATAGTCAAACATTTTTATAATGAAGAGAGTAACATTGTTCTTTCATAGTGATTTACCAATATACATAAGTTGACCTATATATGTTCCTCAAGATTATTTTACTTTATTATTATTTACTTTTTTACCCTTTCATTTTTTTTTTGGTATTTTTCAAGTTTAAGACATCCTTTTTGACATTAAAATTCTTGCTCTCTCTATATAGTGAGAGATTGCTTTTATATGTTGGTATTTTAGTTTCTTACATTTTGGATAATTAATATTATTCTTACTTGGTCTCCCGTTACAATGGATGGACGGGGCGCGGTGTCATATTCATGGGGTTTGACCCTGATGAATAAGCTAGTTTTGGGGTTGGGAACGGATGGTACTTCCTCCCTTTCTTATCAGTGTAAGTGACCCTTTTTGTAGATGTTTATGGAATAAACTTTAATGGCATGTCCATATATATATATATATATATATATATATATATATATATATATATATAATACTTCGTCTATTTAAAAAAAGAATCTTTGATAATTTATTCCACCAAAAGAGTTACATCTTTTATTGATAATTGTATGCAGTGACAAAGTCAAAATTTATATTTAGTAGGGTCAAAATTATTATGAGGCGATAAATAATTTAATGAGGGTTTGGAACAGCACCCTCGAGCCAATTTTTTTGAATAATTTTATACTTACGAGTTATATATATAAGACATATATTTGATTACAATAATAATATAGTAATTGTTAACTCTATATATATTTATATGCATATATATACACACTATTGATTCTTAATAGATTTTTTTAAAGACAAAATTGTTTATAAATAATTAATTCCTTCAAAAAATAATATAAAATAGATTATTAATTAGTTTAAGAAGATTATATGAATATATATATAGGAGATATGAATGATATGATATTGAGATTTAAGTGAAAAAGTTATAAATTTTCAATTTGACCTCGTATATTAAAAATTTTACGTGGGGTCAATTTATATATAACATTTAAAATTTTCTAATTTTGCCATATATTATTAAACAAACAAAAAAAATTCAGTGGGGTCAATTGACCCCACAACCCTAAGAGTGGCTTCGTCCTTGATCGTATAAAAAGAAACAATATCCACAAATTTATCGTCACAATTTTATTATCATACAGTTAGTACTAAATTGCACATGTAATAAATTTAGAAATAAATATTAAATAAAAAATATTTTTTAAAGTACGTTTACCGATATTTTTTTTTTGAAAAAGAAGACGTGCATGCATGGAGATCTACATATATATTGGAGGGAGGACAATCTTCAATTCCACAAAAGTGCTAGAGATATATTGAGGGCCGGACGGCCAAAGAAGCTTTAGAATAGAAAGAAAAAAAAAGTGAAGGTCCCCCCTCATCACTCTCCCCACCTCCCATGAAAGAAAGAAAAGCATTACATTATATAACATAACTCCTTTCTTTATTGATGTTCACGTCCCTAAAGTTATCTTGTTCTTTAGTGCTTTTTCCATCTCCATTGCATGTATGTAGAAATTGCAGTCAATTATCTTCAAGTTTCTATCATCATCCCCAATTGCTTTTAAGAAATTAAGATGTGAACGTGAATTAGCCTTCACCAAATTCCAAGAAATGATGAACAAGTAAATTTTGAGTGTCTATATTATAAGAAGACATTATTTACACCTAATTAGGTTACTTAGAGTAAACTATGAGGGGTTAGAATGTAACTACTTATACTTCTTCCGTTGCTAGTATAGAGATATATTTTTTTGTCCTTTCCAAAATTTGAGAGAGACAATTATATTTCTAGATGAAAAAGTGACCTGAAAATTTTAATATGTCATTACTTTATTTTTAATTGATATCATTTCACACCACTACATTTCAATTGAAAATAGCTCCCAAACTTAGTGTGTGTGTGTGTGTGTGTGTATATATATATATATATATATATATATATATATATATATATAGAGAGAGAGAGAGAGAGAGAGAGAGAGAGAGAGAGAGAGAGAGAGAGAGAGAGAGAGAAATTCATAATCACAATTATAAAAATAACATATTCTTACAACATATTTTTTATCGTTCAAAATTTGATCGAATGACTAAATATTTCAATCGTTTGCCAAATAACTAAATTGCGCATAGAAGTCTACCATGTAATTTATCAAAAGTATTATCTTTTCAAAATAATCATCGGTCGCATAATTAAATTGCAGATGACAATTATCGTCAACATAATTAAATTATAGACAAAAATCAAATTTAGCTTATCATTTATAGTTTAGTTTGGTATAGCATACCCCCTAACTAAATTATAAATAGTGATCATCCTAGCTATTCAATCACAATTTAAACGATAAGAATCTATTTTAAGACTAGAATCATTCTTATAACTATCACTATGAATCATTCTCCGATATTTTCAACTAGAGGTGCATATATCAACGTATTACACTATCAGTGATTAAGTTGCATGAGTACGTCCAATCCATGGCTGAAGTGCAGGTCAGTATATATGTCCTCTCCATATCTGAATACTACGAAAAGAGCTTCACTATGTGTAGAACCGTAGAAGAATATATAGCTTACCCTACAAAGATCTGTACTCACCCTTTTGCCTTTTTGGTAATAACAAAGGATATATACACTCTCATACGGTTATATACTTTTAACTATTCAAACATATTCCATTTAGTATTTCAAAACACTTTTTTAGGAGTAAATTTTGGTGTACTAACAATATATTTACAAATAAACTTACAAATAGTGGGGGATAATTAAATTTTTTATTACAAATATATTGGATGACCCACATTTTGTAGTAAAAAATTTAGTTGTCATCCATTATTTGTGAGTTTATTTGTAAATTATTAGTTCACCAAGATTTATTCCTTTTTTAGTCCCATTTTCAGCATAAGGCATACATGTAATTTTAAAATTATTATATTGAAATGGAATAATAATTGATTTGTCACTCTCTTTTTCCTGCCCTATCTTGGTAATTGTTCAAAGAAAGGGTTGCACTATAAACTACGAATAATGAAAGATTATTCTGTATAAAAGTATGAATTAATTAACATACAAAATAAAGTTGCATTTGTAATATCGTACAAAAGTTAATTCTTAATTATTTAACGTATATAACTCTTTTTTTTTACACATTTTGCATAGAAAAAAAAATTGTATTCAGTCTTTTTTTTTTCAGGATAAACATCCGGTGCCTGTATTTTTATTGTTATTATTGACTTATTCATTTATTAATTTTACCTTTTTTCTTTTTTAGGTGTCATAGGATTATGTCTTTGATGGATCATGAAGTTGAAAATCAATTTCACAATAATAAGTTATAAATTTTTTCATTACATTGTTATCAATACATATTTAATATAGTAAAAAAGTTTATAACTTATTATGGTAAAGTTAATTTTCAACTTCACCATTACTAAATTGTTGGGTGCTTTTTATATTATTGAGAATTAAATCCATTAAAGGCAGCTACCCATCCATCAGCCATTCTATTCTTCCTCTCTATATATAAATTGCATAAATATTATATCATTTGTTCTTAGTGAATCTATCTATTATTATTCACGGGAGAGAGCAGAACCCCAAGAGAGAGAATGTTCCATTCACAGAAGCAGCTGCCTTTGCCTTTGCCTTCAACTATGAATATTAATTCATCACATCATCATGTACCCATTTCATCATCATCGTCGTCATCATCATCATCATCACGTGACTCCGGCCTAGTCCTGACCACTGATCCTAAGCCCCGTCTCCGATGGACCGTTGAGCTTCACGAACGCTTTGTCGATGCTGTTACTCAGCTCGGCGGACCAGATAGTATTGCTACTGATTCTGTCATCATTAATTAACCAGTAATGCTAGGTAACTAGATAAAAATTGTCTAGTATTTTGGACAAAGCACTGATAGATCGATTATATCATTAACCGATCAATGTTTTGTCTAAATAAATTAGACAATTTTTGTCTAATTACCTATCATTATTCTTAATTTATTATATTTCTAGAAAGAATTTCATACATTTGTTCAACAATATACAATTTTCTGATTAATCATCATCATCTTGTTGAATTAATTTTATGTAGAGGCTACACCAAAGACAATTATGAGAGTTATGGGTGTTAAGGGTCTCACTCTTTACCATCTTAAGAGCCATCTTCAGGTATTTTAATTTGAACGCAAGACAATTTTTCCAACCTCTATCTATTTCCTTTTCTCTTTTCTCTTTTCCCTTTCCACTTTTTTTATCTTTCTTATGAGTTTCTAATTAATTGACATATATATACCAAATTTAGGGTAATCGGTTTTGATCTCTTTTATTATTTATTTATTTATTTTATAAAAATCTTTTTTAATAATTTCTATTGGTTTGATTAGAAATTCAGGCTTGGAAAGCAACCTCACAAGGAATACAGTGATCACTCAATAAAAGATGGTGAGGAGCTGATCCAATTATCCGGGTTAATTTTTAGTTTCCAATTTAACCTACATCCACAACAAATGCCTATATATTTAACTTAGCTGTTCACGATTATTCTTAATTATATATGGCAGCCTCGGCTTTAGAATTCCAGAGAAATTCTGCATCGTCATCTGGAATGATGGCTCGTAGCATGAATGAGTAAGTATACATATAGATGTTCTCCTTAATTTTACTTTTTATGTATTTCTTTTTTCTATTTTCTTTTCTTGTTATTTTATCTTATTTTAGTTTAGTTTAGTTTTGGAAATGTACGATATTTTGAATCGATTGGAAGTAATGTTCACATCACTGATGCAATTAGGATGCAATTGGAAGTGCAGAGAAGACTTCATGAACAACTAGAGGTGAGCAAATAAACCAATATAACTTTTTCGCGAAGTGAATTATTGTCCTTAAAATATAAAATTATTCTCCTTCCGCTTCACCAAAAGAGTCTTATTTGCGAAGTCTACAAATTTTAAGAATATTTATTCTTTCATATTTAACCCTAAATATAATCCGAGCTTAGTTCAATAGTAATAACCGGTAATTGTGACATTATACTTAAAAGAATATTATGCCATTGTATACTATATCATAACCGATAGAATATATTATTATTATAAGGATATCGTGATCCGAAATGATGTTTATATTGTTGTGCTTTGGCTTTTGAAATTTGTACGTGGCAGGTGCAAAGACACCTTCAGTTGAGAATTGAGGCAGAAGGGAAGTACATGCAAACTATACTAGAAAAAGCTTGCCAAACTCTTGTAGGCGACCGAAACATGGCGGCTTCAGGCTATCCTAACTTTCCTTATATTCAAGACCTTAACCTATATGGAGGGGACCAATTGCAGCTCCAACTTCATCAACAAAACATGAATAATAATATATAGAATATGCTCCCTTGATGAGTTTATTTCAAATAATGATACCAACATTAATTTTGTTAGGAACCCTTATAATGCTACTGGCAAGAGCCCAATAATCTGGCCTGACGATCTTCATCTTCAAGAACTAGGAAATGCAGCATCATGCCTCGGCTCTGATCAAGATCATGATCATATTGATCATTCTGTTGCGGATATTTATGAGCTAAAGTCAATGCTTAGCGGAGATGATACGAGGGATCACAAGAAATTTGATGCATCAGCTAAGCTTGAAAGTCCGACGTTGCCGCGAAGATCAACTCTTCGGACTTAATTTACACAATGGCAAGATGCTATATATTTTTGTTTTATCAACTATTAGATTTAGGGATTTTTGGATTCCTATTATAAGTATGATGTTCACATAAGGGCTTTCACCCGATTAAGTGTGATGAGTATTGCGATGCACGCAATTTTTAATTTTATGAATTTGAATGTTTTTGAGCTCGTACTATAATTATAATTTTATATTATGCTTCCCCATCTTGTGATCCTCATACTCTGATTACAATGCACTGTATTAGTATATGTTGATATATAAAGTCTCACATTTGAACAATTAAGACTACTCAATATAACTTGAAAGGTTATTCAACTTATTGCCAATTAATTTTGAGTTGGATATTTAAATATGGTATCAAAACAAACAATATTCATGTGCAGGGCCTACGGCCCACATACTCCACGTCACGTCTCAATTAGTAAGTTAGATGTTGAAATGGTAATATTAATTATAGCCCTTTTGCTTCATATCTCTTCTGAGTTTTGGTTGGCATATTGCTCTACCATCTTGCTGTGCAAATGAGCAAGTAACTTTTTCCCATTTTCCCATATATACTTGTACTATTGCTACAGAAGATATTTTTTGCTATGCGTCTTTTTTGGATTTCGGTCCCACGAGATCGTCCCAACTTATTCTTTGTTAAGCTTAATTATAGGAATGAGTAGCAATTTTTAATGCAATGATGATAACTTCTATATTTAAATCTTGGAATCATCCTTTCCAAAATAGTGGGGTTGTTGATATCTAGGATTATGAAATGTCGTATTATGGTTAGTTACCCATTCTTTGTGTCAAGATAGATTTTCCGAATGATTGTTGTTTATGAAATGTTGGATTATGGTTGGTTCATTACTCTTTGGTTTAAGAGAGATTTTCCTAATGATTGTGTGTTTGTACTTTGTAATACCTTTTTCTTGACCATTGCTTTTAGGTTAGTTAATTACCTCCCCATGATTGCAAATGAAATCAATGGAACGATCCTATGAGAAAACACCCAATGATATATATATATGATCCCCATCAAAGCAAAAAAAAAAAAGTTTTTGGGGAACACAAAAAACTTGAGCAAAGTCTAATTGGCAAGAGTTTTCTAGCTGACCGTCATTGGGGGTAGAGTGAAAGACAATTTTGAAAATGCTTGAAGCTCTTTTTTAGTTGATATCACTTACGTAAATTGGGCTAATATTAGGAGTTTCAAATTTATATTTATCATGTTGAATAGTATTTCAAATAATGTGGAATTATTAATTACATTAGTTAAGTAGTTCACTTGTGGTTAGTTGATTTATAATGTATAATTTATTTTACTCAATTTTTTATTATTTGAGATAAATTTGCTGGGACCTGACTCTAATATCACCTAAGAATTTATATACCAAAGGTAATAGTCTAGTGGTACGTATCTCTCTTTTTACTGTGTAAAATTACATGTTCAAGTTTAACATAAACTATATAAATAAAGTTATAATTAATCAATGTGTTACGTGAAGAAGGTAAATTTCTCCCGGAATTTCCTCTTGGAACCTTTTCTAAGTTTCCTTTAGATTCCTAAGATGAAATGTATGTTTAAAATTAAACTATAATAATGTAGGTTCTAAAAAGAACATCCAGAGGTAAATTGAAGTCGACAAAGAGTATTCTTTACCAAGTTTAAGTCCATAATTAATATATTCCTATGGCCATGGGTATCAAATGAAGAAGAGGACATGCATGATGAACAGGCCAGGGACTGCACAGTTGCTTTCTTACCATTGTTATGTACTTCCATACATAATGTCCTATATACACCTGCATGTAAAGTGCCAAGTGCGCCATTGAAACACCATTTAATGCCCCATTGAAACTTGATAAAACAATACTTTCCCTTTGTCTTCGTCTTTTAATATTAACAAAATTGACCCCAATATAATTATTTATTATCAAATTGAGACTTTTGCAATCGCTAAATATCACTATTTTCAAGTCTTACTTCAACAATAAATAGACTACAAATGCAAAATAATCCATTCAAACACACATATTTTCTACAAAAAATGCGTTGTATAAAATAAATTAATTCCACGACGATTTTATTGTTTGAGCTGCTACACTTATATGAGTTTTTTTTTTCAAAAAGAAAATAAAAAAAATTAATTAGTGAAAAAAAATATGGTGCATCGTGGAAGTAGCTTTATTGATTCCACGGAAGACGTAAAAAAGGTCCATGGAAATTAAAGGGGGTTGGCGGGTTCGTAGTGTTAAGGTGAAGACAATGCACGCACTCCCATGAGTGCAAACTCCGAGGAAACTCCCCATATACAGTATCTTTAGGGTACTAGCATATAATTGGACCAACAAATTTAATAATTATTATAAGGGTCCTCTTAATATGTACCTTAAAAATACATGTTAAGTACAAAAAATAAAAGATAGAAGTTACTAAATATTTTTTATTTATGTATTTATACTGAATTTAATACATGAGATCTACTAACATATTATTTTCTTATGTATTAAATTCAGTGCAAATACATAAATAAATAGTACTTAATTGATCATATTTCTTATTTTTCGTGTTTAACATGTGCCCTTAGGACACATATTAAAAAAACCCTTATTATAATAACATAAATAACGTTTTATTATATAATTCAATTAAGATTTTTTAGTTCATCATGACTCAAAACATACATACATACATACATGCATATATATATATATATATATATATATTTGTTTTTTTAATATTTAATAGTTTTTATTATTGAAACAGTAATATGAGACTCTAATTAGTTGTATTTTTGCTTTTGTATTATTTATTTCTTTTATTACTTAACCTCCTTCCTAAAATATAAATATCAATGTAAAGATGAAGAATGAGTGATCCTATCTAATGTAAAGATAAAATTTGAGGAATTCTATCCGACCGCCGATATATCTCGGCGTTATAAGTCAATTTTCTAATAGTGTTTGTAGGTTTTTTTTTTCTAGAAACTCTTATAATATTATCTATAGGTCCTTACCTTCATATTTATATTTAGAGTCATGATAAAATATGAATATAAATTTTAATATGCCTCCCACTTAAAAATGTACATTCTTAAAAAATTGTGATAGACTTGCCCGCAGGAAAAAATATAAGAAAAAATCAGAGAATAAAAGTCTTTCAAGATCGAACTATGAGATACTGCTACGCGTAGAAAAAATGGCATTCTAGGTAATCTGATTCATGTTTATAGTAGTCTCATTTTTTAAGTTAAAAGTAACAGTTATTAATGTACAAGATCACTGTTAATAGTTGAGCCATGCATTGCACAAGATCATTTAAGATCAATATTTATGGTGTTCATATCTGAATATAATTTTTACTAGCTAGCAATTTTTGGACTAGGGATATATTACCAAATTTGGTAGATATGAGTAGAGGTGGAACAAAATTCGATTTTTTTTCGAATCGGTCGGTATCGGTGTTTTTGGTTTTTTATACTTTTCGGTACCAGTAGCGATATGGACATTTCTGAATTTCGGTAAAAATCAGTATACCGAAAGAACCGAATTAAATAATATAATAATAAATTTATATTAATTATAATAATTATATATATTATTATATGTATAAATAAATTAATATATAATTATTATTTATAAATTATAATTATATATATATTACCAATCGGTATAAACCGAAAATCGAACCAAAAAAATCGTTACCGATTTTGTACCGAACAGGTAATTCGGTACCGGTATAATTTTTTTGGTACCGATTCGGTAATTTACTGATGAACACCCTTAGGTACGAGCCATATTTTTTTAATCCAATATTTTTTTTGGTTTTCTTAATTAGTTAGGACTCTCATGAGGACCACTTAAGAAGATTATTAATTAAATCTTATGGGTATGGTTATCTTTCAAGATTATTTGGTTTAATCATTACTTTATCCGATCTACAAAAAAAAATATCATTTGTAAAATTTTAAAAAAATATTAAAAATATATGATTGTAAGAAGAAAAAAACTCACATTTGCTCTCAAACCCATGTTTAGCACGGGACACCGAACTAAGTAAGTAGACTCATCAAAACATTGATGGATTCATAGATTCACTATATGTATACTCTTTCATCCCTTTATTTTAAAATTAAAAATACAATTTAACTTTTGAAAGATAAAATAATGACATATTAAACTTTAAATTAATATAAATTTATTTAATTTTAATTGATACAATTAGTATAATTGTATAGGATATAACAAAAATTACTAATTACAAAATTTATTTCATTCTAAATTTTTATGAATCATACTAATTTTGAAATTTAATATGTCCGTCCTTTGACCTTAAAATTCAAATTATATATCTAATTATAGAACGGAAAAAGTATTATTTACTAGTTATATGATTCATTATACGAACTTAGATGAAATATTTCATTGGATATGGTGTTTTGAGAAGTTTGATATAAATATTTTTTAATTTTATCAAATTGTTATAGTAAAATAAAGTCTTTTATTCGAGTATCGAACATGAGTATTTTACAATAAAATGAAGAGTTTGTGTAACGTATGTTATATGAAAAATAATATTGTCCAAGTGATCATCAATAATTTGATTAAATAGTGTTTGAAATGTTTAGTAGATTTTCGCGTGTTTAAAAGTTCAAACACATTTTGAAAATTTTAATTTGTTTGTTTATAAATAATTTATTTTTTATTTATTTAAAATATTTTAAAATAATTAATTTTAAACGTAATTTATTTAACTTATAAATATAATGTTGAGATTCAAATACATCGTACAAAAAATAATGTTGTGTATCTCTAAATATCATAAACCCGATAAATGCTAGTAATCAAATAAATTAAATGGATTCATAAGGAGGGAATATAAGTTATTGTTACAGCAGGAACCCTAGGCTGAGGCGCATACATTGGATTCTATACTTTGCCAGGCTTCCTTTTTATTTTTTTGTCTTAGTAAATAATTACTATTACTATCTCAAAAAAAGAGGGAAAAGAAAAGGAAAGTATTCTCCACAAACTTTTCTCTCTCTCAACAAACGTGGCACTATTGGATTGGGGTTATGCATTTCCTTAATTTGGGGGCCTCCATATATATGTTTATATCTAAATAATATTTGAAAGAAAATTTTAAAATTCTGCATTGTGTTCTGACCATGTATGTGTATATATATAATTAATTAATTAATTAATTAATCAGCCAAAGAGGATAAGAGCTGCTTTAAGTTTCCCAACAAAAAGAAAGAAAAAAGGAGAGCTTCTCTAATGTTTTTAAGCAGGCAGGCTCGAATTTTATTTTAAGTTAATTTTCAAAATTCTAAAATAAAAAATGTACACAAAATTATTTAAACTTATGTCAACAAATATGATAATTTGGAGTACAATACAGCAGTTGATGCATTTTCAGACTATTTGAGTGTAAAATTATTTTAAGTCAATTTTAAGTCAATTTTCAAAATTCTGAAATAAAAAATGTACACAAAATTATTGAAACTTATGTCAAAAATATGATGCATTTTCAGACTATTTGAGTGTAAAATTTCTAGGCAATGTAGCATTTATCTTACTTTAATCCACCATCTCTGTAAAGCATTGTTTATACAAGCAGCATACATAGTTTGCCACGTGGACTTAAATTATGCAATTACCAACTGAACAAGTTTTACATCAAAGTAAACTGGAAATGGATTAAATTAGCATATATATAGAAAAGAAAAAAGAAAACTTGTAAGTTTTGTTTTATATTATTTTTGAGTTTATAAAAGAAAACAAAGAAAATTTAAGTTTCACATTTATATATGGTTATTATTTTACTCTTATACTAATTTTGTGTGTGTTTAAAATAGAAGGTAAGACCAAATTAAAGTGACAGATTAGTGGTGAAGAGTTTTGTTTTTATTGTGTAAGATCACGTGTTAGAATTTATTCTTAAGTAAAATTTAAGAAAGACGATAAGTGTCCCTTAAATCCCCACCTAACTCTCCCCTCACCCCTTTCTCAAGTTCTCCTTGGCCCTAGCTAGGATGAAAAAAGAAAAAAAAAATAGAGAATATAATAGTGATTATAAAAAATTAAAGGTAAGTTTCTCCTTATTCTCCCTTAGTTCTCCCCCAGTTCCTCCCCCAAATTTTCACTAGGCCTTAGAATGAAAAAAATATATATAGAGAATATAATAGGGATTATAAGAGATTAACTTATATTATTTTAATTTTAGACATAAAATTTTAACAAGAAAAGTGAGTTAATTTTCTATTATTTTTCTTTATTTCCGGTCATTTAAAATACATCTAAAATATTATTATTTTTGTTTGAAAACCTACACCATTAAAAACGAGAATTGAACAAAAAATTTAAAACTTAATTCCATCCTTTTTTTTCTTTTCTTTCACAACTCATAAACGTAGTGTAACACCTTTCGAGTTATGTTTTCTCACTCTAGATTTCTTTTACTTTTATCCATCATATAAATAACAGGAATTTGATAAGCAATGAAAACTTAAAACTTTTTACTTAAAAAAGTGAAGACTGTATTCTTTTTGTGAAATGGAAGTAATTTAGATTATTTAGAATCACGTCTTTTTAGAAGTTTTTTGGAATATAACTCAAAATTGAAGAAAAAAATCTGAAAGTTTTTATGAGACCTAATCTACAACAAACTTATATAAACTTATTTTTTGATCAAACATTCTAATATTGAAACCGTAAACTATTATAAATGATGAAAATATTATAATACAAAGAATTGAAAATGTAATCCTTTCAAATAGAATAACAGATAATCAGGAAAAGAACCAATCATAACAACAACTAGTGAATACCAGATATATTATTGAAAAATAATTATCTTTCAAATGTAATCACAGAATATACTGATCTGAACAATTTTTTAATAGAAGTAGAGGAAAAATTGGCTGTCATGGTAGTATCATACCCAAATTTAAATAATCTATTTTTAATAATTCAATGATGAACCTAAACAGAAAGTTTTATTAGTTACATTAGACCTGACAATGTAGTTTATAAACCAATGGATCAACCTCAATTAACTAAAACCATTTGGGTTGATTAACTATATTAAATTATTTGGGTTAGTTACATTTTGGATCTATATTTTTAAAAAGAAAAATAGGTCCAAACCAGTTAACTAATTTTGGACCCATTTTTCTTTTTTTCAGTTCCAACTTGAAATCATATGAACCTAGTCCTCTCAGCTCTTCTTTGTCTTCGTCGCGACAATTCTTCATTCTTTCTCCTCTACACTTCTAGATCGACACATCAATGGTTGTCCCCGCCCTAAACTTTTAAGTTCTAGGGACTTCTGTTGGAGAAATCTATGTTGAATCATCAAAAATCCTAAACAAAGATATTGTATTCCGATCTTTCACTCTCCTTAATTCCCTTCTTTTTGTACAACTAATTTGATATTGTGAGGAGGCTTAGGATGATACTTAGTATGTGTATGATATATAGTCTACAATTTTTAAAAAATGTAATTGCTATATATAATTTTATGTCTCTAAAATTTTAATATTTAATAGAGGCTTAATAGAATAGAATAGAATACAAAGAGATTTTTTTTAATACACGAAGATTGTTTAAACAAAGATGCATGGGCATAAACGTTGACTTGATTTCTATTATGCCTAAAAATTAAAATTTTGATGGAGTATGAAAGGGCAAAACTCAGATTAAAATAAGGAAAAGATAAAGGTAAGGAAAGATTCTCCTATATCTCAGTGATGGCGATACTCCCAATTATTATCACACAGAGCCAATAACACAACGTTGCGTGGGTAAATAGTGTCTAAAATTTAGTTAATTAAATAAAAAGATATAAAAAATTTAATTAAAAAGGACAAAATGCTAATATAACTAAACTTATACAAGTGCAAAAGGGAAAATAATTATGTGACTTAATTACACCAAAAACGACGTCAATAGCCCATTACTGCTTAATTGGAGTTCAGATCAGTTGTCTCAAATAATGTCTTGTCTGTTGTCCCAATAAAGAGATTAAGTCACGTGTTATTATTTGAGTAATTTTTTAATCAACAAATAAAACAACCCACCTTAAAAAGAATAAGAAAAAGAAAAAAGGTCTACTAATTCTGAATTCGGAGGCTTAATTTCAAAGATCTTGGACAGAGTACTTCTGTGAAATGGAAACTCTTTCTCAAAAATCCCCAACATTTTTTTAACATTCAGGAGAATTCCATGCAATTTGAAGGGAGAGTGATCCTCCTAGTTTGTCTCATGATTTAATGATTCTGGAAATCTTCAATGAATTCGTTATCTAGTGCAAAGAAATCAATTTGATTGTACGTAGTACTTTTCTCCAAAGAAGCATTTTCTGATGACAAATTCATTGAGATAGTGTCCAACGAATTACATTTTATGGGACAACTTATCCAAACTCGCTTAATAATATATAAATTCATTCAAGTGTATATAAATATAGGCCTAAATATAGATTAATATTCTGAATTTTTAACGTTTTTTTATTTTGGGGATTGAACTCTTAATTTTTTCAATTAAGTGATTAAACTTTTAATTTTTTTTATTTTGGAGATTGTCATATCAATTTTTTCAGTTAGGAGATTAAACTTTTAATTTTTTTTCATTTTTGAAAATTGTCTTCTCAATTTTTTCTGATTATATTTAATGGATAGTTATGTGTTTTTTCAATTTGTTTCTTTTTATTGAATAAATTATGTACTTCCTCCGTCTCAAATTAAAAGATTGTTATTAACTTTTGAAAGTTAATTTAAAATATTTTTAATCTCAAAATTAATAAAATATATTAAAAATTATGAAATAGCAAAATTTTAATTAGTAGTACATTTATGCATTTTAAATATTCATTATTATATTGATTATTGTTACTTTTAAAATCTTGTAATTGTGATTTTAGATAATCTTGTAATTAGGTATTTATTAATATTTTAAAGGAAAATTTAAGACATTAGAATTAAAATTTTCTTAATTTTGTTATTTCATAAATTTTAATATATTTTATTAATTTTGAGATTAAAAATATTTTAAATTAACTTTCAAAATCCAATAACAATCTTTTAATTTGAGACGAAGGAAGTGCATAATTTCATTCAATAAAAAGAAACAAATTAAACAAACACATAACTATCAATTGGACGTAATCAAAAAAAATTTAGAAGACAATCCCTAAAGTGAAAAAAAATAAAAGTTCAATCCCCTAATTGAAAAAAATGATAAGACTATTCCCAAAGTGAAAAAAAAAAAAAATTTAATCACTTAATTGAAAAAATTGAGAGCTCAATCTTCAAAGTAAAAAACGTTAAAAGTTCAGAGTATTAATATGTATTTAGGCCATAAATATACAAGATGCCAGTAGTATGTTATAAATTATCTAGAAATAAATTTATAATAAATTATGCTTCATCTGCTCCAAAATATAAAATTATTGCCAACTCTTAAAGTTAATTTAAAATATTTATAAATTCAAAACTTAAATGAATTCCTTTAATTTTAGTAAATATAATTATGAATATTATAAATTATCTATAAAGTATTATGATTTAAACATTTATTATATTGTAAACTATCTAAAGACTAAAAAATTTTATTCATTGTAACAATTATTGTTAATAAATCATCTTAATTTTAAATTAAAAAATATTTTAAATTAATTTTAAAAAATTAATAATAATTTTATATTTAGAATCAAGATAATATTTAAGTTGTCTAAAGAGAAATCATTAACGAAATATTTCAACACATCACGTGTTCATCCAAAAATCACGATATATTATTAGTGCGATTGATAGTAAAGTTGATAGTTTATATGTAATCTCACCTAACTCACATAATTTTATAAGGGATTGAATTGTCACACTACACGTCTAGGTCTAGGTCTAGGTTTGCTTTGAGGTAAATGCCCTTCCACTCTATTTAGATTGTAGCCCATTAAGAAAATAATAGTTTTCAAAAGATATTGATGTCCCACATTTTTAAGTATCAATAGAAAAGTAACAAATATCCAAAATAAAATTAAAATAAACAGTTTTAGTAATGTAACAGTACTCTTTTATCCGGGCTTGGTACTGGGTATGCAATACAAACATGTAATGGGAGATAAAGATCCCTCCATTAGACGTCCTTCAATTTATTTTAATAGTAATACATATTTAACAAAATAAATATTATATTTAACGACATTATTAATAATATAACAAAATTTGTTATAAATAATAACGACTCAATATTAACGATTATACGGACAAGAGTACACACCCACACAAATATTATATATACACACATAATAATTTGGTAAAATACAAACAAAGATACTCTCTAAAAACACTTTTGACCGATATCTCTTAGCAAATATTTAGAGACAAAAATATTATAGCACAACAATATTTATTGTAAATAATTTTTAATAATACCGTTGTTATTTTTAATATTTATGTTATTATATGTGTATTAGAAAAAAAAAATTGTGAAAAAATATTATCAAGGGATAAATACAATGTGGGTCAAACAGCGGTAGTTGGGATTTTTATTTTATTTTTTGTTGGAGAGGGCATCTACCCTACCCCCAATTAATAACAAAAAATAAGGAGGGCATAAACCTTATCCCTAATTAAGTGGAAACAAAATATAATAAAATAACATTTGTGAATGCCTTGTGTCTATCACGTTGCATGAGAATTTGCCCATAAATAAGGATGTTTTTTTGGTGGTTATGTTTATAAGGATAATTAAGGATGATGAATGTTCATAAATAGTACTGTCACGGTCACTACTGAATAGAAACAAACATATCACTACTAGAAGGTATTCCCCTATCGAGATTCATAAACCTCAGAATTCATCGCTGCCCAAGTGCCCATAGTCCCACCGTTATAAATTAAGTTCGTCGCTGAAAAGTCGAAAGCTTTCGTCTCATATCCATCGCTAATAAAGAAATTCTAGTAGTAGTTGAGTATCGGACAAAGATTGCATCTAGATAAATAAATTTTGGGATCTAATCCTTTATACCTATGACTTATTTTACAATTTCTCCCAGAGCACTTTTAGCCATATACATTGTTATTAACGTCATTTTCTACACAATTATTTGTGACAAATTTTATTATATTGTGTTGTTAATTGTTTGCGACAAATTTAATTTGTAATAATTTTTGTGTCGTTAAAAATATATTAAGATAATTTAAAAGATAGATGTAATGGAGGGCACCATTGTCAACGTGAGATGGACTATGTTGGCGACATCTACGAATTGTATAAACATATTGGTATGAAGTTTTTACCCGATCCATTAGCATGTCTTCCATAATTTTCGAATCACGTTCAATCCGAGCAATTGGCAAATGCTTAATTAAAAAAGTTCCAAACCGTCTGAAAGAATCATAATTTAAGGTAGTTTTTGATAATTTCTTACTACGTTTTTTAGGTCTTATTGTTTTTTACGTAGAGACTAAGTTATTATTTGATAAAAAAAATTGAAAATCTCTTTTTGCCTTACAAAAAAAGAGACATTGACTGAACTATTTTCTTAAAACGATGCTTCTCATTACTATTTTACCCTCATTATTCTAATTTTAATTTTTTAATTAATTATTCACTTCTCTCGTTATAGCACTCATCACCACTGTGCCGCCACCACCACTACAATTGCCAAGCCACCACCTCCACCACCGTTGCTACTGTGCCACCATTGCCATTGCCACCACCACCACTGCTGCCACCAACCACCACCTCCGCCACTACCCCCAACCACCACCACCCACCACCACTTACCACTAGCACCCACCACAACTCGACACCATCATTCACCAACACTCACCACCACCACCATCCACCAACATATTTTATACTAATTATGTAAAATTATCATAATTATTATTATGTTTTATTAGACTTAAAATATTTTACTAGTTATACATTGTTGGTTATTTTATTTGAATTAATTATTTAATATTTATTATATTTTTATCCTTACCATAAGTTTGTATAAACTGTTATAAGAGTAAATTAATAAAATATTATATTCGGACATACAAAAAAAATTGGTTATGTAAAAACTCTTTTACATTAATTTGAACTCTGTTTTAAAAAGTGTCCCTATTTTATACAGAGTTTTTATTTTAATAAATTTTTATTATACAATTTTATTAACCACCGCATAAACTTTCATATTTAGTTTTTAGCATAAGCTAGTATAAGATTACCTAGTCTTAAAATGTAATTCTATTGTGTAATCGTTAACCATTTAAATAGTTAATTGTACATAAATATGTAAGAATAACATGACAACAATACATGTATATGAAATACTTGATGAGACAACATATTTAAACGTCCCACCGTTCGTCTCGGTAGGCACATACCAAACGAAAAATTATGTTATGTTTTTAGAATATAGTTACAGTTTATTTTTTCTTTTTACAAGAGGGTAGAGTTTATACGTGGTAGAATCTGTATAGAACTCACCCTTATGTAAGAATACGGAACAAACACTAATCATGTTCCCAGAGCATGGAATAACTTCTCCATAACAAACAGCCTAAAAACCCCAATAGTCAACCCAAACACACCATAAGACAATAACCCATTACCTCTCCCTGCAGCAAACTAACAACGGGCTAATCACCCCACCGAGAATAAGCGCCAGCCTCGCCATGGACACCGCCGAGTTCCTCACACAAGTGGAAAACAACTCTGTTGTATAAATCATCAACACATTTTGTGCAGTACATGCACAAATAAACGAAACTAATTCCATCCAAATTTGTAGGCCTCTCTATTTGCCAGCCTACAAATACCACTAACTGTAGTAAACCCTAATAGTAGGCTCATGTGCCCATAGACGAAGCTACACTATAGAGTATGGGGTCAATTGACCTCACTGAAAAAAAAATATTTTATAATATATGACAAATTTAAAGTTTTTTAGGTGTAATAAACAAATTGACCCAACTGAAATTTAAAAAAAAATTCTATTATTAGGGGTCAAATTAATTTTTTTATAATTTTTTCAATCTCATATCACCTGTGCTCTTTTATATATGTATCTCCCTCTAATCTTCTTAAAATAAATAATAATTTAATTTATATTATTTTTTGAAATAATTAAAGTATCAAGTATTTATGAATAAATTTGTGATTAGAAAAACTTATCAGATGTCGATAAAGGGTGTGTGTTACTATTTATTATATTATATAACTATATACATATTTTATATATACAACTCGAAAGTACAAACAATATACCCAAAAAAAAAATTGGCTCGAGGCACTGCCAATCCCCGAACCAGAGTAACTTGTTTTAGCCTCATCATAGTTTTCCCCTTCACCTCTTGTTCCATCTATCCATTGCATTAGATTGAACTTGGGCAGACTAGATATTTTTTTAAACACTTCACATTCATAGGTCATGCAATCTGTTGGACAATTGTATTTCATGAAAAAAAGCACTCTTGTTAACTGAAAGTCTGAAACATAGAAAGCGAAAAAGTATCTTTGGTTTTCAAATAAAATGTTTCCTATTTGGTGTAAATAGTTTGTGAAGCCTATTCATTTTGAAAGCTTAAAAGTGGACTCCATTCTGGACTCACAAAATCCTTCTCAGCCCTGGATGTTAGAGGATTTCCTTCTCAGCCCTGGACTTATGATAAACTAACTATCCTTCCTTTAATTTAGTGACTGATGAGTGATGGGGATTCTGGTAGGGATAGGACATGCATGGACATAAGTTACACATATGGAAATTCAGCTTAGTCTACCACTAGAATTAATGATGATCTTCTATTGGGACACATCATCAATATATCAATATATTATTGAGAATCACGATTTCCACAACAGTTTTTACTTTAGAAAGAACAATCTCATATTCGAAGCAATACGCAAGTATTAAAATAGCTTTCTAGTTTCTACCATGCAGAACCCACTAACAGCAGATCATCAAGCACTATCAGTCTGGTAACCATTAACTGACTCATAAGTGGTACATTAAACATCAAGTTCGATCGCCTCTAAACTGAAATGCAACAATGCCCTGTTGGTTAGTTGGAATCCTCCATCATTTGGGTGGTATAAAATTAATACAGATGGGAGTTCTTCTTCATATAAGAGTCCCACCCCGATTGCGAAAAAAATGGTAAGTACCATAATAAGAGTATAAATATGGCCTTAGAGACAAGTCCAACTTTGATAGCTTTCAAAGTTTTCAAAGTATTTTAAGAGTATAAATAAAGCTATAGAGGTTTCCTCTTTGGATACTTATTTTAAAAGCTTGTTGGCCCGGCTTGGGCTATATGGGTCTAATATTTTTAGTTCGGCGATAGTCCAATCCGATTATGAGGGATCCGGTTATGGTGGAGTGGACTTCATGGTAAGTCCACTCTTGAACCAATACAGTGCTGACACGCGTTGATCCTGTAACACGTGTCAGCACTGTATTAATCTATGAACCAACTTATCAACTTCATACTAACCCAATCCGATTATGAGACCCATATAAGTACACAAAATGTAGTCGTATGCAAAAATTGCATAAAGTAGGCAATTGCATACACTGGAGTTTGAAAAATAATTATATTTATTTTCTCTTTATATATGTATGTGAAGTATTATGGGTTAAATTAAGTGATTTTAGGAAAGAAACAAGTATTCTTAAAGAAAAAATATAGTTTGTTAAAATTTTCAGCAATCATCTCTCTCCTTAAAACATATTTAGGAAAGATTTTGGGAACAATTTTAGTGTGTGATAAAATGAAAAATATTTCAAATTTGAAGTATTGAAAACAGAACCTAAGAAGTAATAATTTTGATACTTAAGTAGCACATCGAGGTATGGTTGATTATACTTTAAAAAATTGGTGGAAATGATAAACTTGATCTTAAATAGTATATCAAGTGATTGTGAAGTAATTTGGTGAGGATGAAAAGGATTAAATCATCATATTTAAAAAGAAAATGAAAGACAAGAATTTACCTAAAATACATAATCGTTATTTATCTAAACTTTTTTTTTCAAATTATATTTGAATCTTATATAGTTTTGAGGAGTTTTACACACACATGTTGCCTACACTGAGCCGGCTTCGTAGATATACCCACTGCTTTCATAGTTCCAAAATTTTAATTAATTATTCGCTTTCATAGTTCCAAAATTTTAATTAATTATTCGTAATTATTAATTTTAAAACGTGATGGAGTACATACGTTCATTAATCCTTTTGTTTTCATATTTCTCAGTCATCTGCCTAAATTTATGTGCTGAAGGACAATACTGATACCCATTGCTGACCTAACTTTGATGTTGTACTGTAATGGTTATCATTGTTGTTCCAATGTAAGGGATTCGTGTGCGGAGGCATATGCAAGCGTGGTACAATTGTTCATCTTATTATGAGTTCCAGTTTTGATAAGTTTCATTGATGATCGATGTTGAAACATTTAATTTAAAATCAATTGGTACCAAGTGAAGAAGTCACTCTACTTTATATATCCAACTTGAAACCCATTAATACTGAGTGGAGAGATCTCAAATTTGTACTTTGGACAGTGAGTTTTCAAGTCAAACTTAATCGATGCGCTCAAACTTAATAGATGTTGAACTTTAATTCAATACACTTCATGTGTGTCCTCCACTCAGAGATGTGACCTATTTGTAAATCGTGGTGTAATATATTAAACCGTTGGGCCACATGAAAGAAGAGAATTTGTAATAACCTTAACTCTGATACCATGTTAAAACATTTAACTTAAAATCAATTGGCACCAAATGAAGAGGCTACTATAGTGAGTTTTCAAGTCAAACTTAATTGATGTGCGGCTTTAACCCAACAAAGTACTCGTTTCCTAGCAGTAGTTAGAAATATAAAAGTAAGAATGAGCCTAACTAGGGGTGAGCATGGTGCGGTTTGGTGCGGTTTGAAGCCCAAACCGCACATGAAACCGCTTAGGTGCGGTTTGACAAATCCAAAACCGCACATGAAACCGCATAGTGCGGTTTTAAAATTTGCGGTGCGGTTTCGTTTGGTGCGGTTTCGGTTTAGAAACCAATAGTATATGTGACAAACTTATGAAATGAAATAACAAAACCTTTTCTTCTCAAGGATAAAAGTACTTAGAATAAATTCTATTGGCAAAAGTGAAATATAGCACTCCATATCAATTATAGGAGTGTTATACTCGGGGCCATCTGCTCATATAATGAATTCACTAATCCGGGCATAGCAAAAAGGAACTTGTCACTTCTTATTAAGACAACTTGATACTGGAAGAAAATTATGTTTACTACCTATTGTGCCTGTGTCCAAAAGGCTCTGTTTCTGTAGTCATTGCAGAATCATTACTTAGCATTAGCAATCTTACAGTCATCTTACCCATGAATTCGATGCCTCAAACTCCACAGCTGAAAAAATAAAATAAAATGCAAAGCCATTTGAACCCCTACGCTCCAAACCATCACAAAAAGAAATAAAAAAATCTGCAACTAAGCACCAGGAGATTAGTTATACACACATCTCCTACAAACAATAAATTTAAGAAAAAGAAAAAGATGCAATACGACCATGTGATTCATTGAACTCAATGCAAATGACTTCCCTCTCATGTAGGTAGAATATATACTATTTTGCAGCAAAAAGTCAAAAGATTCAATAAACTATTTCCAGTTCATGGCAATAACCGATACAGGAGGAGTCCTATAAAGACAACGCTTCTAATTATGGCAAATGAGGAGTCTAATAATGTTGTGTGGCCTACTTCAAAAATCTCAACTCAATTCTTCTTCAAGGCTCAAGCAGCAGGACAAAAAAGAAAGAAAAGCAAACTTGATTATATATGTTCTCGAAGTTTATGTGTGCTAAAGCAACTAACATAATGGAAGATAAGAGCTCCACGTGTTTGGTTCAAGCTATGCATTACATGGTTTGTGTATGAATGGCGGTATCTCTGATCTAAGCTTTCATATAAGGACTCTGATACATCCTAAGCAACAAGAATGAAGGTAAAATTGTCATGAAGAAGGTTTACATAAAGCACAAATGCCATGTCGAGCTCTTAGAAAAGTTAACCTCAAATGTTTACTCTTTCATGGGACCAAAAGCATTTCGACACTCATGTTTGAACAGAACAACTGGATTCATCTCAAAGAATAAAAAATTAAGAGCAACTGCATATAAAAAGTTGATATCCTATCTGATGGTGGTGGGGCTAAGAATGTTTACTTTCATCAACATAATATCACAAAAAGTATGTGTTACCATTAAAACTATTCTCATTATAATATCCAACCAAATATAAAGTTTCACCATAACATAAGGGGAGCAGCAACCCGACTAGCATCAATAATTTTTAAAATCAGAGATTTACCGTTCAGTTTCTCAATTCGAACTTTTCTTGATAAAGGATTTCAAGATTGGTTACATTATATCTTTAAAAAACAATCTAAAATAGCTATGTATTTTACTTTTGTAGTTTCTCCAAATTACAAACAAGTTAGTCTAAAATATTCACAAATGAAAACAAAGATCACTAACAGGCAAAAAAGTTCAACATCAAACAAAAAAGAACAAAAATAAATTTATTGGTTATTAACTAACATTATTAATTTGTACTCAGACAATCCCCTTTCAAATATTCCAATAAATTCCTATCCTTTAGAAACTTTAAAAAGAGATGAACAAAGACAAAAACAAGGACGAAGAAATTTCATGAGTTTACCTAGAAAACAAAGTCCCACAATCACATTTATACTCTCCAGTTCCACAAATCTTCGAGTGAGCTTTCCAGTCAGATTGAACAGCATATTTCTTTGAGCGCTCGTCGCATTTTCACTTCTTCTCACCGTGTTTCCATTAGAAATGCTTCTTTATCCCTGTGAGATCACCCAATGCTCGCATCAATGAGTAAAAAACTAAGAATTACCTAGTAATTAGAACTAAGAAGACTTACAATTGGAACGAGGTTGAGCTGGAAGCCTGGAAAAGTTGAAGACTTGAAGTCGCGATTCACTGCAACGAGAGCCACAGTCAGAGAATTGAGAGAATAGAAGAGGATTTAGGGTTGGGCTGGGATATAATATATATATATGGCCAAAAACTACGTCGTTTTGACCATGTACTCCTTAAAAAAAAAAACTCAGAACTTTTGCATTTTTTAGATGGTGCGGTGCGGTTTTGGTAAGTGCGGTTTTGGCCAGAAACCGCAACCAACCCACAATTTCGGTTTTTTAGCCTTTCTAAAACCGTCGTACACGCCGCAACCGTTGGTTCGACTTTAATTGGTGCGGTTTATGCGGTTTTCGGCTCGGTTTCGGGGGCAAATCGGTTTTCTGCTCACCCCTAAGCCTAACAACCTTGAAATTTTGAATATTTCTAGTATATGATCACCAACTAATTAATGAGAGACTACAAACCAATTGTGGAATGGAAGGATACCAAATGTGATAACCAAGTGATAAAGATCTCTCTTTTTACTATGTTAGGTCACATGTTCGAATCTATCCAATAGTAAAAAATTAAAAATTTAACAAAAACACTTCAAAAGATTAAAAAGGTATATATGTTTTCCTTGGTTTCTCCCTTAATTCCCCTCCGGACCTCTTTCTTAGACTCTCTCCTAAATCCCTAGGATTGAAATAACTAGAGCTTTTCAGAAGATAGATGTAAGGCAGATGGAATATTTAAACATATTTCTTTTAATTATTTTCTTAAATAAATGGCCAGTCTTAACATTTAACAATGAAAAAGAAAAGCCCTATTTGTATCCATCTTTCAAACAGAGATAATATTTTATTTTGGCATGAAAGGGAAAACCCCAATATGGTGGTCCTTTATTTTTATGTTTTGAATGACATGAAAGTAAATACACACTTAAAAAATAAATAAATAAATAACCGAGAAAAAGGCCGGAGGTTCCATGCTGATCATGATTCATGACATTGACAAATATAGATGACTGAGAAAGTAAGACTCTCATTTTTAAACATAAATAATAACTTACATTTGCATGAAATGACAACAGAAAACCCTAATTATAGGCTGTTTCTTTATTTTAATGTAGTTCAAAACATGAAAATAAAGCATAGCTGGTAAGGAAAAAAAATTACCGGGAGAGGTGGATCCATCAGGACCATGACAATACAGATGAGATGTGGTACAAACATATAATTCTAGTCGTCTTTATTATTATTATTATTATTATTATTATTATTATTATTATTTTCATTTTTTTGGGTCACATATGTATAATGTATAGTCATTCAGCTGAATGTTGGGCCAAATACGGAGAGATTCAAGCTGTCTGATTTTTGTCGACAGTAATCACTCGAATGGAAACTTGTATCATGCCTTCTATCTCAACTTTAACTAGTAAAATACTCCTATTCCATCACTGTTGCTTATTCCCAGCAAAAGATTAAAACATGGCCAGCAAATTGTACATTTAACCTTTAACTTCTGATTCTACTATGAATAAACAAATCATCTTTCATGGCTGATTCTACTGCAGCACTCCTGTCAAACAGTCTCCGCCGACTCAACATACTGGTGCTGCGAATGTTCTGGAAGCACTTCTTTGGCATTATTACCTAGTAATCCTCATTTGATAATTCTTATTAAAAAAATTAATCTTTACTTCATTTCTGTCAACAATATTCAACACTGTGTCAGGTGGTATCTTTATTCTTACTTCTGCATGTATGAATATCCTTTATAATTCCTTTATTTGACCAGACTTCGCATGTCATGCAATAAGCTAACTTCCAACACCATCCCTATCTAATAAAACAAAAGTAAAACTAGAGCAAACATATATATAATGTTGGATTCGAAATTGTAACCAAGCATTGCCCAGGGGTTCTATATTAATTTCTGTCCAAAGCATGTACTACATTAGAATAGACAATTGCATCATCAATTTGTGACAACAGTTAAGCACCAGGTGTAAATAAGGTGGTTGCTAGTCAAACTTCTTTTCAAATGTTTACGAGGAGGGAGAGTAAGTTGTGATGCAAGGTGTAACTAATAGTTGTTAGTTGCCTAAGGAGGGAAATGTATAATTTTTGCTTTAGTAACATGGGCATGCCTACTATAAAATTCAAGATGGCTTCTTGAATCATAGGACAGTCGGGACATAGCCTAGAGACACAAAAAAAAAAGATTTCTATAGCGCACGTGCTTTGCTCAACCAAAGTCGGTTTTAGAGTTTTTTGCGAGACCACGTTTGTGGAAAGAACAAACAATTGCTGATTTGCTTTTGTCCATAAACTTGAGAAAATTATATGTTAAGATCGGATAACACACACGCACACAACAGTAAAGAATCAACACAAAAATATACGTTGTTCCCCAAAATTTGGTGCATCCACGAGAGCGGAGAGGAGCTATTTTTATTTTCTATCTGAGTACATCGAGTTTTTTATGATAGAGAATATATATAACCATTACTTTTATTCCAAACCTAATTCGCATTATAATCTGAATACCTATAATGCTCTTGTAACATTGTGCCATACCATTGGGGGCTACGCCCCCCCCCCCCCCCCCCCCCCCCCCACCCCAAAACAGCTAAATTCTTCGCTTCCCTCCACTTGGCTCGGCACTGCCCTTTTACGAAAATTTCTCAGTACCTCTCATACACATTATATGAACCACAAGCTCCAACATTATATAAAAGAACCCCCAAATTATTGTTTGGAGTGTATTCTAAAATTTTATGACCTACACCTTTCAACTTCTCAATATAAAATAATGCTTCTAATGTTGCAGTAGTAAATGCACTTTAGGTAAAACCATCGCTGTGACAAAGGGGCCCCAAGTCTATGTTTCTATAACTGATAAGTAGTGTTCTTGCACTTTTTTTAACAGGTCATATTCACAAAGTGTTCATGCGATGCGCTTTCCATCATCATTTCATATTTTCATAGACTATTATTCAAAATTTATTTAGACGTATTGGCTTCTTCATGCAACGTCTCCTAACCTTTTGCAGGTTTTCTACTACTGTTTTTAATCTGGGCTTGTTGTTTTGGTCTGTGGCCGGGTTAACCGGCTCCTGTTTATTTCTTGTAGATTTGTCAATTGTTTTCCGTATATTTCCTTACTGATGCATATATATATGAGATTTCTCTTTATATTAATGCCTTAGCATCGGAGATGCTGTAAAGTATAAGAGTGCTTTTTCGATTACATATCAAGATAAAGTGTATTTAAGTTTTGTGCTGGCTTCTGGTGGTGCATTCTTTGTTCTTTCAAGAAACTTAACAGGTGATTTATGACTTGAATATTTGAATCAGATGATGGGGAGAGTTAATAGAGATAGGCTGGGAGAATTTCTTGGGGAACTGCAGAGAAAGGAGGACACAAATGACAGATATGTTGCTGCTCTAAGAGGGGAGACATTGACCAGAAACTCATACGTTCGAATTCAACCAATGCCAGATCAAAGCAACAGTACTGAAGAAAAACATGGGAAATAAGTATTCTGATTTCTGGGTTTGGATAATTGTTTACTGCGAAGGGAGTAAAATTTAACCGTGTTTGGATAGAATATGTAACATCTACTTTCGTTCCTCTTTTAGTAAATTTAATTTCTTAAACCAATTTGTTATAATATTCATTTTGGTGAGTATTTCCTGGCTTAGTTGAGCTTTTGATGGTAAGATCTAAATCCTTTTTCATTCACTAATTTATTTACTTATTTTGCTTGAATGATGTATGTCGTCTCTTGGAGAGAATGCACTGGAGTTGTCGAGAAGACTTGGGGATTATTTGATAAAATTAAATAAAATTGATGTTTAAATCATCTGAATAAAGCAAAATTCTAAATAATGAATATAAAAAAATTATTTAATAATTGATATGTCTGAAACATCTTAATAACAGTTTTTTATTATTTTACCCTTTGAATCATATTGAACAAGTGTATAACTATGAACGTACTAAAAAATAAGTTTAAATTATTCAAACAATTTCAATTCAAATTTCATCGAAAATAGAAAATATAATAAGTTAAACAATATTAAAATTACATTAACTTCAATGAGTTGCTTATAGTTCCACGAGCAATTTTAAAATTTAAAGTTGTTGTAAATTTATTTAATACTACTTAATATAATAGTTAATAATGTAAACTATTTAAAAAATATTATTAAATACAAAATTATTATTTTTCGAAACTAAATAAATTTTCATAACAAATTAATTATCATGAAAATTAAATATAATTATTTTTATAAAACGGAAGAAGTATTACAGTATGATATGATAGTTTTTCCAATGAAAAAAAAAAAAGACAATTGTGATATATATTACGTTCTTTCAATTCTGAACTCTCTCCAAATAATATACTCATCTCCTCAAGTTTTTCACTCTCTCTCTCTCTTCTGCCCTCTTGCTTGTCTCATGATGGAAGCCCATGATCGACTTATGCCCTCAAATCAATCCAACTATGCAAACCCTAACCAATATGTCTTCGATTTTGAACTCTTGTAAAAAAAAATCTCCATTTTTTTCAGAATCGCATGTGTTATCTTCTTTGGTATCTTTTTTTGCCTTGAGAATCTCTGAATCTGGAGTAACCCGTAAGGATCTAGGCTTCTACAACTGGTATTGGATATTGATCTTGTAAAATTTGACTGGTATTTGATGTTCATTTTTCCTCCTTGTCTCCCTCATCCGTTATGTGAGGGTATATATGTAAATATTTCATTCAGTGGAGTGGATTGCCTGACCGAGTCATCCACAATTTTCATCCAAAACCGCTAAGATGCAATCAGAACGATTCAGACTTTGAAAACTATAAAACAAACACTCTTAATGACTGATCGCTCAGATTTTGGGTCATTTAGACCCATTCAACACCTAAACAAACACGCCAATATTCTACTTCAATCAAACTAAATGTTCTACAAAAGACTACATAATTATACAGTTTGCTTTGTACTAGAATTTGCAGCAGGCAGGTAATAAGGTAGTAAATTTTGGAAACATGGTACACATTAAGTTGTGATTGTTTGAATACTAGAAAGCTAATGATCACACGAAAGCTGAGGATATATGAACAAGTTGAGGATGTTTGCATGTAATTTTTCTCCAGCCGAAAGTCACCCAGTATACACCCTAAGACGGCTGGTGATCCGCTGGCGGCATATGGGACAGTTGGATACTTTTGACCCACATTCTCTACAAGTCTGCAAATAAATAAATAAATACTTGACATTAATCATATCACTACACTTTTAACATAATTATTTCACAAAATTAGTGCATCTCACCATGTGTCCACAACCAAAAGCCATGTCCTTTACATTGGTCAGGCAAATAGCGCATACCTTCATCCAGAAAGAAGGCAGAAGTTATTGGCATAATTTAGATTGTAAACACATTAGATCTTTTCCCTGTTTTGCTTACAGGAAATACTTTAACTATCACCAAGGAGCAAAGTGATTCGAGATTCAACCATTGAGGAACCTGATCGTGTAACCTCTTTCATCTTGTTCAACTATCTTTTTACCCTGTATAGATGCTACTTTGTTTTTAAATTTTACTGAAATTATGAGCTAGACGGATTCAGTAGTTTTTTTATTATCCAATGCCTTGTCCGCAATAGTTTTGACAACAATAAAAATGTAATTGCACACATATATATCAAAAACAAAGCAATACATTGGTCGTTGGCTGATTTTGTTCATCTGTGGTAGAATTTGAAAGATTGCTTAGTTCTCGAGGTGGATATACTGCACGGCGGGTGTAAGGAACTGGAGGAGGGCGTGGAACGATCTTCTTTGCTTTCCCTGTAACGCGTCTTTTGTTCCAATAAAATTCAAAACGATTAAACAAAAACACATGGTTAGAAATAACATACCATGCTAGAACCAAAAACATTAAAAAATGTATAAAATGATATGAAGGGTAGAAAACAAATTTCAGTATTAATCAAATACTTAAAATGGCAATGTGAACTGTGAAGGACAAGAAATCAAGTGATCCATACCCAACTAAACCAAACTCGGTGGCAGCTTTATATTGGATAGGAATCTCCATGAGTGCAGCAACAGCAAATGCAGTTTCTTTCTCCGAGGGAGTCACATATTTAGACATAATAGCTGTAAAGTTAACGAACTGTACATGTGGAAGACCAACCAAAGCAAGTGTCAATGATAGGGTTCAAATCTTTCCTTCTACCTATTCTAGTAACAAACTTAATTGAAATTTACTAACACTGCTGGAGCCATACCTGAAAGTTATCAAATTCACGAGCAGGGATCTTGTCATCAAATTTTCTCATGTCTTCCCAAGGTCCATCTCCAACACCAATAAGAACAATTGAGAGAGGGTACAAACTGGTCACAAAAGAATTCAAATAAAAAAATAATAATAATAATAATTGTGCTGTTGAGACTTCATGATTTCATCTCACATTAAATTTTGGAAAGAAGAATCAATTCCAAGTTTCCAACTCAACAAAGTGATGCAAGTGAAGAGATAAAGAATAAGTAGAATGAAAAACTACAACCAAGAAGAGAGAGAGAGAGAGAGAGAGAGAGAGAGAGAGAGAGAGAGAGAGAGAGAGAGAGAGAGAGAGAGAAAAAAACCTATGCATCTATACCACAATGATGTTCCTATGGATTTCCACACAATTAATATACTTCTTTCCAGAAAGATATTACCATTACAATATACAAACACAACCTACAAGAAAAATATGCTCAACAAATCATAAAGCACACACCTTCTCAACGCTTCATTCAAAACTAACTCATTATCTTTCAACCAGAAAATTTAACTTCCTACATGGTAATGATATGACAGCCAATACGACAATCATAGAAACTCCATAGACAGTTTGGGACCAGGGAGTTTACCCAGTGCACTCCCTTTGTGGGTGTCTTCGCCTCTCCGGAAACAATAAATAATTAAAAAAGGGTATTTTCCCTTACCCACCATTCTAAGACACAACACCTCAAGTGCAACGATTACCAATCATAGATCTTCCAGAACCCAAACAACAAAAGAATGAATGACAGTAGCAGGTGCTGAGCAAACAAGGAAAGGAAGAGTTCAACTTATCCTACCGCTTGTTGTGTTTATGCTACAAAATTGACCTAAATGTCCAAATAGCTGAAACTTCTGATCTCAACTATACCAATCACAATACTAAGCAACTCAATATGAATTGTGAAACCACAAGAACATAACCAAGTAGATGAAAGCTTATAACAAGACAATAGTTGAACCTTGCAGTCACTATTGACTTTATTGTTTTTTCTTCTTGCGGACTGAGTTCCCGGTCATTTGTGTTGACACTTCTTGTAACCTTCATTATGAAAGTAATTTATTAGTATGGTGAGGGAGCTTACTTGCCTTTGCACCAACATTTTTATGCGTGCATATTCGTGTATGTGTATATACGTGTGTGCGTGTGCACGCGCGCGCGCGTGTGAGAGAGAGAGAGAGAAGTGACCTGCCCATCTGCTATTATAACCAGAATATGATATTGTCCGCCACTTGTTTCCACTATGTCAATTGCAGCATCAACTACCGGTCCATAAGATGTAGGACCTTAAACACAATCACATGTATTATAAAGGTTTTATATTTATGATTCATGATAACAAAGGATGTTGAGGTGATATTTGTTAAGAAAAAGATCATGTTTTATAATTAAAGCAGAATGATTAATAATAATCCAGAAAAGTCAGAACTTAAGAGCAAGAAGCATACCTGACAATTGTAAGTTGGGAACCACCTTCTTGTAGCAGTCTAAAACTTCTTCAAAACCATGGCAAGGTGACTGATCACTGTGGAAGCTGAACACTTCTTGATCGTGGGTAGTGGCTATCATGAACAACATAGTCCAAACCAAAACAATAGAAATTTTGAGAAACTTACTAATGATAACCTAGAAAATTAAGAGAAAAGAATTCCATAATATAATGTCTTTTAAAGATCAAACCTACCATCACCAAAACCAAAACAAGGTATTAAGTTGTCTTCATCAAAGGGAGCTAAAGTCTTTCCAATAATAGATATGGCTTTCTCATATGGATTTGGTGTATCGCCAATGGCATGCAGGCTGCGATTGTTGAATGAAACTTTGCCTTCAGTAAGAACATTTATGCATTAGCTTTTAAGCTACACATGTTGAAGTAAACACTATAACTGTAAGAACATGATCACAGCCAACCTAGTATGCTTAACCAATAATCATTCCAAATACAGAAACTTACATGAACCCTTCAATGAAAACATTTCCCAATGAAATCTTGTTTAACCAATTAATATCCAGACCGAAAACAAGGTACTGGACTTGTAGCCATTACATCATGATCAACCAAGCTTGGATGGTGCCACGTATTACAATGATTGTTTACTCCATTCGAAATAATATCTACATCAGAGAACGAATGCTAGAGACAGCACAGAATCCGGACAAACGAATGCTAGAGACAACACAGAATCCGGACAATATCCATCCCCCCCCCCCCCCCAACCCCCAACCAAAAAAATATAAATAATAAAAAGTTTCCTAGTAATTGAGGGCCTGCAACAGATATAGGTATACAAAGATGCTAGTCCAGAAATAATATAGCAATTTGGTAAATGATTCTCATGAGATTTTATTTTTTGTGGCTGGTCAAAATTAAATAAATTTATACCCAAGAGAATCATGTTTCAAACTTCCACAAACCTGTCCATTCGTTACTTTTCGTGAAGTCTATTCCAATAATAAGATTTGATGACTCCAGACCTGATTCTCTCAAGCCCGCTATTACCTATAAAAAAAACAGGCATGTTTTAAGCTTTGATAAATTAAACCAAGTCACTACTAGATAATAGGCGTGCTAACATGCATATACTAAGAGTAAAGCAATGACTTTGTGAACAGATTTTTATGCAATGACAATCTGAAACAGCTACGAACTCCATGAGCATGGTCTCAAAATGTTTAAGATATCTATGGCAAGATCAAAATTTCCACCAAATTTGCATCAATTTTCTGGATAATGCCGACATATTAATGATGTAACTCTTTTTAACATATTGTAACATGTTCAAGTATTATTGATGATTTTCTTCCTGACCATATTACACTGAAACTGTATAAGGTTAATTATGTAATGCTTATGCAGGACAAAGTGAAAAGAAGGATTTCTTATTTTCCTCTACTGTTCCGCGTCAAATACTCTCCCCATTCCAAAATAAAAGATACATTTTGACTTTTTAAGTCCGTTTTTAAATCTTAAAATTCAAAATCAATACAAATAGTCATTTCCAGTCCAATCATCACCCAAATGGATTCTTCCCGTTTTAACGGCTGTAAGTCTCTACTATTATGTGAGGTCCAACAGCACTTCAGGAAGGAAGAACCTTCTACAAACTAAAATGATATACTACCATGGTAGAAATTTCACACTGTTGTATTTATTCTTTACTTTAGTGCTCCTTTACTTTTTGTGATTGTCCTCTTCGAACCCACTTAAACTTTAGGTGAGTGCGGCAATCCTAAGAGGGCCTACTTTTTTATTTATTATTCTTAATAATATTATTATTTGGATAAGTACCTATGAGGGCATTTAAAAGAATCAATCGTTGCCAAACAAGATTCCTGCAATTTTTCTTTACGTCAGTCTCAGAAGCATCAAATTGCTAGGACTCCCGAATGTGATCCTGTCACCTACTAGACAATAATACATGATAATGGGCCCCTAGCATTTATCATCTGAAAGAACAGTGAAAAAGAAAGAAGCTATATACCCAACAAACTGTCAATAAGTGCACTCATTAGTGTACCAGAAGCGCGTTGACGTCATAACATTTCACTAATAAGCATAATAAAAACTAAATTTTTTCAACATGACAAAAATTCAATCTTAGGATTCCCTCCCTTCCACTGTTCCACATAATCTTTTTTAATTTCATAAAATGAATTTATTTTTTAATGATAATAACATAAAATTATATGATAGGTTCAAATTTTTTATTATCATATTATACTATTAAATAAAATTAAATAATTTTTTAATTTTTTACAAAAAAAATAAATTTTATAAATTAGACTCTTGTTTTGGATCATACGAAAGTTATCCATTTTTTTTTTTATTCAAATAGGACAAATTCTAGTCAAAATTACAAGAATAATTTTATCTAATGTGTGTTTTTGTGTGTGAGAAAGGATAAATAAAGAGCAAAACAGAATAAATTGAACCTGTTCAAGTGTTGAGAAATTATCCGGAATAAAACCATACTTCTTCTTATATAATCCTCTATTATTACCAGTAGTACTAGCAGTAGAATCTGAATATGAAGAAGAAGAGGGTTTCTTCTGCACAGGATTTTCCGCTACTGGTCGTTCAGAGGACATGTTTGGAGGCGAAAATGAACTACTACTGCTACTGCTACTGCTACTTGATGGAATCCTCCAACTTATTTCTCCTCGTCCGGCAGTGTTGACTTTGGTAGGTTTAGGGGAATCCAAACGACGCCTTCTAGTAGAAAACCGAGAGAATAAACTCCCCATCTCTCATCTGCTGCTTGTTCTTCAGCTTGGTTGGAGGATATCATAGGTCAAAGTGATGGATGATAGAGATGGTTACTTTACGTGTCTAGTCGGGTTAAGAATAATTGTGCAGCGCAGCGAGCAATTGAGTACTCTTCCACAATACAATTGAAAAGGGATTGATACTTGTGGAATAAGGGGAAGAGACTTTAATAGGCTTCAATTCTACTCCACCAGCTAATAAATAACAATGCGTGATGCACGGCATGTTCCGCGATGATTTATTTTAAAAAGACTTTTAAATTTTTAATAATTTAAATTTTATTTTAATATGTAATTTATAAATGAAAATATTTGATATTATTTTAATTTATAAATTAGATATTTAGTTAAAATAAATTATAAAGGTGCTTAATTAAAATAATTTAGGAATTAAAATAAATTAGAGATATTATTAACATAAAGATAAAAAAAAATCTTTACATTTGCTCAAATTTATTTCTTTAAATTGATTTGCAAGTTATTTTTTTTTATAAGCAAAAAATTGTTATTTCTTAAAAATTATTCATAAGTCAATTTATAAATTAAAAGATAAATTCATATAACAACACTCAAATAGTAAAAAAAAAAGTACTTATAAGCCGATTTGACTAACTTATAAACGGGACGAAATTAGATTATCAAGGGGTTAGAATATTTTGCTCAAATATGAAATTTTGTACCCTATTTGAGTTTTAGAAGGAAAGAAAAATAAATAAATAAATGACACAAAGTCGGTCACAAAATTATTATTTTTTATACCAAAAACAAATAATTTAAACAAAAAGATCAAATAACATAAATAATTCTTTTTATTATTCGTATTTACAGATGTAATAGAATTAATGTTAGCCTAAAATAGTAATTTAGAATTAAAGTTTTTTTTTTTCGTTTACGTTACAAAAACAGTAATAACATGTTTAAAATAAATGAAAAGTAGAGGGATTAAAATGAAAGTTATAAATTGTTCATAAAAATATTAAAAGAAAAAAAAGAGTTATCATCGAAAGCAAAATACTCGTCGTATATTGGATTTATGATTTTCTAATAACTCAATTATAATTTTAAAAAAATAAATTATTAGAAGGTATAAGGATTATTTATTTACTTCTGAATAAGTCTGAATGAGTTTAAATCTGATCAAATAAATCATTCAGATTGTTTGTTTTATAATTTTTAAACTTTAAATGAGTCTGAATAATTAATCTAAAAATTGTGGTTGACTCAGTAAAAAGTAGTATTGAATTATACTTTTTACTTACATTTTTTATTGACAATTAAAAACTACTTTCAATGTCCATTTTATTTTATTATTGTAAATAAATTTTGTTATTTACAAACTACTTTTGATTTTTGTGACGACCCCAAATTCGGGTTACTTTAACATCGGATCCGGTTCAACACTAGTACTACCTTTTTCTTATTGTTCATGAATTACAACAATATTATAATTGCTAAATAATCATTTATTTACAATTTTACAACTTCTCTTTCTATTACAGAATCGCAATCTTTATACATTCATAGTATGTCTCAATATCATACATGATACGACATTCTATTATAATCAAATTGAGTATTTAACACTCATATAATATACCAACTAAGTATTACACTACACAATCATTTACCTGTCCAATTCAGACTGATATTTACAATAGACATTTAGATCTTTAGTGAAAGTAATATGTTTTCCTGTTCCTTGATCTTTATCGAGATCTTCAACTAACTTGCATTATCTGAAAATGTTAGTTTAGGCAAGAGTGAGCACGACGGCTCAGCAAGTTCAACAGTTACACATAACACATTACATGCTTCACACATTATATATGATCTGCATTTTATTCTTACATCATGCATTTCATTTTATGAATGTTTCATACTTCTTATGCATCACATATAATAAACAACTAGCATCTAGCAAATCATGCTTCATATCGATACATATTTCACATGTAACCATATCTCATGTTATTCATATATCACAAATATCATCAAAATATCTTCATGTTAATAATATAATATCAAATTGTAGCATATTAATGCACATAGGAGCAAGTTCTGAAAAACTTGCCTGGTCGCTTCTACCATTTACGCCTATTTGCGTCATTTGCTCAACCTACAATTTATATAACAAATTGATATAATCATTAGCTACCAGGACTTTTAATTAGTCTTAACTTAAGACCTTAACTTCAAATTATTAACTCTTTAGTTGTCCGATAAACGAACCCTTAAGTTCCGGACAAAAATCCTAGCCCAACAAACCTAGTTGGACATGTCGGAAAACTTAACCAACTTATTAATATTATTAATTATTTAATAATATTTTAATTCCTTATTAATATTATTAACCATTTAATAATATTTTAATCACTTATTAATATTATTAATCATTTAATAATATTTTAATCACTTATTAATATTATTAATTATTTAATAATATTTTAATCACATATTAATATTATTAACCATTTAATAATATTTTAATCACTTATTAATATTATTAACCATTTAATAATATTTTAATCACTTCTTAATATTATCATCCATTTAATAATATTTTAATCACTTATTAATATTATTAACCATTTAATAATATTATAATCTCTTACTAATATTATTTATCATTTAATAATATTTTAATCATTTATTAATATTATTAACAATTTAATAATATTTTAATCACTTATTAATATTATATCTCTTACTAATATTATTTATCATTCAATAATATTTTAATCATTTACTAATGTTATTCATCATTTAATAACTTTTTAATCATATATTAATATTATTAATCATTTAATAATATTTTAATCACTTATTAATATTATTAATTATTTAATAATATTTTAATCACATATTAATATTATTAACCATTTAATAATATTTTAATCACTTATTAATATTATTAACCATTTAATAATATTTTAATCACTTCTTAATATTATCATCCATTTAATAATATTTTAATCACTTATTAATATTATTAACCATTTAATAATATTATAATCTCTTACTAATATTATTTATCATTTAATAATATTTTAATCATTTATTAATATTATTAACAATTTAATAATATTTTAATCACTTATTAATATTATATCTCTTACTAATATTATTTATCATTCAATAATATTTTAATCATTTACTAATGTTATTCATCATTTAATAACTTTTTAATCATATATTAATATTATTAATCATTTAATAATATTTTAAATACACATTAAATAATACCAATAGTTAACTTTTTAATTGTGTTAACTTTAGTCTTTATTTTAAACATTTAGTTACCAATTAATGATTAATGGATTTTGTGACGACCCCAAATCCAGGTTCTTTAACCTCGGGTTTGGTTCTCACTGTACAATACATAACAACAATGAAATACATATATTGTATTCAAACTTCGCGGAATAATACAAAAGGTTCCTTAATCAAAAGGCTACACTTCCCAAGGTCTATTACCTTAATCTTAACATTACATATCTTAAGGGAAATACAAAAGATTTACAACAGTAATTACATAACAGTAATATAAACTAACATGCAATTACTAAAACTAAACATTCGCTTTCCCCTTGCCTTTGTCCGATTTAGAGCTTTCGGGAATGGCTGAAATATAGCCATGATATAGCAAGAATGAGCAACTAAATGGCTCAGCAAGTTTATAAACAACAATCATACGATATATCATGATGAAGGGAAATAACTTCAAGGTTTCAACAATAGCAATTGTGAAGGATAACAAGAATCAATGTTCAATAAAAGAAGGAATTGACTCTTTACTGCTGAGTGGTCCTTAATGACCATGAACTGCTACTAAGGTAAAACAGACATACAATGTCTGACTCCTTGTTAAAAATAACGGGACACTTGAGGGGATCAGTCCTCTCATGTCCTATGTATATGCATCACATTTAGTTTTCTTGCGCGCTGTCGGGTCTCCGACAAATAAAAATCCCCTTTAACTAGGGTTGTTCTATCTCAGTCTTACTGTAAGAATCCGCACCAGCCAATGGTTTGGATAAGCTTTTATAATATTCAACTAAATGAATTTAACATGCATTTGTCTAGCCGAAACAATTAGCTTAGACGTTCTTAAACAGTTTGCAAAAGCACTATGTGCGAATACAATAATCAATAACGATGTGAAGTAATTTTCGATAATTAATTCACTCAAAGGTCTGTCAAATATCTACGAGTGTAGATACTTGCTCAACAATAATTGAATTGCTCAAAGTAATTAAAGTTGAATAATAATTGCAACAATAAGTACAAGTTAAGGGTAGAAGACTTGCCTCGTGCGTCGTTTACTGCTAACCAACTTAATTTAACAATCCTTGAACGGACCTAACAATTAAATCAGTTTGATCTTAAATTAGTATCTTATACTTGTAAGTATAATGACCTTTATAAACCTTACGAACCACATAATTATATAATTATGGGTATATAAACACATAGGAAACATTATCATTAATTACTTGATAATATTTCAAACACAAAAAAAACCTATATTAATTATTTAATATAGTTCATACACTTATATAATATTATTAACAATTTAATAATATTTTATTAGTCTTGTAGTATTATTAATCGTTTAATAATACATTATTAGTCTTCTAATATTATTAATCTTTTAATAATATTTTATCAATCACTTAACATTATTAATCCATTAATAACATTTTATTGTCCTTATAATATTATTAATTATTTAATAATATTTTATCATCCTTATAATATTATTAATCATTTAATAATATTTTATTCACCTCATAATATTATTAATCCTTTAATAATATTTTATTTATTATTTAATATTATTAACTATTTAATAACATTTTAAATCATTATCTAATATTATTAATTATTTAATAATATTTTATTAATTATCTAATATTATTAATCATTTAATAATATTTTATTACCTCATTAATATTATTAACCATTTAATAATATTTTAAACATTATCTAATATTATTAATTATTTAATAATATTTTATTTAATATCCAATATTATTAATCATTTAATAATATTTTATTATCTTATTAATATTATTAATCATCTAATAATATTTTAAATCATTATCTAATATTATTAATCATTTAGTAATATTTTATTTATTATCTAATATTATTAATCATTTAATAATATTTTATTCATTATCTAATATTATTAATCATTAAATAATATTTGATTACTTATTAATATTATTAACCATGTAGTAATATTTTAATACTCTTTAAATAATACCAAAAGTTAACTTTTAAATTGGGTTAACCTTAGTATTTAATTTAAACATTTAGATAGCATTAATTTACAAATAGACTCCATATAAATTTGTTTAATACCCAAATATATTCATTTTACACCTATTTCAACTTAATTTTTCAAAGAAAACTCGACCCGGATCGACCCGACCCGACCCGGACCGACCCGACCCGACCCGGAGCACCAAAAATCTGCTTAGCAGATTGTTCTGACGCAGCTGCGTCACTCCTGACGCGGCTGCGTCAGCCGTTTTATCCGAAAGTCAACTGTTTGACTGTTCGACCCTCCGACGCTCCGACAGCCATAACTTCTTCATACGAAAACATTTTGGGGTGATTCTTGAGTCCATTCTCATCATCATTTCCCCCTCTACAATTTCTCTTTAGACCACAAATCCAAATTCCAAACGTAACTAGACTCAAAATGGCTCACAATGCAACATAGGGTTTTAAAATCAACATCCTTTGCGGTAAAAGCCATAACTTCTTTGTTATTCATTATTTTTGAAAAGTTCAAAAAGGTTTTATCTTTAAAACTCATAGATATAGCTTTCTAGCCATAAAAATCCACTTTCTAATTTGTACATTTCAAAATACAACCATAAACCTAGCATGCATAGTTAGGGTTTACCGGTAAAATTGTGTTATGAACTTTTCTACCATTTTTATGTATTTCTAACATACCAAAACATTTTATAAACACATAGATCTATGAATATACATATATTACATAGTTAAATACTTCTAGATCATCAAAACGAGTTTTGATCGGTTAAAAATTAATTTTAACCGATCAAAAGCTTTCTAGACTACAAAAATGAAATAAGATGAAGTTGAGAGCACTTTTAAACCTTTGTGATTTGAAGGCTCTTCTTCTCCTCCTACCAAAGTATGTGGTGAAGCTTTGTGTCATCCACCAAGCTCAACCTCTAGCTATATCACTCAACACTTAAGTGTTTCTTCTATTTTTCTCCCAAATGCTCTCTATTTTTTCTCTCTAGAATTCTTGCAAATGAACTAACCAACATCACCAAGGTTGTAGGATGTCTTATTTATAGCCAACAACTAACCCTTCATTAACTTGCTAATTCACCCATGTTGGTGAAATTAAAGCCTAATCAAGCTTACTATTCCATTGAATGACCAAGTGATAGACATATGGAATGACTAGGGTGGTTGAACAACTTATGACATAGATGGATTTTCAAGCAATCTAGGAAATCAAGTTATCCATGTGGGGCCCTCAAAAATTCAGCAAATTGAATTATCCAAGCCATTTTTCCTTTATTTTTAATGCAAAAATGTGCATATATACATCTATATATATATATATATACATATATATATATATATATATTGACCAAAGTTTGACCCTTATTGGACTTCACATTGGGCTTGGTAATAACTTCTATTGGGCTCATTCAATTAAATTGTTTGGGCTCAATTTAAATACCACATTGGGCTTCTTTTAAATAGTCTAGGTTACATTTAATTAAATCAAGCATTGAGCTTGTTTAATTAATTACATGGGCTAGTAATTAAATTAATTACATGGGCTACTAGGTTAATATCTTTAACCTAGTTTATCAACTCATTTGGATATAAAATATAATCCAATTAGGTTTGCTTTAATTAATTATACACTTTGCTTTAATCCTTTAAATAAATATACAAGCACATAAGTACATTTATTTAATTATCTAATGCACAATTAATTAATGAGAAAAATTTAAATTCATTGCTAAATATTTATTAAGTATATTTACAATGACTAATGAAATTCGTGGTCATTACATTCTCCCCCCCTTATAAGAATTCCGTCCCCGGAATTACAAATTTAACTAATCAAAAAGATGCGGATAGTTAGCCCTCATCTTTTCTTCAAGCTCCCACGTAGCTTCCTCAGCGTTGTGGTTCCTCCAAAGGACTTTGACAGAATGTATAATCTTATTCCGTAATTTCTGCTCTTTCCTATCTAGTATCTGGACAGGAATTTCTTCATACGATAAGTCTTTCTCGACTTGTATTGGCTCATAGGATATGACATGTTTGTGGTCTGGTTTGTATGGTCGCAGCACTGACACATGAAACACATTGTGAATATGCTCAAGTTCAGGAGGTAAAGCTACCTCGTACGCCACTTCACCCACTCTCTTCAATATCTCGAACGGTCCTATGAACCTCGGACTCAGCTTCCCTTTCTTTCCAAATCGGATCTTCCCTTTCCAGGGAGATACCTTCATGAACACAAAACTCCCTACTTCGAAGTCTCGCTTCTGTCGATGTAAATCGGCGTATTTCTTCTGACGGTCCTGAGCTGCTACTAGCCGAGCTCTTATTACCTTGATAATCTCTACCGTTTGTTGAACCAATTCCGGCCCCAACAATCGGCGTTCTCCTACCTCATCCCAACATAGAGGTGTTCTGCACTTCCTTCCGTACAATGCTTCGTAAGGCGGCATGCCTATGCTTGCATGATAACTATTGTTGTATGCAAACTCAACTAATGGTAGATGGTTCTCCCAACTGCCCTTGAAATCCATCACACAGGCCCTGAGCATATCTTCCAATGTCTGTATTGTTCTTTCACTTTGCCCATCGGTCTGTGGATGATATGTTGTACTCATTCTCAACTGTGTCCCCAATCTCTCCTGAAGACTTCTCCAAAATTTTGACGTGAAGCGCGGATCTCTGTCTGACACAATCGATACCGGCACCCCATGTCTTGAAACTATCTCTTTGATGTACAGTTTAGCCAACTGATCCAAACTGAACTTAATCTTGATCGGCAAAAAGTGCGCTGACTTTGTTAGTCGATCTACAATCACCCATATTGCGTCAAATCCCTTCTGCGTTGCTGGAAGTCCTACCACAAAATCCATTGTGATATGCTCCCATTTCCACTCAGGAATCTCTAACGGCTGTAGTAATCCACTTGGTCTCTGATGTTCAGCCTTTACCCTTTGACAAGTTAGACATCGGCTGACACATTCTGCGACCTCCCTTTTTAAATTCGGCCACCAAAAATGCTGACGCAGATCTTGATACATCTTCGTACTTCCCGGATGTATCGAGTATCTCGTACTGTGGGCCTCTTGCAAAATCTCTTCTCGTAATTCGGGCACTAGTGGCACCCAAACACGATTTTCAAACCTTAGCAATCCCATGCTATCTTCCTTGAACTTGACCTCTTCCCCTTCGGTCATTCTCACCCTTATTCTGACACATTATTCATCTTTGTCTTGAGCCTCTTTTATCCGATCTAACAGGGTTGGGCTCGCTTCCACTTCCATTGACTCATTTGGGTTTCTTACCTCCAACTCCATTCGAGCCATCTCTTGAACCAATTGTTCCTGATCTGTCAAGATGAATAATTTCTCCCTGCTCTTTCTGCTTAGAGCATCTGCTACTACGTTGGCCTTGCCGGGATGATATAGAATTTCACAATCATAGTCTTTGATCAATTCTAACCATCTCCGTTGCCTCATATTTAACTCTTTCTGGGTGAAGATATACTTCAGACTCTTGTGGTCCGTGAATATCTCACATTTCTCTCCATATAAATAATGTCTCCAGATTTTAAGGGCAAACACTACCGCAGCCAGCTCCAAGTCGTGGGTAGGGTATCCCTTCTCGTAATCCTTCAACTGTCTGGACGCATACGCAACGACCTTGCCATTTTGCATAAGCACACAGCCAAGTCCCTTGTGCGATGCGTCACTGTAGACCGTAAAACCTCCCGTATCGTCCGGTAAAGTCAACACAGGTGCTTCACTAAGTCTTTTCTTTAGCTCCTGAAAACTTTCCTCACACTTCTCCGTCCATACGTATTTCACCGTCTTCCTCGTTAGATTGGTCAGCGGTGTTGCTATCTTCGAAAAATCTTGAATGAATCTCCGATAGTAACCTGCTAACCCCAAGAAACTTCTTACCTCCGTTGGCGTCCTTGGTTGTTCCCAATTCATCACCGCTTCCACCTTTGCTGGATCTACTGAAACTCCCTCCTTGTCAATGACATGACCCAAAAATTGAACTCTCTCCAACCAGAATTCACACTTCGAAAATTTAGCATACAGCTGCTCCTTTCGTAAAATCTCCAACACCACTCTTAGGTGTTCCTCATGCTCCTCCTTCGTTTTGGAATAAACCAAAATATCGTCAATGAACACGACAACAAATTTATCCAAGTACTGCTTGAATATTTTGTTCATCATGTCCATAAATGCGGCTGGCGCATTCGTCAGTCCAAACGACATCACCAGAAACTCATAATGCCCATATCGAGTTCTGAATGCCGTCTTGGGTACATCCTCCTTCCTGACTTTCAACTGATGATAACCAGTCCTCAAGTCAATCTTTGAAAAGTACTTCGCCCCTTTCAATTGATCGAAAAGATCGTCAATTCGTGGCAACGGGTACTTGTTCTTAATTGTCACCTTATTCAGCTCTCTGTAATCCATACATAACCTCATCGATCCATCCTTCTTCTTTACAAACAGCACAGGTGCTCCCCATGGAGAAACACTTGGCTGAATGTACTTATTATCCAACAACTCCTGTAGTTGGATCATTAACTCCTTCATTTCTACCGGAGCCATCCTATATGGTGCCTTTGATATTGGTGCTGTCCCTGGTACCAAATCAATTACAAACTCTATCTCCCTATCTGGCGGTAAACCTGGCAGTACATCTGGAAACACGTCCATGAACTCCCTCACTACTGGTATTTGCTCCATCTCGGGATTCACCATCTGTGTGTCCACTATGTGAGCCAAATACCCTACACAACCTTTCCTTAACAGTTTCTTGGCCTGCATCATCGTCAGACATGCTGATTGTCCAGATGACTTGCTGCCATAAAATACGACCTTAGACCTATTTGGTGTCTTAAGGTGTATACACTTCTTTTGACAATCAATTATAGCTCCATGGTTAAACAACCAATCCATTCCAAGTATAACGTCAAACTCCCCCAAACGTATTGGAATTAAATCTACACTCAACTTCTGACCCCTGATTTCAGCACAACAGTTTCTATGTACATACTCTACAGGAATCACTTCTTTATTTGCAACTTCTATGTTCATTGGGTTCTCTAGTTTTTGTCTAGGCAATTCTAACCGTTTAGCGAATTCATCAGACACAAATGAACAGGTAGCGCCCGAATCAAATAATACATAAGCATTTATATCATTGATCGGAATAATACCTGACACCACGTCTTTTGATTCGACGGCGTCCTGCACCGTCATGTTGAAAGTCCGTGCCGTTGGTTTGTTCTGTGGCACCGGCCCTCCAATGGTCAGTTTGACGTTGTTGTTGTTGTTGCTGTTGCTTCCCCTATAGCCCGAACTCCCTCCGGTGTTCTTCTTCTTCGGACAATCTTTAAATTGATGGTCCATGGCCCCGCAGGCGAAACAACCTCCCTTCCTTTTTGGTGTGGGACAATTAGGAGCGATGTGCCCCTCTTGCCCACAGTTATAGCAGACATTTCTTCCTTTCATGCACTCCCCGGTGTGGTTCTTTCCGCACTGACTGCATTTATTAGCTTTCTTCGATTCACTGCCCTGGGGTGTCCCCGAACTGCTGTTGTTATTCCATTTGCGTTTGTTCGAGTTGCTGCCCCCACTGCTGCCCTCTCGGTTTCCTCCATCACCTTTCTTCTTGTTCCGCTCCTAGTTGTGCTTATTCAAAGCTTCATTTCCACCCTCAGCTATAATAGCTTTCTCCAGTAACGTTGCAAAGTTTGTAATCTGGAGAACAGCTACCCGACTGTAAACCCACGGTTTCAGCCCCTGTTCGAATCGTCTGGCGCGTCTCGCCTCAGTGTCCACCTGATGTATGGCAAATCGCGCCAATTCATTGAACTTAGCGGCATACTCGGATACCGACATGTTACCTTGCTTCAGCTCTAGGAATTTAATTTTCATCCTAGCCTTTGTACTCTCTGGAAAGTAGTTTTCCAGGAATACTTCCTTGAATCGCGCCCAGGCGATTGTTCCCTCCCCTGCTCTACTCTTATTGGCCTTCCACCAGTGGCTGACCTCTCCTTTCATCATGAAGGTAGCAAATGAGGTCATTTGCTCCTCCCTAACTCGTGCAACCTCGAAAACTTTTTCCATCTCCTCTATCCAGGTCTGTGCTTCTATAGGATCTGTGGTTCCTTTGAACTCGGGTGGTCCTATTAATTTGAAATCCTTAAAGGTTGCTAGTGGAGCGGCAGGGTTTGTTGCTCCAGTAGCCTCTGCGTTGCGTCCGCGGAATGCTCCCATTAGCATTTCCACGAACTCTTGGACAGGGTTGGGTGGTACCCCTCCGGCATTTACTGACTCTTCGGGTGGTGGTGGGGGTAGTCGTTGATTCCTTCTTTGTGGCGGCATTTTCTGTATAAAGAAAATTTAATTAATTAAAGTTGTTTCAATCTTTTTACTTTCGTTTTGTAGCTTAAGTATTTTAAACTAAAGCACAAATAATCATCTTGACACATATAAACATAAACGAAAATGCATTTATATTCATATGCTAAAACACAGTGTGTAGCACTTTTACATCATAGGCATACTGCTATAAACGCTGCTAACCCCGATAGTTAAAACAAAAGACGGGATCTAACATATCCCACAACTTCATAGAGTTGGGATTTACAACATACTAACCCTCTATCAAAACAAAAGTTGGGTTTCTACTGCATCTATGTACATACATCATAAATAAAGAAAATACAACTAACGGCGCATCCCTCGACGAACCGCATCGTCGTACTCCTCATCTCCAATAGCCCTGACCACACCCCTACTGATGGTGTGCTAGGTCTGGCCTTCCTCGGCAGGGTAATAGTGCACCCTACTCTGGATCCTACCAACTGATGAGCGATAGACGTAACTGAGTCTATCTATCCTCACCTTCTTCTCCCTAACCTCCTCCTCCAGCTCCATCATCTGCCCGTGAGCTGCATCACGCTGAAACTCCATATCTAACCTCGCCTCAACGGCCTGCTGCATCTGGCCCCTCATGGCCTCCCTCTCTGCCTGTGTCTGCTGAATCTTCAGCTCAGCGGCTACTAACTTGGCCTCCATCTCGGCCATCCTCGCCTTCAGCTCTATGTTCTCGCCGGAGAACATATAAGCTGTATTTCTGTACTGCTGCTCTGTCTGCTGGTGGATCTGGTTCTGCTCCTCCAAGTGCTGAACCCTCTCCTCTAGCTCATCGTTAGCCGTAGTGAGAGTATCGATGATGTCACTGGCGACAGTGCCCATGCCATCAACATACTCAGCTGGCTCCTCGTCCTCATCATCATCAGTATCAGCCTCCTCCTCACTGTACTGCCCCATAACTCCGCCCCAGACAGCGTCCTCTCTATCTCCCTCCTCGGGATCTGACTCTGGCTCCTCCACAGGTGCAGCCACCCGTGGCTGTGCGGTATCCATAGGGATATCCGTAAAAATCACCTCCTCTACAGCAGTGCTCGACTGTCCTATCTCCGTCATCCTACAATAACATAAATAACACATGTTAGTACAACAATAAAATATATTCATTGATGAAATGAAATGATATTTTATCATGTACATCTCGGCTCGATGGATTTTCTCAATCCATCTCCAAAAATACACAACATGATGAATCTCCCCAATTCATCTCCTAACGCACTCGATAAGAGTTTAGTACTAAGGTTATAACCTAGGTTTCGCACTCCTAGCGTTTCTAACCTACAGCTCTGATACCAACCTGTGACGACCCCAAATCCAGGTTCTTTAACCTCGGGTTTGGTTCTCACTGTACAATACATAACAACAATGAAATACATATATTGTATTCAAACTTCGCAGAATAATACAAAAGGTTCCTTAATCAAAAGGCTACACTTCCCAAGGTCTATTACCTTAATCTTAACATTACATATCTTAAGGGAAATACAAAAGATTTACAACAGTAATTACATAACAGTAATATAAACTAACATGCAATTACTAAAACTAAACATTCGTTTTCCCCTTGCCTTTGTCCGATTTAGAGCTTTCGGGAATGGCTGAAATATAGTCATGATATAGCAAGAATGAGCAACTAAATGGCTCAGCAAGTTTATAAACAACAATCATACGATATATCATGATGAAGGGAAATAACTTCAAGGTTTCAACAATAGCAATTGTGAAGGATAACAAGAATCAATGTTCAATAAAAGAAGGAATTGACTCTTTACTGCTGAGTGGTCCTTAATGACCATGAACTGCTACTAAGGTAAAACAGACATACAATGTCTGACTCCTTGTTAAAAATAACGGGACACTTGAGGGGATCAGTCCTCTCATGTCCTATGTATATGCATCACATTTAGTTTTCTTGCGCGCTGTCGGGTCTCCGACAAATAAAAATCCCCTTTAACTAGGGTTGTTCTATCTCAGTCTTACTGTAAGAATCCGCACCAGCCAATGGTTTGGATAAGCTTTTATAATATTCAACTAAATGAATTTAACATGCATTTGTCTAGCCGAAACAATTAGCTTAGACGTTCTTAAACAGTTTGCAAAAGCACTATGTGCGAATACAATAATCAATAACGATGTGAAGTAATTTTCGATAATTAATTCACTCAAAGGTCTGTCAAATATCTACGAGTGTAGATACTTGCTCAACAATAATTGAATTGCTCAAAGTAATTAAAGTTGAATAATAATTGCAACAATAAGTACAAGTTAAGGGTAGAAGACTTGCCTCGTGCGTCGTTTACTGCTAACCAACTTAATTTAACAATCCTTGAACGGACCTAACAATTAAATCAGTTTGATCTTAAATTAGTATCTTATACTTGTAAGTATAATGACCTTTATAAACCTTACGAACCACATAATTATATAATTATGGGTATATAAACACATAGGAAACATTATCATTAATTACTTGATAATATTTCAAACACAAAAAAAACCTATATTAATTATTTAATATAGTTCATACACTTATATAATATTATTAACAATTTAATAATATTTTATTAGTCTTGTAGTATTATTAATCGTTTAATAATACATTATTAGTCTTCTAATATTATTAATCTTTTAATAATATTTTATCAATCACTTAACATTATTAATCCATTAATAACATTTTATTGTCCTTATAATATTATTAATTATTTAATAATATTTTATCATCCTTATAATATTATTAATCATTTAATAATATTTTATTCACCTCATAATATTATTAATCCTTTAATAATATTTTATTTATTATTTAATATTATTAACTATTTAATAACATTTTAAATCATTATCTAATATTATTAATTATTTAATAATATTTTATTAATTATCTAATATTATTAATCATTTAATAATATTTTATTACCTCATTAATATTATTAACCATTTAATAATATTTTAAACATTATCTAATATTATTAATTATTTAATAATATTTTATTTAATATCCAATATTATTAATCATTTAATAATATTTTATTATCTTATTAATATTATTAATCATCTAATAATATTTTAAATCATTATCTAATATTATTAATCATTTAGTAATATTTTATTTATTATCTAATATTATTAATCATTTAATAATATTTTATTCATTATCTAATATTATTAATCATTAAATAATATTTGATTACTTATTAATATTATTAACCATGTAGTAATATTTTAATACTCTTTAAATAATACCAAAAGTTAACTTTTAAATTGGGTTAACCTTAGTATTTAATTTAAACATTTAGATAGCATTGATTTACAAATAGACTCCATATAAATTTGTTTAATACCCAAATATATTCATTTTACACCTATTTCAACTTAATTTTTCAAAGAAAACTCGACCCGGATCGACCCGACCCGACCCGGAGCACCAAAAATCTGCTTAGCAGATTGTTCTGACGCAGCTGCGTCACTCCTGACGCGGCTGCGTCAGCCGTTTTATCCGAAAGTCAACTGTTTGACTGTTCGACCCTCCGACGCTCCGACAGCCATAACTTCTTCATACGAAAATATTTTAGGGTGATTCTTGAGTCCATTCTCATCAGAATTTCCCCCTCTACAATTTCTCTTTAGACCACAAATCCAAATTCCAAACGTAACTAGACTCAAAATGGCTCACAATGCAACATAGGGTTTTAAAATCAACATCCTTTGCGGTAAAAGCCATAACTTCTTTGTTATTCATTATTTTTGAAAAGTTCAAAAAGGTTTTATCTTTAAAACTCATAGATCTAGCTTTCTAGCCATAAAAATCCACTTTCCAATTTGTACATTTCAAAATACAACCATAAACCTAGCATGCATAGTTAGGGTTTACCGGTAAAATTGTGTTATGAACTTTTCTACCATTTTTATGTATTTCTAACATACCAAAACATTTTATAAACACATAGATCTATGAATATACATATATTACATAGTTAAATACTTCTAGATCATCAAAACGAGTTTTGATCGGTTAAAAATTAATTTTAACCGATCAAAAGCTTTCTAGACTACAAAAATGAAATAAGATGAAGTTGAGAGCACTTTTAAACCTTTGTGATTTGAAGGCTCTTCTTCTTCTCCTACCAAAGTATGTGGTGAAGCTTTGTGTCATCCACCAAGCTCAACCTCTAGCTATATCACTCAACACTTAAGTGTTTCTTCTATTTTTCTCCCAAATGCTCTCTATTTTTTCTCTCTAGAATTCTTGCAAATGAACTAACCAACATCACCAAGGTTGTAGGATGTCTTATTTATAGCCAACAACTAACCCTTCATTAACTTGCTAATTCACCCATGTTGGTGAAATTAAAGCCTAATCAAGCTTACTATTCCATTGAATGACCAAGTGATAGACATATGGAATGACTAGGGTGGTTGAACAACTTATGACATAGATGGATTTTCAAGCAATCTAGGAAATCAAGTTATCCATGTGGGGCCCTCAAAAATTCAGCAAATTGAATTATCCAAGCCATTTTTCCTTTATTTTTAATGAAAAAATGTGCATATATACATCTATATATATATATATACATATATATATATATATATATATTGACCAAAGTTTGACCCTTATTGGACTTCACATTGGGCTTGGTAATAACTTCTATTGGGCTCATTCAATTAAATTGTTTGGGCTCAATTTAAATACCACATTGGGCTTCTTTTAAATAGTCTAGGTTACATTTAATTAAATCAAGCATTGAGCTTGTTTAATTAATTACATGGGCTAGTAATTAAATTAATTACATGGGCTACTAGGTTAATATCTTTAACCTAGTTTATCAACTCATTTGGATATAAAATATAATCCAATTAGGTTTGCTTTAATTAATTATACACTTTGCTTTAATCCTTTAAATAAATATACAAGCACATAAGTACATTTATTTAATTATCTAATGCACAATTAATTAATGAGAAAAATTTAAATTCATTGCTAAATATTTATTAAGTATATTTACAATGACTAATGAAATTCGTGGTCATTACAGATTTCATATATATTGGTTTAATAACCAAACACATTCATTTTACACTTATTTCAACTTAATTTTTCAAAGAAAACTCGATCCGGACCGACCCAACCCGGAGTCGACAAAATCTGCTTAGCAGATTGTCCTGACGCGGCTGCGTCAGCCATTTTGTCCGAAAGTCAATTTTTTTGACTGCTCGACCATCCGACGCTCCGACAGTCATAACTTCTTCATTTTAAAATATTTTGGGGTGATTATTAAGTCCATTCTCATCATAATTTCCCCCTCTACAACTTCTCTTTAGATCAAAAATCCAAATTACGAACGTAACTAGACCAAAAACTGCTCACAAGGACAAAGTGAAAACTAAAATCACAAATCCTTGGTTTTAATGGTTCAAACTTGAATATAATAAACTCTACACATCCAAATGACACCAACTTAGTGTTGTTGTCTTCCTAACTTCTTGTTTTACAATATTTCATGATTCAATCACATTTTTGAAAATGTTTGACACGAAATTTAAAGATCGAACCACCTAAGGTGTTACCGGTAATCACAATATGGAATTTTCTTCCATTTATTTGCATACCACTCATACCAATACATGATTTAAACCTATCAAATCATGAATCTACCTATATATAATAGATTTAGACTTCTAGATCATCAAAATAACTTTTGATCGGTTAAAAATATATTTTGACCGTTTAAAACTTATATAAATTATAAAAATGAACTTAAGGAAAGTTTAGAACACTTTTTAACCTCTTGGATATGGATGCGCTTCTTCTTCTCCTTCCAACGTATGCTATGAAGCTATGTGCCATCCACCAAGCTCCTCCTCTAGCAATCTCCTTCAACTCACAAGTGTTTTCTTGTTTTTCTCTCAAAGAGCTCTCTTTTCTCTATAGAAATTCTAGACAAATGACTAACAAACATAGCCAATGTGTGGATCACTATATTTATAGCACACCCTTAATCATCATTAACTCCTACTAATCAACTAACATTGGTCAATTTATGGGCTAATTGTAATTACTATTGGAGTGATTGACCTTGTGAATGACAAGGTGATTGACTTACATCAAGATAACTTCTAAGTAACCAATGGAGTAAAGAAAAAGCAATCATTCTCCAACACTTAACTAATATGTGGTTAAAGCTCTTACTTTTGTAACCTAGGTTAACTTAACTATCAACCATGGTCTCAATTGATCATCCACACATCTTTTAACAATTAACCACAATGTGGTTAACTTACTAACACATCAAGTGACTAGGGTTAATCTACCAAATTCAACTTTAGTTAAAGCTTCTCATCCTTCAACAATTAACCAATGATTGGTTAACTCTCACCAACTATGTATACATATTTTATATGTCTACACATTCTTTCTACACAACTTAACCCAAAGAAGGTTAATTCATTTAACCAACATTGGTTAACTCTCTACCAATTCATATACTTTCAACACATATATCTCTACATATTCACCAATAACCTTTTATTTAAATTACATCATAGCTTGAATTGACCAATTTAAATTGAATACAAGCAACATACATTTTCCATCACTTAACCAACATATGGTTAAATCTTTACATTATACATATATAGTATATATGTATATACTTTGACTAATTAATTGCTTCTATGACATGAATTTTAGCTAGAGTGTGGTTATTACATTGAGTAACTTAGAAGCAACCACTTGACAATATTCTCCCATCTTTTAACTCATGTATAGTTAACCTACTAACACAACATGTGACCTAGGGTTGACATTATGACCCACCTTGGTCAATTATCTACATTATGTATATATATTAATACATTTCCCAACATCTAACTCAAGTGGAGTTAACTCTCTACAATCATGTAACCCATAGTTACTAATTCCTATCTTGGTGAATTATATACATACATAATTGTATTTATAATATTCTTCCTACAACTAACTCATGCATAGTTAAATCTTTAATTTATTTACTACATAGGGTTACTCAATTAACTCTTCCATAGTTAATTCTCATCATCACATTCATTCACCTAACAATTAACCAATGTTTGGTTAATGCTCTCTCTTGTCTACCAACTAGGGTTATTCAATTAACCCTACATTAGTTAATTCTCTACACTTAACCATACTTGAATTTATTCTCTCAACATATTGACCAACATTTGACTTTTAAATTTGGATTCAATATTTGGGCTACTAGTTTATTTCGCATTGGGCTCCCTTATTTAATTATTTGGGCTACCCAACACAACTCACATATCTTTATAACTTGGACTAGGTAATTAATTTAATTGGACTACCACCACATTATATACAATACTTGCCAACATAATTTAATTGGACTTATATTAATTACCTCTTGGACTATTAATCAACATAACATTTGGGCTTATTATTTAATTACCCACTTCATACCAATATTCTCATATTGGCTAACATCTATAACCATTTTGGGCTAGTCCACTAGTAGTAATTAAATTACTTGGACTCTATACCACAAATTATTAATTAAGTTAATTACTTAATTAATTAACTTCTTAATATTGTCATTCTAGACAAACTTTCTAGTTTTTATATAACTTTAACTCATAACTAATATAATTAACTTAATTAATTATATTTCATGACTTTCCTTCTTACTCCATTTTTAAACTAATTAATTTATTAGTTTAATTGAGTACTTAATTTACTTCACATATCATTTTGTTTGACTAACAACTCAACTCTAGGTATATATATAAATATTAATATAATCACCTTCACTTCTCAATTGAATTTATTTCCTTAATAAATTCTCTACATGCATCAACACAATATTCTCACATTTAATTTCTAACAGATAAATTATGTTAAAAAAAAATGTTCACCCATTTTCTACATATCTTACTTCTCAAATTCTAGGTTTTAAACCTTAACCTTTAATAAAATCAATTAAGATATTATTTAAAATCTTGAAAATATATGGGATATTATAATTTTTCTTTAACAAATTGGTAACCAATTTAATAAATGTTGTTATAGTCTTTTATTTCTATCTTATGGACCGATAAAATGCCATTAAATTTTTTAGTGTTTTATTCCAAAAATTATATTACTAATAGTATATACTCCATCAAAGATTTGTTCAAAAAATTATATTTAATTTTTCTTATATCACATTATTTAATAAAAAAAATTCATAACAACCCAAAATGTTAAAATAAAAAAATATATGTATTCAAATGTTTTAGACAGACAATTATCAAACACATTATTTTATTTATAGTGCAATCCATCAAATATTTGTTCAAAAATTTATATTTAATTTTTTTTAGATAACATTGTTTATTAATAATTACAGAATAATTTTATTCATAACAATTCACACGGTTATAATAAAAAAATATACATATTCATATGTTACAGACAGATAATTATTAACAAACACGTTATTTTAGCTGATACTCCATTCAGCTCATTTAAATTCTCTGACACATTCAAAAAATTTCATTCAATTTTATCAAATAAGCCCTTACTTGAGTAGAGTTATTTACTAAAAAATTATTAAACATGTACTAAAAATTATAGGCAAGTTTTCTATGTGAACTATAGTTATACATCCACTATTATACTCATTATACTTTTTATGTGTGTGTGTGTGTGTAGCAAAATAAAAAAAATTGCTGATTTTTGTGTGTGTATGAAATTAATTAATCTCGCTCATACATGTAACACTCACTAATTTTTTATACTTATAAATGTCTAAAGAGTGTGGGAAAAAAATTAAAATATATAAAAATAAAGTTTAGTGAAATTTGTTAGGATTTTGATAAATTATAATGATGTCCTTGTAATATTTTTTTATAAGTCATTATTATTTACAATATTTCTCAAAAAGATGTAATTTTACACTTGGTATGATAAGCTCATCTCTGGGTCTAAATATACAAACCTCCGTCAACATAGTCAAACGATAATTAGAGACATTTCAACTAAGCAAAGCAATAAGGTGAATAGAAGTGGATTTAGATTTTTCAGTTGTACAATATATGAACATAATTTGCCCCATCAACGAAATACTTGGCATGGATTCCACAAGTAAGAATGTTTTGTTTTCCAATTAAACATAAAAAATACTTGGCAATTAATTTCCCAGTAAAGGAATTCTAATAAATTCCAATCAAGAAGATGAATGCCAATTAAATAAACCGGGGGTGTATTTTAGATTAACTTTAGTTTATGATAATCTTGCTCCTTTCTTGGGGAACAAAACACGGAATCATAAAAATTATTTAAGATTTCTTTGTAATATGCTATGAATATTTATATCTTATTTGGACATATAAATAAAAATATATTTTAATTCATATATATATATATATATAAGAATTTTGCTCTATAGTTGTTTTTTTTCTTTCCCTTAAAAGGAACACACACTACAAGAAAAAACTTTAATTCCAACGGAATATTCTGTCAAAAATTCGATCGAGTATAAATTGGTCGGAAATAAGTCTGTCGGCAAATCGCTTAGAAATATATTTCGTTGACGAAATTATTATCGACGGAAATTCCATCGGGGATAAGGTAATTCCGACGGGCACATGCGTCGGAGGTACAATGCCACATGTCACATCCCTACTGATGTGGGAAATACTATTTTCGACGATTTTCGACGAAAATTCTATCAAAAATACCTTATTCCGTCGAAAATATTATTTTTTAAAATAATTTTTTTGTTTTTCTAATTTCTAGGTTTTTAAACCACATTTTATACCTGTACCTTTTTTCAATCCCAACAATAACATATACATATAAACTAACTTATAATGTACATATAAACTAACACAGAACATGATAACAACAATAACGATAACACGATAATGATATATAACTGTTTTCAATCCCAACAATAACACATAAATATAAACTAACTACACGATGTACAATGTAAGTTAAACAATTACAATGATGTACAAATATAAGTTATATGATTTCAATAATGCACAATGTATCTACAATTAACAATATAAGTATAACTACAACTATCTATTACTATCATCGCAATCATCAACGACCTCGTCATCCTAACCACGCTCTGCATCGTCACCCTGCTGATACACAAAAAATATGTACGGTATAAGAAAATCATTGAGAATTATAGAAACAGTTAAATATATATCGCTTAATTTAAGTAACATGCAGATTATAAAACTTAAAATAAATAAAATGCATGAGTAGCTAGTCGAGGGCGGACTCGGCATCGGGCCAAAAGCCTCTATAAGTAAGGTAACCACCATCTGTACCACTTTGGTGCGTATCACGGCGAACTGCTCCAAAGAGATACCCGTACTCTCAGTGGTGGCCCCAGATGTAATATCCTACGAAAGCTGATGAAAACGTGCATAACTAGGCAAGTCCTGACGACGAAATATCGGATCCGTACGAAATATCTCCGACATCACCGTCATGACCCTCTAGAATAACTCATCGTCCAAGTCAGCGTCTGTATAGCAGATGCTCTTGGACGCTGGTTAGAGCCTATAAAAATAAAAATAACTTTACTACTAATTTATGAAGCAATATAAATTATGAAATAACGAAAAACACAGTAAACTGATTACCTCCAGGTAATGTATATGCTAATACATTGTCGCGCGCGGGGGTGAATGTGCCGCCAAAACCAATACCCTATTCTTAATGGATTTTATAACGAAAGTGATTAATTCCAACAGATTTATCCTCAACACACTTTTCGTCGGAAATAACTTACAACAAAAAATATCCGTCAGGGATAAATCCGTCGAAATTAGCACTTTTTCTTGTAGTGACACTAATTTAATAAAAAAAATAAAACTTTCATGGGGTGAATATCAATTCTTAGTTTCAACATCTATTTAAGTTACAAGGTTGGTTAATGATGACATATTTAGATAAATGAATTATTCCATGGATAGTTTCGTCGTCCCATTCAAAACCTTAAGTTTCATATTTAATAGAATGTATTCTTCATTCACGTATTTCGTCATTTTCATTGGTTATCAGTTTCTGATATTCTGTTTTGATGTTTCAGTACCAACGCTGATATCTTGTTAATAGATTTGAATTGATTGAATGCCCAATTGAGTTATTCTTTTATATGTGTGTGTGTGTGTGTGCGTGCGTGTGTATGAGTATCTATTCATAACAACCAGTTGTTGAGAGTACTATTGCAGCAACCACATGCAGGGACCAATTTGACTGAGAAAGTGTGCTGCCACTAGAGCTTCTAACGATAGGGCCAATTTTAGCAATAAGAGCCATGCCGCTACAAGCTCTAATGGCAACACACTTTCTCAATCAAATTGGCCCTTGTATGTAGTTGCTACAACAATACTCTCAGCAATCAGTTACTATTAATATATATATATATATATATATACACACATATTCTGATCATCATGTATTGGGCTCAAAGTTTACACCTCAAGTCTTATTTGAAGCATGCACAAGAACATCAATTTTGAATGAATATTCCCTAGTTTCATCGTTAGCCTAATAAGTTAAATTAAATTAATTTATTACTGTTTATGGTGGTTGTTCGAGTTATTTGGATGCATCACACCAATGCTTTAACCGAAATTAAGGTATTTGTTCAATATATCTAAAACCACTCCATTTTTACTTATTTATTTTTTCAATAGACAAAATTTAGAGCCTCAATTTTAAATTTGAGGAGAACTTTCCTTATTTTGAAGAGACCTCCCATAAATCTCTCTTTCTGTACGTTAATAATTTCTCTCCTTGTGAAGTTTTTTTCCCTTTTTGTGGATTTGTTTTCTCCATGATATAACTGAGTTTTCTTTCTCTATGTGAGAAGATTCCATTATCATTTTGTAGACACCTAAATTTTGCACTTCTCTACTAACCCTGGCAGGAGGGCAAAATCGTGACTTGACCCGACATGCGAAAAGGAAGGTGGACCCCAACACGAAGCTACCCCAACGACTTACGGTCAAAGCCGCCACAACGAACAACGAGCATCAGGTTACTTGAGGCAAGGCAAACAGTTGATCCAAAAGAACCTGATTTGATCACAAAAGACGACTAATGACCACTACGCTTACGATGTTCGGGGGTCTCGCTCCCCGGTGAGCGAACAGATTGCAAATTCTATATCAAGTCGCAGCCCTCCGAACTAGCCTCCCAGAACAATATGGCACGTTTCCCAGGGATTTCCGGATTGCAAAATACGAGCCTTCCAGCGAAAAAACGAAAGACCGATATCAGACGCGGAAATCGAGAAAGCACCGAAGCCGGCTGCAGTTGCACCTGCAGCCAAGATCTGAAGATTAAATCGCCACTTCCAGTTCATTTCTTCGACAGACACGGACGGAAATGAAAAGGAGAGAGAGAAAGGCGACGGGAGAGAGAAAAAAGAGAGAAAAAGAAAGAGAAATGTGAGATTCTTCCATCTTTGGTTAGATCTTAACATCATATATTGTATTCCAGGTGATTTTCAAGTGTCAAAGCATGTATTTCATCATTTGAAAGGTGAAAAAATCCGAGTTTATAGCATTTGTGATTTCATCTAGTTAGATCTAGTTTCATTTCGTTTTTATTGCATTTGTTGGGTGGATCTACTGTAGATCCGAAAATATTTGGTGCATTGCGATTTAAATAGTTTGATTTTGTGTATTTTGAAGTTAGATCTAATGTAGTCGATATATGTTGTAGATCTGTGGATTAGGGACGGTTAGGGAGGATTTATTGCGGATGGAATCTCCTCCTAACCTCCCGATGATATCCTTTTAATTTATTTTATAGCTTTTACGTATGTAGCGATCGCGATACACCTTTATGTAAATATGTAAATTTTGGGTCTTAAAACGACATCGAGTCGAAAGTCGGGTTTAAGGCCCCGTGATAGCAAAATATGTGATTGTGGGTGTTTGAGGTTATTTAGACAGCTCACATGCCCATGGGTAGCCCCGACACGTTTTGAATGCTTGTTTTGATTTACGACACAAAAAACGGTTTTCCAAAATAAGGCAAATGATGAAGATTTTCTAAAAGTGAACAAATTAGGATATTAGATTCACGAGGTTTAAAAATTAAGAGTTTCGGCGAACTTTGATCCTTGTTTGACGAAAAGGCTCCATTTGGTTTTGAAATGTCATAAAATATGTTTTCGTAAAAAATAGAAAAACGTTTTTATTAAACTTTGTGCATAGGGTTAAAGAGTTCTAGAAGTTGCCTTCATTTTATTTAAGTTTACTGTTAGAAGGCAATGTATAGTCTCGATTCCTATTTGACAAAAGTTTAAAAACTATTGTTTTCTAAAAATGACATCTAATAAAAAACCCTCATCGTTTTCGAAATTAAAATCAATATTTATTATAAAAAGCGAAGCCTTGTCATTTGGGGCAAAAGACGTTTAAACGCTTTCTCGACAAAACACATTTGCCATATAAAATCAAAGCAACTTTTATGCAAAAATTCACCACAACCATCACCTAGGCACGCACGCACACACACGTAACTCATACATGTTTAGGATTTTTAAAGGATAGGCAAATATCGAGATTGCGGTAACCGTGTTTCACGGAAGTCGGGGGGTGCCTAATACTCAAATCTGTATATTCTGTTATTACTTTAGGATTATGATTAATTTTTAAGAATATATATGGTATCCACCAATTGTTGTTATGATTAATCATTTTCTTGATTATCTATTATTATATTTGAAATGATTGCATTTCAATTCTTTGTATTGTAATCCTCTCATCATTTGTAACGGTTTACAACTTTAATATTTTTTAGTCAATTGAATTTTTTGATTAAAAAAAAAATGTACGACCGAATGTCAATCAAAAATTAATTCATTAGGTCAATTTAACCTATTTGAAAGTTGTTTAGCATGTTCCAGTTATTGATCAAATTATTTTAACAAGTTCGATTGCCCATGCGAGACGCAGACTAGTTTGTATCATTTTTTTTATAAATATTTAATCATTTTTTATTAACATATATTTATTATTTTTCATTGACATAATACATCTGTAATATTAATGATATAGATTAGCATATTCTATGTCGACAATTAAAAAGAATTTAATTATTTTTATTATTGTGTGATTAAAAATTACAAATAATATTCAAAAAGGAGTTTTTCATATTTCCAAATTAAAAATTACAAAAAAGTTATATTTAATTGATTAAAATAAGATATAACTTTTAGTAGTTTGAGAAAAAACCTTTAATATTTTTCCTCTAGTGCCAAGTTGAATTTTGTGTCATAATATTTTTAAATGATGCTTACATGTTTTTTAATACTAACACAAAACTTTTATTAATCCTTAAATATGAAACTTCAAATTGAAAAAAAATACAACATCAAATAAAATCCAAGAATATATTATTAGTGAAGTATATACTAAAACATATATTCATTACGAAAATCAAATACGCGAATTGGACAACAAAGTTTAGAGAGGGAATGAGTTCCTACACTAAGTTGATATCAATTTACATTCTCTTCAAGATTAGTAAAAGATAAAAATTGTCTGAGAAGGTTCCTAAGGTAAACAAATATATAAGCCTAACCCTAAGCAATATGTATTCATTCAAAAACTAAGAGTCCTAAGCAATATGTATTCATTCAAAAACTAAGAGTGTGTTTGTTTAATCTTAAATGAGTCTGAATGACCCAAAATATGAGCGAACTATTCAGAATATTTATTTACAAATTTTAAAATTTAAATTAGGCCGAATAGATCTGACCAATTTTTTTTAAAAAAAATTGGATGAATTGGTTGAAAAGATTTAAGCAATATTTTTTACCCAAATATCCATCGTTCTCTGTAATTTAAAATAACAATGTTTGAATTATTTAAAATAACAATATTCAGCCAAATTTTTAAAAAAGAATTGGCTGAATACATCGTTAGCTTTTTCCTTTTTTTAAGATCATTGTTATTTTACTCCTATTGTATTACTTAAGGATGACAATTTGATCTGACACCGCAGCAAAAGCATTTAAATTACGTCAAATTAGACCATTTTTTTTAAAATTTGGTGCAAAGGGTTCATGTTTTGATATTTGCCCAAAACTTTTATATGAACTTGTTATTTTTGGTATGCATTATAATAGTATAATATTCATTATGTTGATCACTTGTGTCAATTTTATTTTATATTAACGAAAGATTCATTATGCAAATTCATTATATTTATTTAGAGACACATTTTCTTAACTCATTATATTTTTTATTTTCTATGAAATTTGAGTTAAAATTATTTGAATTATTCAATACTTTGTTTAAATTATTTATTTTTATCTGTTGTACAATAAAAATTATGTTAAAAAAAAAATTAGGACGTCCAGACAAAATTATATACTTGTTCAGCATAGTTTAGAGGAGGTAAAATAGTAAAAGATTGTTATTCAAATATTTCAGACATATCAATTATCAAACAATTTTTTTCATTCAGTATTCAATTACTCTATTAAACTTATTTAGATTACTTAAATATTCAAAACTATTTCGTTTAGTTTTATCAAACAGTCCCAAAGTTGAAGAAGCTTAAATCGGACCGAGTAATAAAAAGGTCATCAGAAACAGATAAAACTTACACAATGCAAGCTAGGGGTGCACACGGTCGGTTTGGTCGGTTTTTTGGGAAAAAAAAATAATCAAACCATTTAAGTCGGTTATAAAAAATTAAAAACCAAAACCGCCCAAATTTTTACATCGTAATCGGTTATCGGTTTATTCGGTTTCGGTTTATTCGGTCGGTTTATTCGGTTATTCGATTCCGTAATTGATAATTTGATATTTATTATATTGGGTTACAAATTTCTCACATACAATAGGATGTACAAAAATCTCAAAAATCATATAGGGAGAAAGAAATTAAACCAAGAAATAAAATTAGAATATAACTAAAATTATTTGGCGTGATTACAAATTGTTAGTTTCTCTTCTATTCATGTCACTGAGCCAATGAAAAATTAGAAAGGAGAAAAAAGGTTATGATGTTGAAGAAGGGATCATCTCTTATTGCTTTAGTATAAATTGTCAAAAGCTACATGACTGAAAGTTAGAGCTCTCCTTTGGTCCAACTCATCATAATGATGTTTATGTATCTCAATGTCTAAAAGAAGCTTATTAAAAAAATAAAAAACTATATTTTGAAATAATATTTCATAATAATTAATAAATCACTAACTCAATAACTACTAATTATAATAGAAGTATTTTAAATCCGAAAAGCAAAAATCACCTAACTCACTCATTAGGAGAGAAGTTTTACAAATTCGTCACAATAAAGACATAATAAATATATAATTATATAAAATAAATATTTATTAGAAAAATATATAAATTATATTATAATTTTAAATTATTCGGTCGGTTTGGTCGGTTTCGGTTTTTTGAGAAGTCAAACCAAACCGGCCGAGCTAGTTTCGGTTTTTTAGTTTTATAGTGTTCGATTTTTCGGTTTTATATTTTTCGGTTTGAAATAGTAACGGTTTGGTTCGGTCCGGTCGGTTTTTCGGTTTTGGTCGGTTTTGTGTGCACCCCTAATGCAAGCTTTCATTTGAGGAAGAGAGAGAGTGTGGTCGACGATAATAGAAGAATAATGAATCTCCGAGTTACAGTGTCTCCTATAACTTCCATGGTGTTTCAGATCTTTTCAGCTTTCATTCTCCCAATAGTGTGAAATTCTCAGCCATTTTCAAACGTATAATGAACATATTTTTAGTGAAATATATTTTTATTGAGAAGTATATATATAGGCTGAAATTTTTTATCTAACAATTATTATACATGTAATATCTATTTATTAGTGCCTTACTTTTTGTGTTTTTTAGAGTTCATATACATGAATCATATTAAATAAATTTAATATTAATTTTAGTTAATTGAAAAGACTCTTGTTAAAATTTTCTCAAATGAATTTTTGTGTTTTTCAGAGTTCATATACATGAATCATATTAAATAAATTTAATATTAATTTTAGTTAATTAAAAAAACTCTTGTTGAGTTTTTCTGATTCATGAACAAAATTAATAATTAAAAACATTTTATCAGTATCAATAAAATATATTAAATTAAATACAATAATAACCGGTGAATTAATTCAATCAATATCTCCTTTCTTGCTTTTAAATATAAGAATTGATAGTATTGATTCCGTTTCAACAACCCGATTCAAGTTTCAAAACATTCGGAACCAAAAAAGTGCACAGCAGTTGCAGTCACGCATCACACGAAGGACGTCGCCAGAGTAAACGATCGGCTACACGTATGACGCAGCTGAAGCGTCAGATGAACCGTGCTCTTGATTACGCCAGAACAACTCATTTTGCCGCTCTAAAACCAACAACCCCTCGTTATCCTTCACACTTCCCTTCCAATCCACCACTCAGTTACACAATTATTTATCACAATATCCTCAATTCGAGGTCACTGAGCCTTGAATTATGAAGCACTTGATGCCGCCTCTTCCTGCTCCTCCGCCATCGCAATCCGCCGGTCAAGGCAGCGCTGGAGGTGGCGGTTGTCAAGTGAGGTGCGCCGGCTGCCGTATGATCCTGACGGTGGGCCCCGGACTGACCGAGTTCGCATGCCCCACCTGCCGGTTGCCCCAGATGCTGCCACCGGAGCTGTTACCTACCGCTCGTACGCTGGCGCACGGCATTGATCCGACTAAGATCCAGCTTCCATGCGCTCACTGCTACGCAATTCTCAACGTTCCTCATGCTCTCTCTAGGTTCAATTGCCCGCAGTGTAAAGTCGACCTCGCCGTTGATCTCTCCAAGATTAAGTACTCAACTCCTCCTCCCGGGCCTCTCCCACCTCCTGAAGAAGTGAACGAGGTTTCATATTTCTCCTTATTGTTTACCCCACGGACGGACGCACTCTTTGGCATACCTGGGCAACTGCCCCGGCAGCCGCCGTCCGACTGCTTCTTCTTCCGGCAAAATGCCCCGGCAGCCGCCGACCGACTGCTTCGACCAGGTTCTCTCTCCTCCTCTTCTTCTTCTTCTTCTTCTTCTTCTTCTCCTGGTTCTTCTGCTTCTTCCTTCTGCTTCTCCTCTCCTCCTCTGCTTCGTTGCTGCTTCTTCTGCTTCTTTTCTTCTTTTTCTTCTTCACCGAGATAGATTATTTTTTGCTAAATTATAGTTTAGTACCTGAAGTTTCTAATTTATTTTAAAAACTTACCTATAGTTTCAAAAAGTTTCATTTTAGCCCCTATAGTTCTTACCCGTAGTTTAAAAAATGTCAGAATAGCCCCTGTAGATTTCTGCAACTGCCAAATCACAGTTTAATACCCCAAAGTTTCTGTTTTATTATATAAAAAAACTACCCGAAGTTTACAAAAGTTTCAGTTTAGCCCCTATAATTTTTTTGAAACTACCAGATTTCTGAAACTTGTGTTTAATTTTTATTCATTCCTATAAAATAAAAAAAAATAAAAAATCACCTTCTCTTTAATTTGTTTTTTATTCTTTTTCTCTAAATTTTCACTCTTTCTACAATTTCCCCATAAAATTATCTAAAAAAAATTGGCGGCGCTTCCCCCGAACCCCCGCCCTTTTGTTTGCCCCGGTAGAAAAAAAATTCTAGATCCGTCCCTGCTCGGCATGATTAGTACCACCAGGCGCAAACGGTGGAATCAACCACTTCGCTTCGCTGCCATATTCTGTCCCAATTATTGCAACAGCAACGAGGAAGGTAGGATAATATTTTGGGTTCGTGGCGGATCAGGGTGTTAATGCCGGCAACCGGGTCAATTCCGAATACTGCTGAGATGTTTGAGGGCTGATTCGGCTTTGCCCAAGGCTAAAGCAAATGCTATCTTTCCAACTCTGCTGCGACCACCAACTGCAAGTTTGGTGGTATCGGCGGTAACTTTGGGCGGGAACACAGTAGGGAGGCTACCATTCCTTGACGGAGGCGTCGGATTCTAATTCTTGATTCCCCCAGCAACAGGGACGGGCACACTCTTTGGCATACCTGGGCAACTGCCCCGGCAGCCGCCGTCCGACTGCTTCTTCTTCCGGCAAAATGCCCCGGCAGCCGCCGACCGACTGCTTCGACCAGGTTCTCTCTCCTCCTCTTCTTCTTCTTCTTCTTCTTCTTCTCTTGGTTCTTCCTTCTGCTTCTCCTCTCCTCCTCTGCTTCGTTGCTGCTTCTTCTACTTCTTTTCTTCTTTTTCTTCTTCACCGAGATAGATTATTTTTTGCTAAATTACAGTTTAGTACCTGAAGTTTCTAATTTATTTTAAAAACTTACTTGTAGTTTCAAAAAGTTTCATTTTAGCCCCTATAGTTCTTACCCGTAGTTTAAAAAATTTCAGAATAGCCCCTGTAGATTTCTGCAACTGCCAAATCACAGTTTAATACCCCAAAGTTTCTGTTTTATTATATAAAAAAACTACCCGAAGTTTACAAAAGTTTCAGTTTAGCCCCTATAATTTTTTTGAAACTACCAGATTTCTGAAACTTGTGTTTAATTTTTATTCATTCCTATAAAATAAAATAAAATAAAAAATCACCTTCTCTTTAATTTGTTTTTTATTCTTTTTCTCTAAATTTTCACTCTCTCTACAATTTCCCCATAAAATTATCTTAAAAAAATTGGCGGCGCTTCCCCCGAACCCCCGCCCTTTTGTTTGCCCCGGTAGAAAAAAAATTCTAGATCCGTCCCTGGTTTACCCCAATTAGGAAACTATAGCTGTTCATGTACATTTTATGTTAGCTCGCACAATTAATTCTTAAAGTTAGCTATCTTAGTATATATCACCCAACAAATTCATATTAGCGTGGACATTATATCATTTTGTGCCAAAAAAGACATTATGCTTTAATTCAGTAGCATCTGACATTAAGTGCTACTAACTAAAATACGTACAGTTATCTTGTTAGCTGGAGTCCATTGTAAAGCGTGTTGATGGGTTAACTGATAAATGTTCTCCATTTTTAAAATGTCTGCTCCATTTTGAATTCTACGGAAATCTTTTTCTTAGTTTTGAGAAAGTGTATATCTTTTGACCCACTATGAAATTTGATGTTTCCGTTGAAGAACCAACTTTTACTTCTTTATTGAAAGAGTTAATAATTCCAGCCATATAAATTAAATTAGTACTGCCTCTCCGAATTGAGATTGGGAGAAGTGTTTTCTGCCAATTATGCGTTCACCGTACCTTTTGTTTTGTTTCTGAGTTTTTAAATGAAGAGAAGAGAACGTTATTTTCATTCTAATTTGCAAAAGTTTCTAAATTTTGCTTCATTCTTTGTTTTTTGGTAGATTTGGAATGAGCGCAATGCTTGGGGTTTCACTGAAAATTATTACTAACATACATTTCCACCTTTATAAATAATTAGTTATAAATTTCCTTACTTTTACTTTATCAACTTTGGGTTTCATTTCTAGCTTTAACCTCAGTTCCCTTAATTTGAAGTGGAGTAGAAACAAAGTTAAATTTAGTCAAATGTAATAAGCTAATGTAGTGATTAGCTATTACTCTTTTTGCAAGTCTTTGGAATGCTAATCTTTTGTGTGTTTTGTTTTGTATGTATTTATTTCTTTACTTTAAATGACCATTGGGGTCAAAAGTCCCAAACTCAATATGCATAATAATAAATAGGTCTATTTAAATGCTGTGTTGTGAGACTGGTGCTTGCAGTTTTCTTCTGAAAGTATGTGGTTTAGCCTCTGAATACTTTCATGATCTGGTGATTTCCAGTTTGTCAATTATATTTCAGATAATATAAGAATTTTTGACAAAAAATAGAGCCAGTTCAAACAGAGATGTCAATAGTTTTGTTTCTCATTCATAACTTGACATGAAGTCTACATGCAAGAAACCATTTCTAATCTTTTACAAATATCCTAAGCATTTGGACAGGAACTTTAAAGTTGCCTTACAGAGAAGAGACAGCCCTAGTGTGTGTGTGCACACACACACACGAGCAAAGTTGAAGAAGCAATACCAATAACTGTAACATTCTGTATGCGAATCATGCGAGCATGAGCTCGTATGGACAATAGATCATAAAATATATCTTCTACCATTTGATTACATTGACGAATATTACTTTGGAATTGACTTTATTTTGAGTTTGTTTATTTGTGAAGAAAGATCCTGCTATAATTAAGTTGTAGAACAAGCCATTGACGTGGTATGGGGACTAGCAACAAATTTTGGGTAAGGATAAAGCCACAGGAGAACATATTGAGGCTCTTGGTGATGTACTGAAGAAGTTAGATAAAGAGGAAGCTGAAGGTACTCAATTTTCATGCTCTACGGGTGATTTTAATGCTTTACGAGTGATTTTAATACAACTAATAGAAGGAACAAAAAGCTTAAGTGCCAAGATGTGTTCCTTGAAACTGTGGAAAAAATGTACGATAGTCTTAATGGCTTGATCAAAATCATTGCCCAGAACCTTGAACTTATGACCCAAAGGATTGACTATTACTTGGACTTGGCCAAATCACGTACAGATGTGTATGGTATCATTGACAACATTGACATTCTCATCGACGAAGAGAAGATAATGGCTGCAACAAAGATAGCGAGCAACCCGGCTGATGTTGACCTTTTTCAAAGCTTGCCAATTGAGATGAAGAAGCACTATGTGACAATGAAGTTGGCCGGACAGATTTAAGTCATTTTGGCACACCATTTAATTTAAGTTCTAAATTTTATCTCAAAACAATGCTTAGATTTAGTTACTGTTTGGAGTTTATACTTTGGAGTTTGAATGAAGATGGATAGTTCTAGACTTTAAATTTTGGTAGCCAATTAAAATAGTTAATCCTAATCTTTCTTCTAATTTTAGTTTTGGTGATTTCTAATGAAATTTTAATATTTCACATATAATGTATTTTGCACTATTTATTTGTTAATTTATGTGCTAATTTATGATAATTTGATTCTTAAATATTTCACGTAGTAAAAGTATGGTGAAATACTGTGAATTCACTAATTTATTTCAGCATTATTTAAAAGTTTATAATTAATTGTTCATTATTTTTTTATGTATAAATAAGTTTAAAATATTTTATTATTGGTAAGGGTATAATAGTCCAAATGATATTTTTTTATCCAATCTTTTAATTAATCTTGAAAAAAAACAAACATAACATGAAAATATTTTAAATTATCTCATGAATAATTATATAAAAAACAAACATGTGATTAGGACTATTTAATTATATGATTAATAGTTTTTACAGAATTATAATCATTGCAAATAAACATGGGCATTATACTTTATATGTGTGTGTAGCAAAATAAAAAGATTGTTGATTTTTCCCGTGTATGGAATTAATTAATCTCGCTTATACATATAATACTCACTAACTTTTTATACTTATAAATATCTAAAGAGAGTGGGGGGAAAATTAAAATATATAAACATAAAGTTTAGTGAAAGTTGTTAGGATTTTGATAAACTATAATGATGCCCTTATAATATTTTTTTTATAAGTCATTACTTACAATATTTGTCAAAAAAATGTAATTTTAGATTAACTTTAGAGTATGATAATCTTGCTCCTTTCTTTGTTCAATCCATCATGTTTTAAAACATGTCGTGCATATATACCATAATACCAAAACAAATATTACGATTAGTTTAATATGATATTATCTTTTGTATTTCGAAATATGATTATTTTCAGTTATTGTTGATGTTTATTTATCAATCCCATTTCTTTAAAACATCGGATAAGATAGTTTATTATCATTCAATTTCTCACAAATGAAAGTATTAGAAAGTATACTCCATGTACATGTATTTAGGGAACAAAACATGGAATTATAAAAATTATTTAAGATTTCTCAAAATTTACACCTCAAATCTTATTTGGAGCTATGCACAAGAACATCTAATTTGAATGAATATTCCTTGGTTTCATTGTATCCTAATAAGTTAAATTAAATTAATTTATTATGCTGCATTTGGATTGAAAAAATTGAATGAAAAAAATAAAAAAATAAAAAAATAATTTTAAAGTATTTCAAGTATATGTTTGGTTGTTGGTGGATGTGGGGGTGTAATATGATGACAAAATTATCACATATATCAATTCCATTTGAATGAATTTTATTCCACTACCTTTTACATGGAATAAAAATCAAACGGTTAGAATGAATTTTCATTCCATTGGAATGATTTATCTTCCTGTTAATGCCAAATTTTGTACATCCGTTGAAAATCACCGAAAACTTGAAGTACCTACATATGTAACAGTCGCATCAGAGAACCCGGTGACTTGCGCCATTGGGGCTCCAGTGTAAGAATCAGTACAGGCCAAACACGCAAATAATTAAGGGAATTAAACTGTTGAAAAATAATAAAATTTTATATGTATAAGATAAGGATATCGTGACTCCTTGCTTATGGTTGTATTTATAGATATTAGATCCACCTGAGACCAATTAAGAGTTTGAGTCCTTTTTAGAATCACCTTATAACTACAATTAATTATTGATCGAGTCTTTTTCAAATTAAATCTCTTTATTTCCCTAAAATAAGGAAACACAATATTACTTTAATAAGGATTCCCCACTATTTGAGCCACCTTAACCGGGTCCAAATAATTACATCCCAATATTGCTCCCCACTCTCCTGTTATAAATAATTTATAACAACAGGAGAGTAATAAAAAAAAATCCCTCATACCCTTTAACTGCCACGTTTGTAAAACTAACCGCCAATTTCAAAATCATTTTACACATGCTTAAATAAATCTCATGCTTTCCCACTGTAAATGAGCCTCCCTTATTACCTTTGATTTTATCCAATTACTTTTCCTGTAGTAGTAATTTGTAAGCCATAACCTCCAATTCCACCATCAAGCTTAGATGTCATTAGACCAATAATTGATACTGCCGAACTTTTTATCGAAACCGCTGAAGTCATTGAACCCTTTACCTAAACTGCTGAACCAACCATACAAACTGCCGAACCCACCGAACTTCAAAACACCAAGAAAAGAGATGCCTCTGAAATGTCTAATGCTGAAAAACAACAATGCCGCAAAACCAAATGTCGAAGAACTATCAAAGCTACCTCCAAAACCCAAACTTTTGAATCCATCCCCATAATTTAACTGACCCCCTCCAAATATCTCCCGAACATCAAACTAAAGAAAAATCATCAACACTCGAATTGCAAGCTGAACACGTTTCCCCTCCTCCGACCACCACCAATCCTCAACCCGAACATCATTCAGTAGATCTGAATTGGGCTGAATATAACTCTTGGAAGCGAGTCACCAGAGCTCCACCAAATTTCCATACATAACAACCTCCAAGATTCTTGAACCAGCCGAACTCCAAAACACAGGATTCCCTAGTGTCGTAACCACTGCCTTCCAAAATATCAAAACCTCTAGCTCCAAATCCGCCTTGTCGATTTGTTATAATGTCAAGTAATTTTTTACTAAAATGATTACCAGTAAGACTACACAAACCCGAACCTACCAAACTCTTGCCGATTTCCAAAAGATATATATCTGTAGTCAATGAACCGTCCACGTATAAAATCCAGGCTGATGATAGTTTTTGCCCCCCAGCTACTTCTGGACTCGATTGAGATCCGGAGACCTGGACTGAATTATTTCCCCTTTCCTTACTTCACCGTTAATATGGGTCCTGACCCATGTGGAGGTTTTTATTCAACCTTATATCACCATAATGGTTGTCCTCAGCCCCTTAGGGAGGCTTTTGTTTGACCTTATATCTTCAAAATAGTCGTCTCAACCCCTACGAGAGATTTTTGTCCGACCTTATATCTTCATGATCCCAAAATAAAGCTTCAATTAAAACATTACCTAATGTATAGATTCCGAATAACAACCCACCTTATATCTTCATGATAGCCCGCCTTATATCTTTAAGAGAGACTGCCTTATACCTTCAAGAGAGACCATCGTATACCTTTAAGAGAGACCGTCGTATACTTTCAAGAGTAACCGCCTTATACCTTCAAGAGAGCCCGCATTATCTTCAGTCTGCCTTATAACTTCAATTCGCCATACACTCCGATTGAGACTCCAATTAAAACTCCGTTTGAAGCGTTCCCGATTCCCTTGGGAGGCTTTATAAATAGATTAAGAAGTGTAGTAATGTGACGACCCCGAATCCGGGTCCCTTGAATCTCGGATCCGGTTCAACACAAGTACAACCTTCTCCTTATCGTTCATAACTTACAACAATATTATAATCGCTATATAATAATTTATTTAAAATTTTACAAAATCTCTTTCTATTCCAGAATCGCAATATTTACAAACTCCTAATATTTCTCAATATCTTACATGATACGAGTTCATTCTATTACAATCAATTTGAGTATTTAAACACTCACAATACACACTAACCATTTAGTTAATTACACAATTAGTTTACCTGTCCAATCCGGACTCATAACTACTATAATCGTTTAGACTTTCGGTGAAAGTAATACGCATTCCTGATCCTTGATCTGTAATGAAATCTTCGGATATCTTGCACTTATCTAAAAGTGTGGGTTTTATAGCAAGAGTGAGCACAACGGCTCAGCAAGTCTAACAGTTATACATAACACATTACATGTTTCACATGTTATACATATTTTGCATTTTATTTCTACATCATGCATTTCATACTTTTCATTTTATGAATGCTTCATACTTCTCATGCATCACATATAATAAACAACTAGTCTCTAGCAATTCATGCTTCATATTTTGTACATATTTCACATGTAATCATATCTCATGCTTTTCACATATGACAAAGGTCATTAATATATCTCTATATCAATAATTTAATATCATATTGTAGCATAGCAATGCATATAGGAGCAAGTTCTGAAAAACTTGTCTGGTTCGCTTTTACCATTTACGCTTATTTTGCATTTTTCGTTCAACTTACAATTTATATATGAAATTGACATCATCATTAGTTATAATGACTATTACTTAGTCTTTATATAAGACTTTAACTTCAAATTATTAACTCTTAAGATGTTCGACAAACGAACCCTTAAGTTTCGTACAAAAACCTTAGCCCAAACCTAGTTGGACATGTCGGGTACACTTACCCCACTTATGCATTCACTACACATTCTTCCTACGACCCACTTTTAATAAGTTGTCTAAATTAGTCACAAATGGACTATTTACATTGGTTTAATTCAATTAAACTTTATTCTTTTTCATAATTTAATGATTTGGACATTTAATAATGTACCAAATACCTCAAAATATTATCTACTTTTGATAATATACTACTATATTCAAATATTATTAACCATTTAATAATATTTTACTCACTCATTAATATTATTAACCATTTAATAATATTTTAATCTCTTACTAATATTATTAATTATTTAATAATATTTTAATCTCTTATTAATATTATTAATCATTTAATAATATTTTAATCGCTTATTAATATTATTAACCATTTACCATTAATTAAAAATTATTTAATGATAAATTACAACATTGGTAATAATTAAAGACTTAAACAATTACACTCAAGTTGTTTACTCACTTTATTGTCTTTAATTCATTCACATTATTTATTTAATATTAATTAAATAAATAATTAACTCAATTAACTTTACTTGTTATTTAGCATTACATAAACAATTATCTCATTAACCTTAATTCACTTTAATTATTAGTTAATATCAATTAAATAATAATTAATTAATTAACTAATCTCATTTATTATCTAATATTAATTAAATAACAAATTATCATTTTATTCACTTTATTCACTTTATCTTCCTTTAATTATTATTTAATGTCCTTTAAATAATAATTAAATAATTAATTATTGCCTTCAATTGTACGACCTACAAGATATATGAGCATAAGATAACCATTAGTCCTATCAAAACTCTCTTACAATAGTTTATCTTTATTTTAATAATGTAATTTCCTTTTGTTAAGTTTTACAATGTCCGACAAGCGAAACTTTCAGTTCTGAATAAGTCTGGGCCAAAAACTAAATTTTTTACAAGTATGGGCTTATCTACGCCAGCCTAAGCCATTTCTGGGGGGTAAATACGCCTATGGCTAGAAGCTAGGCGTATTCTGGGCCTCTAGACGCCGGGGCTTTGGCTGTTGAAACCTCTCTCAGTAATTTGGACATAACTTTGTCATACGAAAATATTTGGAGGTAATTCTTGAGTCTAAATTCATTAAAATTTCATGATCTACAACTTTTCTTTAGATCACTAATCCAAATTCCAAACTTAAGTAGGCTTAAAATCGCTCACAAGGACAGAGTGAAAACTAACTTCACAAATCATTGGTTTTATTGGTTCAAACTTGAATAAAATAAAATCTACACATTCAAATGACATAAACTCAATGTTGTTGTCTTCCTAACTTCTTGTTTTATAATATTTTATGATTTAATCATATTTTTTAAAACGTCTTGACAAGAAATTTAAGATCGAACCTTCTAGGGTTTTATCGGTAAATTGTTACATGAACTTTTCTTCTAATTCTTTGCATACCACTCATACAAATACATGTATTAACTATATCAAACCATGAATATACCTATATACTATAGTTTTAGACTTCTAGAGCATCAAAATAACTTTTGATTGATTAAAAATTTATTTTGATCGTTTAAAACATCTATAGACTCTAAAAATGAACTAAAGAATGTTAATAATACTTTTGAACCTCTTATACATAGATGCTCTCTTCTTCTTCTTGATATGAACTTGGCTTAGGACTCCTTCTTGACTATTCTCTAGCACTTTTCCTTGGTTGATTCTCAATCTTACAAGAGTTTGCTTGCTTTTTTTCTCAAAGAATCTCTCTCTTTTCTCTCTAGAATTTTTAAACAAATGACTAACATTTGCTAGTTATTCTCCGTTCTCTATATATAGAGCTTAGGTAAGCTCAATTAACTTCTTTAATCATCTAATGTTAGTCAATTTAACTCTCTAAGTCATGTTTATTATAACAAGGAATGACAAGAATGAATGACTTCAATCAAGGTTGCTTGTAAGTAACTTTTGGAGTGAAAATGAAGTAATAAGAAGTCACACTCAACATTTTCATGTGGAGTCCCCTCAAAATTCGGGATTTGTTATTTTACTACTCCAATTTGGCTTTATTTTTATGTCCTATATCATTATATAAACATCCATATATATATACACCGATATATGTGTACACATTCACCTATACTTGCATAATACTTGTATTTTTCTCATATTTGACCATTAAAATGTCACACATAACACCAACACTTAACCTTGGTCACTAAATACCCAACATTAGTTAAAGCTCATCTTATTTACATATACATAATTATATATCTCCTAACAATTAATCATAATGTGGTTAACTCTCTACATTCAAGTATACATATATATTCAATATATTTATATATTTACTAACACTTAACTCTAACATTGGTTAATGTTTTATTTTTATTACCATTAAGGTTAACAACTAACCCAACAATGGTTAGTTCTCTACAACATACAACCCAAGGTTACCTACCAATTCTATCTTGATAAATTATATACATACATAATTGTATTTATAATATTCTTTCACCAATTAACCCATGTAAGGTTGTTATCTTCTAACAACTAACCTAAGGTGAAACTACCAACCTCACATTGGTTAACTCTCATCCATCATGTATATATATAATTATGTATCTACACATTTTGCTAGCAACTAACTCATGCATAGTTAAAGCTTTAATTTATTTATCATTTAGGGTTACTCAATTAACTCATACATAGTTAATTCTTATCATCATATTCATTTATCTAGCAATTAACCAATGTTTAGTTAATGTTTTCTCTTGTCTACCAACTAGGGTTATTATGTATCTACACATTTTGCTAGCAACTAACTCATGCATAGTTAAACCTTTAATTTATTTACCACTTAGGGCTACTCAATTAACTCATCCATAGTTAATTCTCATCATCATATTCATTTACCTAACAATTAACCAATGTTTGGTTAATGTTATCTCTTACCTACTAACTAGGGTTATTCAATTAACTCATCTATAGTTAATTATCATCATCATATTCATTTACCTAGCAATTAACCAATGTTTGGTTAATGCTTTCTCTTGTCTACCAACTAGGATTATTCAATTAACCCTACATTAGTTAATTATCTACACTTAACAATACTTGAAATTATTTTTCCCAACACTTTGACCAACTTTTGACTTTTAAGTTTGGACTCAATGTTTGGGCTACTAGTTTATTTTATTTGGGCTCATTACTTAAATTGTTTGGGCTACCCAACACAACTCACACATCTTTCATAACTTGCACTAGGTAATTAATTTAATTGATATACCACACCATTATATGCAATACTTGTCAACATTATTTAATTGGACTTATATTAATTACCTACTGGACTATTAATTAATATAACGTTTGGATTTATTATTTAATTACCCATCTCCATGCAAGTATTCCCATATTGGGCTAACACATATAATCCTTTTTGGGTTAGTCCACTAATAGTAATTAAATTAATTAAGCTTTTCATGAGGTTACATCCTTAAATTTATTTGACCTATTTATAATTACCAATATGACTTAAAATAATTAACATATTGGCTTGCTTTAATCCATTATCGGACTCTATATAACAACTTAATAGTTAAGTTGATTACTTAATTAATTAACTTTTTAATATTGTCATTCTAGGCAATATTCTAACTTCTTTACTTGCTAATCTTAGCTTTAATTCATGATTCATATAATTAACTTAATTAATTATATTACATGACTTTTCTTCTTACTCCGTGTTAGAGTTCATGTCCTAGTGGCCAATTATTTAATGTAATTGCTTAACATTTTTGATATTATATTTGATTGAATAAATGAATTATTTTATTATGATTTTATTTACTGCGTTATATAAATGTTAGCATAATAAAAGTCCTTAGAATAGTGATTCGAATTATATAGTTTCAAGTATGTGACTTGAACATGAGATTATATAATTATAATTAGTATCATTGTTCTTACATGTCTCTAGTCGAGTATCGTTGTTAATGGGACAACAATGATACATTAAGATTAGTATGTGGATTGACTGATGGCCAAATCTCATTGGTCATAAATATATGAGATATTGAGTCAATGCATAGGTACATGTTAGAGAACAATGTACTAGACAAACCCACCATGAGAATTCTACGTGGAGCATTATGCAAAGTGTCATAAGAAATTCTCATTGTGACAATGATGTAATGATCCTCTGACCTGAAATCACTATATTATTACACGAGAATTTATGTACTTTGATATCATCAAAGGTCACATTTAATAGGGTGGACAATAAAGGTGATTATTCTGTACATCATGAATCTGTGAGAAATATGAGTGATCTAGATGGAATTTAACCCTCCTATATAATAGGGGTGATATCCATAGGCCTCTTGATTGAGTAGGACTATGAAATGCATGGTCATGCTCAAATAATGATTTGTTTCATATAGTCTACTCATTGATCAAGAAAACTCAAATTAAATTATGAAGAGTATGATACATTTCATACCTCGAGTTTAATCTAGGATGTTAAGGTTAAAATGATTAAATTACATTGAAACATTGGTCACGAAAAGTTTGCATCGAATCACCGATCTTATTATTACTTGGGTAACAGTGATGCATTACTAGATGCCACTCACTATTTATAATTTTATAATATAATTTTAAAATTATTGTTAACGTAATAATAACCTATAGAGTCACACACTTAGAACGTAATTAAAAAAGAATTAATTTAAATTGTAAGGATTTAAATATGTCAATATGATTGATATAGAATAATTTATATATATGTATATTAATAAAAATTAAGGTTTTGGTTAATTCATTTTTAACTGTTATATATATATGATATATCAACAGTTTTACGTAGAGAGGAAAAAACAAAAATCTAAACAAAACCCTAGTCGCTTTTAAAAAGAGACTAGAGAGAAATTCAGAAAATCTAGATTTTGGTGGCTAGTACCGCAGTTCTCTTTGCTGCATATTGTATGACGATTCGCGGGGCGTTCGTGTGGATACTGTAGAAGCGCAGTTCCGTTAGATTGCGTTGAGGATTCGAAGCTGTTCCAGAAATTTTATCGTCTCCATTCAAGTTCAGATAATCGGTAAAACAAATCTAAACCTCTGAATTAATATGTTTTCACATGGATCCTGTTTTAGGGTTTCAAAAATTATCTTGAAAATTTTAAATTCCGCTGCTTTTATGTGCCGAAATCCCTACACTTCATACTTAAACTAATTAATTTATTAGTTTTATTGAGTATTAATTTACTCAACTTCTTATTTGGCTAAAAACACACTTTAGGTATATATGTAATTAATATAACCACCTTCACTTCTTAATTGAATTTATTTTCTTAATAAATTCTTCACATGCATCCTTATAATATTCTCATATTTAATTATTAAAAAAAAATGTTTACTCATTTTCTACACAACTCACTTCTCCAACTCTAGGTTTTAAACCAATAGCTTTAATTAATCTTATCTACAAATCTTGTAAATATCTAGGATATTACAAGTAACATGATAAGTACATAAATTTGGAATAATGCCAAAGTCGTGTCACTTGATTCCTTATATATCAACCTGAACCATAATAATGGCATCAATGTGAAACTAACAAACACTATCAGGTTGTGATTGTAGAACCCAGTAGTAATCCTCGAACCTTCAATTACTTTATGCAATGTACAACGAGACATAACAACCCCGAAAAGAAGACTAAAAGTAATTTTCACTGAGATTGAATTGCTCAGTTAACATGTAGGAAAAATAAGCCATTAGCATCATTAGAGCAACTTCACAAACAGTTGAATGCCTTCTACTAATCTTATCTCTCAAGTCACCTCCTCGATAATTCTGTCCATGTATAAGTTTATAATAATGAGAAAACCTCTATATATCATAGAAGCAACTGACGAAAGATTGTAAACATCTTTTTCTTCCACTTAGCTAGATTCATTTCTATGCTACATACTTAAAGGTTTCTCCAGCTGCCATTAAATCATTAAACTCCTTATTAAAATTGCCGCTGCTCTGTTGCCTTATTCTGCCACTATGTTGTAAATGTGTTTTTACCCCTAAGTTGCGCTGCTAATTTGCTATACTACAGCGATTATGCTTTGCCAAAATCTACATTGCCACAGCCTCTGTTGCTCCAGTTATTTTGCTGTAACTTTTTGCAGTGATCTGCTCCAATCAATGTTTCCTTTTTGCACTAATGTAAACGCCAAATTTTGTACGACCGCTAAAAATCACTAAAAATTCGAACTACCTGTACATGTAACAGTCACATCAAAGAACCCTTACGACAACGAGACTCTAGTGTGAGAATTAGTACAAACCAAAAGCGTAAACAATGAACGGAATTAAACTGCTGAAAAATAATAAAATTATGCATGTAGAAGATAGAGTTATTGTGACTCCTTGTTTATGGTTATATTTATGACGTTAGATCCACCCGAGACCAATTAGGAGTAAGAGTCCTTTTTAAAATCACTTTATAATTGGAATTAATTATTGATTGAGTCATTTTCAAATTAAATCTCCTTATCTCTCCCAAATAAGGAAACACAATTTTTGTAAGACCCCGAATTTTATGAAATACAAAATTTAATTTTTCTTCATATATGTTTTTCCTGAAACAGTAAGTGGTTAAATTGATAAAGTTAAAAGTTAATAATGTTATGTGTAAATTATATTATGTCGGACAATATTCGTTTTGTCGGGGAATATTTGTACGACGGCGTCGTACGAACCAATCATTGGTGGACCCCACAACGAATAATTGTCGGATATAGAAAATGACATAAACAATTTTTAAATGGTCAATGGTACTATCACTTTTAATTGTTAAAATATCCGGCAGTAAAAGAATAGTAACATATAGTATTGCACAGTAGCACACGGTATTGCACAGTAGCACACGGCATTGCACAGTGTTTCACATTATTAAACTGATAAAGTGGTTATCGTACAATATTTGACTTTATTGTCACATGCACAATAATTCATATTATTAAACTGATAATTGTCACAATAGTATATGCACAGTAATTCACATTATTGAATCAATAATTGTCAATCAATAATTGTCATGACACAATAACGTATTCTTTCTTTTACATACTTTCTGTATTATTGTTATCTCTATTATGATGTTATTTAAACAGTTGTATTTCATTAATTAATTGACTTGATATATAACTCAGAGAACCAATTACACTGTATTTATAACAATTAGTCATAATAATGAATAAGTGTGAATTATTGTTGAATAATTGAATTGATAAAGTTATTTGTTTATTATAATAAATACTATAAAGTTAGGTGATATAAAATGAATCATATAGATTAAAATTTGAAATGGATGATGTAGATTAAAGATGATCTTTAAATGAATGGTTTAGATTAAGAAAATCTTAAAAGATGAAATGAATGGTATAGATTAAAGATAATATAAAATTTGAAATGGATGGTGTAGATTAAAGATGATCTTTAAATGAATGGTTTAAATTAAAGAAATCTTAAAAGATGAAATGAGTGGTAAGGATTAAACATTATCTTGAAATGAACGGTTTGGATTAAATTAGGAAATCTTGGTTATGATAAGATTTTTGGCTATAAATAGAGGGCTTAACTTAAGGATTTTTCATAAACTTCCTTGCTTGTTCTTTTTTTCACTCTCTAAATACTTCTTGTGTAAGTTCTCTCTAAGTGTGCTTAAGTCATCTTGAGTATTTGTGAAGATCTATAAGTGTATGAGTATTGTTCAAGTTAATCAACCTCATTTAAATCAATATCCAGTCACGTGTTAAGGTAAGGAATATCATCTTCTTTCATATTCTATTATTTAAACTTACTACTGTAAGGGATTACCATTCTTTGATTCTCAAAAATAATATCGTTTCTCTCTTACTCATAAGATGTGTTATTTATTTCCATGTATTAAATTGTGAGAATAACCTTACGGCGCGGATTACCGCTTGTTGGTGAATAACCTTTCATATTCATTTCTTATTAATCTCTGAGAATAACCTTACTACGCGGATTACCGCCTATTTGGTGAATAACTCTTCGTATTCAATTTTTATTAAATTGTGGGAATAACCTTACGGCGCGGATTACCGCATGTTAGTGAATAACCTTTCGTATTCATTCCTTATTAATCTCTGAGAATAACCTGACTACGCGGATTACCACATGTTTGGTGAATTACTCTTTGTATTCATTTCTTATTTGTCTCTTGTGAAAATAATTTGTCTACACGAATTATCGCATGACACTTTTATTCCATATTCGTTTGTAATATCATTTTCTTTCATATTCAGAAGTGATATTATTTTCCTTTATACTCGTAAGGGATACCATCTTTTTCATCTTCCATTATTCAAACTTACTATGGTAAGGGATATTAATTTTCTTCACCTTTTGTTAATTAAACCTGCTACGGTAAGGGATATCATTTTCTTTTATACACCTAAATCGAAACTTATTATGGAACTATTGCTTCTATAATTCCTGAAAATATTATATGTTCCATAATAGTTGCACTTCATCATTCAATTGAACTTTCCTATTTACGTGAACCTTTCTATTGAACTTTAACCGTTATTCTGAACTGTGAATCTTGAATATCATTTTTGAATTTCACTCCATATCATGTTGACAATTTGGACATTATTTGAATCTGTATAAAGTAAACTTTTGATACTTATTGTTTATCCTATTTCTTCTGTTCATCATTTATATTATTCTAATAATCCAAAATCAAGTTGTTGTGAATATTTGTGGTCGGGGGCACGTATGCGATATAATTGTTGAACAGATGATAGGTTAAAGGCGATATAATAGGTTAAAGGCGATACATCTGTTCAGTGTCTTTTATGGCACGTAGTAAATGTTCTCTTTGACCCGTAGTGCAAAGATGAACTGTTGTTTGGTATGATTATGACCAAAGGCTGAATCTGGTATAATCATGACCGTTGATGTTATATTGAATGTCTTTGACCCGTAGTGCAAAGATGAACTATTGATCTGCATGATTATGATCAGGAACTGTGAATTTGTATTATCTTGACTAATGGTATTTCAGATGATAAAAGTTGATGATGTTTTTCCTAAAAAGAGAAACAAGTGGACATTATAGTCTGCATTATTCTTCTAATAGATTGCTCACTCCACTGCTATTATTGATCTGGACGTTGTTCAAGAATTTAACTACAGTTTTTGATATAAACCTTGTAGTCTATTGTATTCTATTAAGAACTCAACTGTTGAAGGCTAACGATAATTTACTCGTCATTATCTTAGTCATGATATTCTTTATTGGGCTATTTGAGCTCACTCTTTCTTTTTGTTCCATTGTTTTTCAACAGGAGATGAGAACGTAGCTGAGTCTAGCCGGGGAATGGAGTGAGAGTCCGAGGGATAGCTATCGTAGTCTTCACGCGTTGTAAAATAGTTTGACAATAATCGTGAAAGACTTAGTTGTGTATTATTATACACTATATTGTTTTACGTTGCACTACTTGTAATAATTTTATTGTAGTCTTTTGACAACTTAAGTTTAGACTGTGTGGGCCCTAGATTTGGGGGCGTCACAATCTTGCTTTAATAAGGATTCCCGCACTCTTTGAGTAAGTCGTCCAAATAGATGGAAGTTGACCAACACCGAATTCGGGCAAAAAAATAATACAAATTGCACCTTAATTGGACCCAAATAATTACATCATAACACCTCCAAATTGATCATCAAATACATTATTTTTCATTTCATTACATTCTTTCCTTCATTTCCTTCACTCAATTTAAACGTAATATTAGTGTTTATGGTGACTGCCCAAGGTATTTGGAGCCATCACGCTGATGCTTTAACCGAAATCGAGGCATTTGTTCAATATACAGAAAACCTCTCATTTTTTCCCTACTTATTTTCTCTCTAAACAAAAACTTTAAATTTAATATTAGATTTGGGAAGGATTTTTCTTATTTTGGAAAGACCCTTATGACTGAATTCTTTCTCCATGGTATGAATGAATTCTTATGTAATTTATTTTCTCCTTGGTATGACTGAATTATTTCTCTTTGTGAGAAAATTTTATTACCATCTCTTCAAAATTTACTTTTTTCGATTGAGATTTTTTTTTTCTAAACGGTTAAAGATAGATTATTTAGATTTTGGTATAGTGTTATCATAAGACTCGTTCTTCTTTTATACGTATTGAATAAGTGTTCAGAGTTACATATTATGTTATTACTTTGAGATTATAACTATTTTTTAAAAGTATATATGGTATTCACTAGTTGTTTTTATGATTAATCATTTTCTTGATTATTTGTTATTATATTTGAAAATGATTGCATTTTAATTATTTGTATTGTAATTTTTTCATCATTTGTAACGATTTACAGTTTTAATATTTTTCAGTCGATCGAACTATTTGATAAAAAAAAAAGTGCGACTGAACGACAATCAAAAATCAATTCATTATGCCAATTTAACCTATCTGAAAGTAGTTTAGCATGTTCAATCCACTTCTTAATCAAATTAATTAAGGGCAAATTACACATTATAGTACTTTTTAGAAAGTAATTACAGAAAAGATACGTCTTAAAATTATTTACAAAAAAAGTATTTTTTTAAAATATATTTATAAAATTAGTGCATTCTTATCCCTTTAATTTAGTTGAATAATTTTAAAATTCAAAATTTAAAAAATTATTATATAACTAACCAACAATCCAACTTTCTCTCTCCTCCCTCCTCTCCCGCATGCCTCCTCCCGGAGCAATATTTATGCTAATATAAACATTCAACTTATTGCACATGAGTCACATGACACTGACTTCTCCCATCGTAACAATCATGAACCTCCAATATTGCACTAAAGATATCATACTTTTAAAACAATATTTAATATATTATATCATGAACATAATATTATCCTTTAAATTTTCATTGAATACCTAACCCAGCCCCCCCCCCCCCCCCACGTCGTACCCATCTACTGTAATATAATAAGACAATCAGTCAACTCGCAATTGTTTATTAGTCAGCCGCACATACATGTCGCCTCCCTCCCCATCCGGCTTTCTCTCTCCTCCCTCCTCCCCCTTCCCCCTCATGCCTCCCCCTCAGCTTTCTATCTCCTCCCCCTGCCCCTCCCGGTGCTTCTCCCTCCCCGATCATATATTAACGAGAGTGGTTGTGGACTGGTGGTGGTGGTGGTAGACTAGTGGTCGTCCGTCCTCCATATAATTCATTACCGCCGTTGCCATCCATTACCACCGACGTCCTCCATTCCCTTCGTCGCTATGAAATCCATTGAGAAAGATTTACAAAGAATATGGAGGTAACCAATTACTGAATGTAGGTAAACAATAATAGTATGTACGTAACCAAACACTAGTTTGTAGGTAACCAAACACTAGTATGGAGGTAACCAAATACTAGTATAGAGGTAACCAAATCCTGAAGGTGTAGTAACTACTTTTTGGTTACCGTTGTATTAAAGGTTGGTTACATCTGTATTAAGGTTTGGTTACCTTTTGTATTAAGGGTTGATTATCTTTATATTAAAGTTTGGTTACCTTTGTATTAAAGATTGGTTACCATTGTATTAAGGTTTGGTTACCTTTGTATTAAAGGTTGGTTTCCTTTGTTTTAAGGTTGGATACCTTTTGTATTAGGGGTTTGGTTACCTGTGTATTAAGAGTTGGTTACGTGTGTATTTAAGGTTTGGTTACCTCTGTATTAAGGTTTGGTTACCTTTGTACCTCTGTATTAAGGTTTGGTTACCTTTGTATTAAGGTTGGTTACCGTTGTAGTAAGGTTTAGTTACTTTTGTATTATGAGTTGGTTACCCTCCTTCTCAAATCATTTTTCATCACGACGACACAGCTGCCGCCGTCCACCGTTTCTCAGCCCTCCCTAAAGCCACCAATGAGCTTCTCATCGGCTTCATCGAGGATAATCACCGCTTCTTTCTATCTCAATCACTGTCCGACTTTCGTCACCCCATCTACGCCTCTTCCCATCCATGCCCACCACTGGAACGCCAACTGTCGTTCACGGTCACAACGAGAGGTTGCTGGTGAAGATTCGGTCAGCCATTAATGGCGATGAGGAGATAAAAGAGAAAGAGGAAAGGAGAGAGAGAGAGAGAAGACAAGGGGTGAGTGAGAAGATCCGATCGGCCACTAATGGCCATGAGGAGAGAGAAGGGAAGGATGAAGGAGAAGAGAAAGAGAGGAGGCAGGGGGTTGGATAATTATTTAATGAGTTTATTCTTGTTGCACTTTTTTTGTAATTATTTTGTATGTGTTTTATTTTTGTAATTACTTTCTAATTGTTGTATATTAATGTTAAGGACCCATTAATTAATCAAGTCAAATTGGACCAAACATAGTATTGGTTCCGGTTCAACGATCCGATTCATTTTTCAAAACATGGATACCAATTGCAAAAAAAGGAACCAAAATATTGCAAGCACACGTGCACATCACGTGCAGTCGAGCATCACACGAAGGGCGTGGACAAAATGTTTAGGAGTAAACGATCGGCTACACGTATGATGCAGCTGAAGCGTCAGGTGAGCCGTGCTCTTGGATACGCTAGAGAAACCAGAACAAAATTAGGGGAGAGAAAATAAGAGGGCGCGAATCAGACCCCCTCGAACAACTCATTTTGCCGCTCTAAACCAAAAAGCCCTCGTTATCCATCACATTTCCCTTCCAATCCACCACTCAATTACACAATTTTTCATTACAATAGCGTCAATTCGAGGTCACTGAGCCTTGATTTATGGAGCAGTCGATGCCGCTTCTTCCTGCTCCTCCGCTGGGCCCTCCACCGCCTCCGCCATCGCAATCCGCCGGTCAAGGCAGCGCTGGAGGTGGCGGTTGTCAAGTGAGGTGCGCCGGCTGCCGTATGATCCTGACAGTGGGCCCCGGACTGACCGAGTTCGCGTGCCCCACCTGCCGGTTGCCCCAGATGCTGCCACCGGAGCTGTTTCCTACCGCTCGTACGCTGGCGCATGGCATTGATCCGACTAAGATCCAGCTTCCATGCGCTCACTGCAACGCAATTCTCAACGTTCCTCACGGTCTCTCTAGGTTCAATTGCCCGCAGTGTAAAGTCGACCTCGCCGTTGATCTCTCCAAGATTAAGTACTCAACTCCTCCTCCTCCTCCCGGGCCTCTCCCACCTCCTGAAGAAGTGAACGAGGTTTCATCTTTCTCCTTATTGTTTACCCCAATTAGGAAACTACAGCTGTTCATGTACTTTTTATGTCAGCTCGCACACTAGTAGAGCATATTTTCTAAATTGCCCATTTGATCCCATACCTCATCTGGAAGTTGATACCGTAATTAATTCTTAAAATTAGCTATCTAAGTATATATCACCCAACAAATTCATATTAGCATGGACATTATATCATTTTGTGCCAAAAAAGACGTTATGCTTTAATTCAGTAGCATCTGACATTAAGTGCTACTAACTAAAATAGGCACAGTTATGTTGTTAGCTGGAGTCTATTGTAAAGAGCATTGATTAGTTTACTGATAAATGTTCTCCATTTTAAAAATGTCTGCTCCATTTTGAATTATACGGAGATCTTTTTCTTAGTTTTGAGAAAGTGTATATCTTTTTACCCAATATGAAACTTGATATTTCTGTTGAAGATCCAACTTTTACTTACTTCTTTATTGAAAGAGTTAATAATTTCAGCCATATAGATTAAATTAGTACCGCCTCTCCGAATTGAGATTGGGAGAAGTGTTTTCTGCCAATTATGCATTCGTCATACCTTTTGTTTTGTTTGTGAGTTTTTAAATGAAGAGAAGTGAAAGTTATTTTCATTCTAATTTGCAAAAGTTCCCAAATTTTGCTTCATTCTCTGTTCTTTGGTAGATCTGGAATGAGCGCAATGCTTGTGGTTTCACTTAAAATTATATATCTTTGCAGGATAGGATCATTTATTTATTTATTGGGTATTTCTGTTCCTGATATTTGCTAAGATTTTAGAGCTTCACTTTGCTTTTAGTGCTTTGTTTTCCTTTTCTTTTTATTTATTTATTTATATTTATTTCTGCTTGTTTTATGGTGGGTGGTCTCTTTGCCTTTGTATTCACTCACTTCTATTCATTAAGTTTCTTCTTTTATCTAAAAAAGTCTATTCACCTTAAAATAGTATTGCAGAATCTTATACAGAGATTCAGTGGCATATTGTTGGCTGTAATTAAGGCTGTGAAGCATTGGAGAACCATGATTCACGTGTTACCTTAAGTAGTTGGGATTTAGGATTTGCTTAGTATACAATTAACACATTTTCAGCGCTTCAGCATGGGTTTGTACTTCTTAAACCATGGCCTCCTTTCATTTATTCTGAATACAAATAGACTAAGGAAAGGAAGCTTCGTGTTCATCTCATAGTAAAGATGGATGGTCAATGTGTATAAAACTCTCATTGGATAAATAGGAGATACGAAAAGGTTAATTACTTTAGAGAAAGAGAAAAAGAAATGAGACTCTAGTGAAGACCCAAATCCATTTTATTTGTCAATGTTTCCATCTTTGGAAGTCTGAAAGGCTTCTCCCGTTCTCCATAATCAATTGTTGGAAGTAAATAACATTTCTTTATCACCCTCAGTATACATTATAATAAAAAAGAGTGGAATTTAATGTAGGAGGGTAATATTGGTATGTGAAAAATATTAACATGACATGATGAAACTACATATAAAAGAAGTGCTCTGACATTTTTTATTTTCTTAAGTTTCATGTTTATGAACTTGATTGTTTAATTTGGAACAGAAATAAAATTGTTGGCTTTAAAAATGTAAGAAATCATGCATAATACTCAGGTGGATACAAACTCAACTGAACAAGCAAAAGGTAGGGATCGATTTTTAGAAGTTTTTATATGGGAATCTCCTACCATTTGGCCATGGTACCTCCAACAGTTACTTGCCACATAATCTAGTTCACACTAAACAGTAAACACAGAACTTCACATTGTCATTATGATTTTTTGTGGATGTGTTTTGGGATACAATTGTGGCTTCCTACAGATGACGTAGTGGGAATTTTGAATCTGTAATTTGTTTTTGCAAGAGTGATTTGTCTATAAAGGTCTGGTTCTAGAAGGACCCACGTTTGAATTTCAAAATTTCTGGACACCTATATTTTTTGAATTTATTGTTTCTTGAGCTTTTTATTGCCGCGATTCAAATGGGTATTGGGTAGGGCCTCCAAGTCATATCAATCATTAAGTATTGTCCTCCTTTAGCTTTGGGGTTTAGTATGCTTCTTATGCATATAATTAATTGGATACCCCAAAAGTTGCAGTCTGTTCATGCTATTTAAAAGCTTATCATGCTTGTTTTTTTCATCTCTTTAATTTATTGTACGTGACGTGCTTGTGTGTGCATAACCAATAGTATCTTTCCTGACATATCCTTGAATGGCATGTTCACCGAAGTTGCTACTACGAGAAGATATACGAGTATGGTTTCAAACATTGCGTATTGTATCCGTATCAATTTGATATGTCTCTTAATGTCCATTATATGTTGGCATTTGAACATAGGTATATTTTGTTGGAACTTATTGTTTAATAGCTTCCCAGTGAAACAAACGATGTATCCTTGATGCCCTTTTTGAGTCTTCTTTTGTTAAATTCCAAATTTGGCTTGACATTAATTTCTATGGGATCTCTGGTAATGTGTTATTTCTATATTATTATATGGATGGATGGAGCATTGGAAAGAGTTGTATTCTCACATTGATGGCCCACAAACCTCTTATTCTTATTTTTATTTTGTCTTTTTTTTCCCCTTTTATAACATTGCAATGATCTTAGCACCATATATGTGTGTGTGTGTGTGTGTGTGTATATATTGATAAATAAATTACTTTACATCAGTTGCAAGATTTCTTAGCTACCCGTTTCAGCTACCATCCTTACTTGGACATTAGACCCAATTAGAATTGCAGTTTTTCTACTGCATAATTTAATCTCTGCCACTACAGGATCTTAAACTCTCATAAGATTACCATTCTTAACTTATCTCTGCCTTTTATCCCAAACTAAAGGTAGGCTGAAAAATGATTCTAACTAGTGTAAAAGAAGAAAACTTAGTATAAAAAAATTTAAAGGATGACATAGATAAAAATACGAAAAGAGAAAATTAATGAAATGAATAAAAAGAAAACAATAGAATAACTGAAAATATATAGAATATACTATGCATAAACATATAGCCTCATACTGAGGTTTCAATAACCTCAATGTTTAAAATGTAAATACTTTATTAAGAACATATATTGTTAACTGAAAGTTAGTCAACAACTTAGGGATCTTTATTTAAGAAAAATTCAATAACTTGGGGATCTTAAATTAAGCATTAGAGTTTTCCATTCCCGTGTGATTTTTAAGGATGAGCTTTTCCATTCTTTAAAAAAAATCACGCATGCAAGCTTGTTTCTTTAGGCATTTCCTCCAAATATTCTCAGAGGCACTGTAATATACTCTCCATGCAAAAGAAAAAGGAGAAAGATGGTAATTGTTCATGTAAAAGAAAAATAAGGAAGAAAAACAATTGCTCATGAAAAGAAAAGGGAAAAAGATAGTGGCAAGAAAGGAAATGATGGAGCACATCCATTTTTTTCATTCGAACCACAAAATGATGGAGCACATCCATTTTTTTCATTCGAACATTTCCTGGAAGGATTTTTATCCTTGTTGGACACATGGACTTCTTTAACGTGATAATTATTTGCAAATAAATCTGTATTGAAAAGATGGTTAACATTTCATGTGCAGTGTCTAACACATAGCTGAACAAACATTGGATTTCAAAGAGTCTTGGAGTTGCTTCTGACTTGGATCTGTTTGAGCCTTTGGTAAACAGAAGGATGTGAAATGTGTTTTTTGGATGTGTGGCAGCTCTGCTATTTTTGGAGGTGTTGATTGAGAGGAATGCTCGGATATTTAGTGATCACCCTTGTCCTTTCATCCCCTTTGGGGCATAGTCACTTTCCTTTTAGGCTTTCATATGTGCTCCTTTGAGGGACATCTATGTCTGATATACAGAATGATTGGCGGGTGACGTGCTTTATGGGTTTTTTGTTTTGCACCTTTTCTTGTCTTCCTCTTCTTTTGTTTCCTCCTATGAAGCACAAGCACTTCTCAGAGGCCGACGTATCCCTATCGGATGCGTGTTGGACACCGATACTCCACGGACATGATATGCTTCGTATTATTTCTAGATATGTTATGATAGGTGCTAGTATTTTTATTGAACTTAAACTTTGAAATTAATCACTCACTTATGTTTTTTTGGAATCTCTTGCTTGTGGTTATGTAAATATAATTTACTTATTATATCAATATATCTCTGTGAAAATATATAAAATTTCATCTTGTTTGTATGGTGAATTTTGATGTGTTTGCTGATAACTTACTGATTTCCTAATTAATATGACTTTTTACTATTTTCCTTGGTCTTTTTTGCTCTACCATTTGTAGTCAGTTAAATATTAGCTATATAATTAGAATGATCAAATAATGATTCCAACTTCTCTACTGATATGAATATATACGCGTCTTCCTTAAATATAGTTATGTTTTTGAGATAAAGAAAACAAGAATAGAAAAACTCAATATTAATGAAGTAGCGCCTACCAATCTCTTTGAAGATTGGAAAAAGAAATTCCTCCAAAAGCTCCCATTGTATGAGTCCAAAGAGAAGCAAAGAAAAATATTCTATTCCAAAGCAACTCAATATTTTTAGTCCGATCACAAAAAATTCTAGCATTCCTCTTGATCTAAATTCCATACAAAATAGCAAAACAAGCACATCTCCAAAGAATCCTCCTATAACTTGAATTGCTAAAACCCCATAAATTTCTCTTCTAATTAGTAAAATATTCTTCTTTTATATATAAAAAAAGATTTATCTCTTAGAGTTATATTTTATAATCCTATTTGTTACTAGACTTGGAGATGTTTATGGTACAAGTGTTTCTCGATAATTTGCTTGATTTTATCATGCTTTAATAACAATTAAACTTATGTATACAGGTATATTTGTTAAAAATATGCCTAAAACTCAACGCATCCCTAGCGCATCATATCCTATTAACTCAACGCATCCCCAACGCATCATATCCTATTAACTCAACATATCCCCGATGCATCATATCCTATTTTTCAGGAAAATATTGTGTCCCATGTCGCGGATCGTGTCGAAACTGTATCCGTGATTTATTTGCTCTCTCTGTTTCTATAAACATTTATTCTTGTATATAAAAACAATAAATTTCAAGATATGTCTTTGCTTTAGCATGCAAGAAAAGGTATAATTATTAACATAAAGCTAATTGAAGAGTTTGTCATAATTAAGCGAGGAAGGATGAAACTAAAAGCGTGGCATGCAAGTGGTGAGACGTCAAAGTTAATACTTGTATACAGTTTATGCATAATTATATACATTACAATCATCTCTATATAAATTTAGGCTATGTATTTTTAATACCTACATACAAATATGCCGTCTTTGTAGCACTGTTGGTAGCATGAACTTCTCCTTTATATGTAATTTTTTTAATCTTTCTTGCTGTGTACTAGCCTTGTATTTGTCCCAATCGTATTGTTTATAAATTATCTTCTCCATGTCCTTGTTGCATGCAGTGGCGTTTGTGTTCACACTTCAGGGTTTTCTGGTGAAGAGGAACGTAGTGACCCTAGCCTTGTATTTTATTATTTATTCTTGATTTTTCAATTGGGTAAATTAATGTAATTAGGTATTTGATTGAATAATTGAGGTTTTAGGGTAATTTATAGTAAGCAGGAATTTAAATACTTAGTGACTAGACTATCCTAATTCATTAAGGTTTTAGTTTTCCTATTCTATTATGGATTTAAGTTTTCTAATCTATTATTTTTTTGGGTTCTCCTGTTCCATTAAACTAATCTATCTTATCTGCGATAAAGAGATCCTATTGTTTAAGTTCATACCCTAAACCTTAGTTCCTTTTTTGTTGTTCTATATCGATTGTTGTCTTGTCTTGTGAAATATGTCGAGTTACGATCATGCATTTTCTTTCTTAATCACTATCTTCTGTTTCTTTTCCTCTTCCTATAACAAAAAATTCAGGTAGCCATTGAGGTGGAGCGGGAAGAAGATAGTGGTGGTGTGGTGGGGGAAACATTTACAGACTATGTAAGTCTGTTCTTCTTTTTAGAGGTCGTGGTTTGCAGTTCTACTTCGGTTTTAGTTCTCCACCTTATATTACCGGTTTGTGCTAATGGAAACAAGTGCAGATGGCTCCAGAGTTTCTCTTTTTCTTCTCTGTTTTATATAAGCACATTCATTCTCATTTTACTGGTTGTAATGTGCAGCGACCTCCCAAACTATCTATTGGTCCTCCGCACCCAGATCCTGTTGTGGAGACAGCTTCCTTATCTGCAGTGCAGCCACCTGAACCCACATATGATCTTCAGACCAAGGATGACCTAGAAAGTTTAAAAGCATTGTCTTGCTTGCAGATTGAGACATTAGTTTATGCTTCCCAGGTTTGTTATTATAACTGAGAGTATGGTCTGGACTTGCTATTCTAGTTTGCTTCATAAGCATTATGTATTTTGCATGACAGAGACACCTTCAGCACCTTCCAAATGGTACGAGGGCAGGATTTTTTATTGGAGATGGAGCTGGTGTGGGAAAAGGACGAACAATTGCAGGATTGATTTTTGAGAATTGGCACCATGGGAGAAAGAAAGCGTTGTGAGTTTCTGGTTGGTGCATGTTTTCATGCATGCACAACCGTCTTCATTGCTTTATATTATGATTTGATTTGAATATGTTCAGGTCTGATAACTTATATGGGTAACCATGTTTTCTCCCTGACCAAGTTGCCGAAAATTCTTGTATGCTAATGCAAACAGTCTGGTAATGATCTTATATAGGTGGATTTCTGTTGGTTCAGACCTGAAATTTGATGCAAGGAGAGACTTGGATGATGTGGGTGCCACGTTTATTGAAGGTAATTCGAATAGCTCTATCTGAAGGTTACCATCTTACTACTGTTTAGTTTTTCATTTCTTCATCCTATTCCCTCCTTTTCCAAATGTCGTATCTGTATAAACATTAGATTTTCATAGATATGGATAAACATTCGCATGTGTCTTTTTTTAGTGTGTTTCTGTGCAGTAAATATTTCCAATTTAGAGTCTTACATCTTCAATTTGCCAATGATATTATCCTTTTTCTGCCCTAGGGTATTCAGGGATTTAAGAACATTTGGACTATTTTGCAGATTTTTGAGGGGATTTCTGAGCTTAAAGTTAATCTGTCCAAGTGTAGTCTTAGGGTTACTAATTTAGATACCCAATCTCTTAGTGCCTATGCTTCTTTCATAGGGTGTGTAATTAAGGAGTTGCATTTGGCTTATCTTGATGTGTCTTTTGCTATGATCACAAGGACTCGGGATCCTTAGAAGGATCCATAGAAGTGTCTAACACTGGAGTAGCCTATTTTAAGAATATTATTACTGTTTCTCACTATTTTGGAGTGTCCAATACCTAAACCCGCATCCATGGCGTGTCCTACGGACATGGGTACTTCTCCAAAGATGACGAGTCCACGTAAAACAGGCTTTTAGGTGGTAATCCTTCGTCAAAATTCTTTTGGGATCTAGTCGTGGAAAGGGAAGGTAAGAGATTGAAAAGGATTTTTTTTTTCTTTTACGAAGCAGAATCCATTTATACAATATTATCTTTCGAGCATTCCAATTATTGGAGTGACTACATCTTTTGAGTGCATTTTTTTTATTTTTTGATAAAAGAAAAATATTTTGCTGACTAGAAGAGGAGATTACAATGCATGAGAAGGATAAGAAGTCATCCCAAAAGAACTAAAGAAAACAGGAGAAAAACATAAAATTAATGAAGCACACTGCATGCCAATCTCTCTGAAGGTCGGACAAAGAAATTCCTCAAAAAACTCTCATTGCACGAGCCAAAGAGAAACAAAAAAAGATATTCTATCCTAAAGCAAATCGATATTTGTAGTTCGATCGCAACGATTCGAGTATTCCTCCCGATCCAAATTTTCCATAAAATAGCTAAACACGTACATCTCCAAAGAATCATTTTATCATCCGAATGGTTCAAAGTCACAGTAGCGGTTTATGGTTTTGAAGGTCATTTTTTTATTAGGTATTGGCTTCGATATTTGATTGATATACACTATTAGCTAGTTAGGAGTTTCAATAAAATGTAAAAAAATTACGAAAAAATTCTAAATAATAAAAGCAAGATGAATCAATTAAGTTTACAAAAACACTATCTTGTGCACATAACATTGTCCAAATGATAAAGCCGACTTCACTCAAATATGTTTAATCAATTTTACTTTTAAATAAAGTTGATATTGATGTTGTCTTAGCTCATATGATTGAGCACACATGTTCTGTATAATTTAAGTACAATTTAACTTAACTAAGTATATTTTAAGTGCAATTTTTTTCAAATTGTACTTAACTAGTTACCATATAGGTGCAATTTAATTATAATTTACGTACAATTTAGCTTAACTAATCATATATTAAGTACATTTCTTATATATTTTTTAAAGTTATACTTAAATAGGTGCTACATAAGTACATTTTATATACAATTTAGCTTAACTAAGTATATTGGAAGTACAATATTTTTTCCCAAGTGTATATTTAACTAGTTACTACATATGTACAAATTAAGTATAATTTTCCCCTGTTTTAGCTTTCAACATATTCGATTTTTTTTTTTTTTTGTGGTGTTTCTTCCCTTTACACTGTGATTTTTTCTTTATTTGGTCGGAAATTGCTACGTTACGCTGAGTTGTCGAAATTTCGCTTTATACGAATAATTCCTAGTTTTGCAATCTGTGTCAATATTGCAGTTTGGCACCGACTGATATCTAATCGAAACGCCGATTTTGACGTAACGACCGATACTTTGAACCATACGTATGGCCAAAACCTCTGAATTTACTTCGTTAAAGATCTTCCACTAAATAGGAACATATTCAACTTTTCCCCATCACACTAAACAAACAACACCACAATCGCCAAGCCGTTAAACAGTGAAAAAATACATGAGAATGAGATTTACTATCCTGTAAACACATAACACACATTTGGGGATAAAGATTTGTAAGGCTTATGCCTTTGACATATCTTTTGAGTGTATTATAAATCAGTTACTCTGGGTAGGGCCTAAGAAGATCAGAACGATCATCTCATTACTTAGGATCAGGTTTGTTGCTCTAAAAAGGAAGGAGGTCTAGGGTTGGGGAATCTTGTGTCAAAAAATATTTCTCTTACAGGTAAATGGTTGTGGCTATTTTCTTTGGAGCCAAGTTCTCTCTTGGTTTGAAGTGATTAAGAGCAAGTATGGTTTGCCACGGTATAGACAGGATGCAAATCTTACTCATAATGCTGTCTCTCACTGTAGTCCTTGGAAGTTCATTTCCAATGGTTCAAATTCTTTTCTTTCTTTGATCTTATTTAGGAGTTGGGGACGGGATCATATTTGTTTGTGGGAGGATATTTGTAAAGCCCCCAAATTCGGGTCTCAAATACTCGGATCTGGTCATCACGATCCAATACAAACATCCACCTCTAAACAACATACAATAATTAAATGCGGAATAATAAACATATGTTGTTCATTCAAAAGGTGTTACTAGTCCCAAGATACGGTAACCTTACACAAAAGTACACAAATACCCTTAATAAAGTACTTAGGGTTTATATTACATAACAAGTAATTTAATTAACTAAAAGGCTGCATTCTGAAGTCTATCACTTCATCTTTCCCTTACGCTTGTTCTTCCCAGAAGTCTCAGGTTACACTGCAATAAAGTTTCATGATATAGCAAGGGTGAGCAACTAGTTTGCTCAACAAGTTTAAATAACAACAAGAAACAATATATCATGAATGAAAGAGAATAGCTGAAACAATTCAACAATATGAATAACATAAGCAGTAATAATGATTTGCTTTTAGAATCAAGATAGTCAAATAGACTATGAACTATAAACATTCACTGGAGTCAATAGCAGGTTGACCCAATGGTTACTATCAGAAATATGTACCCGAGGGGATCAGCCTCAGTACAATATGTGTATGCATAACATTTAATTTCCGTGTTTTGTACCTGATATTAGATACAGGGTACTCCACTATAATAAAGGAGTGTTCATAATAGTTTAAGAATCCGCATCTTCAATGATTTGGATAGCTTTTAAAATCTTTAACATAAATGTCTAGCCGAACAATGACTTAGACCTACTTTGAATAGTTCTTTAAACAGTAGAACATTAAATAAGGTACAAGTCAAAGACTGTACAAGATCAAGTGCACCAAGTGCGAATAACAATAATATCGATAAGGAACAATTATAAAGTAATTTAAATCACTCAAAGCATGCTTGGAATTACAGTTCAAGCTTAAATAAATAATTTGCTCAATGAAATGAGTTTAGAGATAAGGAACTTGCGCAAAATAAAGTTCGAAGTTAGGAAACTTGCCTGTCTGCTCAGTTACAATAACCTAGCTTTAATTAAATGGCTTTAAAGGACCTAACATTAATCAAGTCGGTCTAACAATTAGTACTGCGTATACTGGCATGTTTGTACGCTTACTATGAACTTATCTATCAAATAAGTTTAATACATCATTCACATCATTCGACATACTAACATAATCCCTACGTAAACACACTTGAGTTAATGATTTAATAACTTATGAGTATTCATCCTAAGTATTAAACACTTCATGAACCTTTAAACAATTTAATCCAATTGCAGAATTAATGAGTTATTACGTACGTTATATTTAATTAACTCTTATTTATTTAATTACCATTTGTTCTTAGTTAAATAGTAATTAATTAACTACCTTTAGTTATTATTTATTAAATACATAATAATTAATGACTTCTAAAATCTTATTTTTCTTTAATTATTATTTATCATTAACTAAATAATAATTAATAAATTATTTATCTTTACTTATTATTTAATGGCTAATTAAATGACAATTAATTAAAAGATAAATCTTATTTATTTTGGATTGTCATTGATAACCAAAATCAAAAGTTTTCTGTTCTCTTATCGTCGGGTAAATAGTTACTCAACGATTTGTATAGTCTGCCTTAGCAGACTTACTCCACGAATCAAATGGTTTGCCTCAGCAACTTAGTCGACGATCAAAAGCAGTTCTACGACCGGAGTGAATTCACCTTATGATCACTCTATAATGGCCGAGACCTGACCGAGGCTACCCTCCGATAGCCGAAGGCTCTAGCCGAGGCCACTCAACGATAGCCGAAAGTTTGGCCGAGGCCATTCTACAATAGCCGATAGCTTGGCCGAGGCTACTCTACGATAGCCGAAGGTTTTGGCTGAGGCCACTCTACGATAGCCGACAACTTGGTCGAGGCCACTCTACGATAGTCGAAGGTTTTGGTCGATGCCACTCTACGATAGCCGACAGCTTGGCCGAGGCCACTCAACGATAGCCAAAGGCTTTCAGATTTCAGTTTTAAACACAATAGTGAACATAATAACCCTTCTGATTCTTTTAGACAGTTTATCATTACTTGGTGTTTCTTTAATCATAACAAATTCCTCCCAACAGTAAATAACCACAACAACCCATTTTAACATAATATGGAACAATAACTAACTTCCTTAATATATTAAACAAAATTATTTATACCTTAAAGCTGGTTTGAAACGAAATGAGTTCCTAGTTGCTGTTCTTCTTCTTCTCCTGAAGTAGGTGAGATAATCCGAGGATATCCACTTCACAGTTACCATTACTGGATACTTTACTCACCACTTCCCGATGGCTTCCTTGTTATATCTCACTCACTACACTCCCTCTATAATTCGGAGCTCACAATGACTCTCTTGCATCAGTATTGAATAAATCAGCAAGCTTTTCCAAGAGAAAGCATGGTCTCTATTTATAGGAAATCATTACCCGTTGGTTACTGAGGTTTAGGTGGAAACTTTACCAACCCATCTTTCAGCTATACCCAGAAATCACCACTTTAGGTTGTACTCGGCAGAGTAGGGTCGCTGACTGAGCTTGGCAGATTATACACACACGCAAAGATAATTTATTAGATTAGCCGTTAACAGTAAAGGACCCCATGTCGGGTCATCTCTGATTTGGGGCAATATACTGACTTAATTGTCCAGCAATTCATACACTCAATTAGCTATTCTCTCTCTTCCTATTCCACGACAGGTTTGGGGATTTGTGTCCCAAAAGATTGTCACGTGTTAACTCTTTTAATAAATAATAAATTACACAATTAATTTCAAGTGAACTCATGCTTTGAACTTCATTTAATATCCAATGGACTCTTATTAAATGACTTGGACTATTATTTAATTAAGTCCATTAATTTAACACTAGCCATTAAATATAACCCGATGATTGGTTACTTAATTTAATTAATGATAACTTATCAATTCTATTGATATTAAAACTTTAGGGTTTGTTCACTAATTTAATTAAACTATTAGTGACTCCCTTTAATTAACGCTAGCAATTAATCACATAATCATTTAATCACGAATAATCACATAAAAAGATTTAAATAACCTCGTAAAACTAACTCATTAGAAATTAAATTAATAATTTAATTAATAATAACGTGAAAATTCTAGGTCATTACAATATTTATCCTGGTTATGCTCATCAAGTGACATAATTTTCAAGGTTTTTTTATCTAGCTTCCTTACATAATGTGCCTATTCCTCATTTTGTGAATTGGGAAGGGGGAATCTATCACTTGGAACTTTCATTTTTTAAGAAATTCAAAAGACTCTTAGGCAAATGATTTAATTGCTTTCTAAGACCTTCTCAGTCAGGCTTCTCTTTCTCTTTTGCTTTTGATAAGAGACTATGGTCTTTAGATTCTTTTGGAAATTTTACTTGCAACTTTTTTTTTTTGAGTTTTTTATTCGTATTTGATCTCCTAATGATTTCCCCCTAAATTCTTATATTTGGAAGGCCATGGTTTCCTAAAAAATTAAGGCCTTTGTTTGGTTGGCGGTTCTCAATTGTCTTAATACTAATGATTTGCAAAGGAGAAGGCTTTACTAATGCTCGTGTCTGTTATGTGCAAGAAAAATTCAAATTGCCATGAACATCTTTTCTTACATTGCATTGAAGCACATATGCTTTGGAATTATCTTTTTTGGGATTTTTGTGGAGGCTTGGGTGTCCCCTTACTCTTTGGAGAGCTTGCTACAGATTAGGTTTTTAGGTTTTAGGAAGCAAAAGGATGCCATGATCCTCTTGAGATCTTCTTGTTTTGCAATTTTTGGGAATATGGACCAAAAGATATTCTCGAATCTTTAATGATATTTATTTATCTATTCTTCTTCTTTGGGATAGGGTTTCTTTTCTAGCATCTCTGTGCTTCAGCTATGGGAGCTTTTAGAGGAGTTGCTATTTCAGAAATTGATCGAGATTGGCGTGCAATGCTGCGTTAGTTTTTCTTTATTTTCTTTCTTGTATTTCTTTGGAGGCTCCTTGTCTTCCTTCTCTGTAATTCCTCTTATTTCCAATAATGTTATTCTATAATAATAATCAAGCATTTCCGATTTATCTTGAAGGAAAGAAAAGTAAGGAATTTCTCAATTTTGGTTGGAATTGAACTTGTTGGTGGTTTAAATTATGAAGATAAGGGTGGCCTGCAGCAGGAGGAAGGCAATAAAGCTGTCCTCACTATGCCCTACAACTAAAAATGAGCCCTGCGACGAGAAGTGGTGTTTCCCCATGCTGTGGGGAAGTTATGACAAGTATTTAATTAGTTATGTTTTACAGCCCTTCCTTAGCGTTAGAAAAGAACCATATAGATTAGAAAGGTGACAAGGGTAGAAAGCAACTATTATTATACAAATCTAAGTCATAGATGATTCATGGTGCAAGAATATGTGATCCTCCCTGGTTCATCTTTTTCTTATCGAAATTTCAGCATATTTTAGTCATGCATGATACGTAGGCTTTTAAAATGCCCATGTAATTAATCATTTGTTTCTCAATCTTCTTTATGCTAGCTCTCATTGTGTTACAGTACGTTGTTTCTCATAGATAAATTGATCTGTCAAGAGGTTATATTTGTATTTTTACATTTGCCAACCTCATTTGGTAGGGATTTAAGCATGCCTGAGTCGAGTTATATTACGGTTTGTGTGTAGTGCATGCTTTGAACAAGCTCTCCTATGCTAAGCTTGATTCGAAGTCTGTTGGGGTTAGGGAAGGAGTTGTTTTCTTGACTTACAGCAGCCTGATAGCTTCTTCCGAGAAAGGTCGTTCTCGGTTACAGCAGCTTGTTCAGTGGTGTGGACTAGAGTATGATGGCCTTATCGTATTTGATGAGGTACCAGATTTTTATCTTATGGTAGAGAGTAATCTATATAACCTCAACTTTAGTTTCATTTCAGTGGTTATCACATAATTGATGTGAGAAATCTATTGTTTTATCTTAATTCTCTCTGTGTGAATGCTAAGAATTAATGGCTACACTGCAGTGTCACAAGGCCAAAAATTTAGTACCTGAAGCTGGAGGTCAGCCGACCCGCACAGGTGAAGCAGTTCTTGAGATTCAGGTTTGTTCTTCAAACAGTCCTAAAACATATTAGGCCTTCTTTTTATTTTACTTTGTTTCCTAGATGTACCAGAAATAGCTTACTGCTTTAGTCTTTTTTCTTTCTCCCCTGAATGCTTCAAGGGTTTCATGTGTTGTCTGCCTGTTTGGTTCATTCTGCAGATTGTTTTCTGAAGCTAAATAGTTGAACAAGAAACGTTAATGCAAACCTGTTTACGTTAATGCAAACCTGTTTACTTAAGTTGATTGGTTGTTAGTCTTGATATTTTTTTCCAGCGTTAACTTATGCCATGCTGCCTTGTAGTTGATGTGAATAAATTGTTTTCATGGGTATGGACTATGGAGAAAGTTGGATCCTCTCCTTTTGGTATCAGAAACATACCAGATCTCTTGTGTGGCCTGATGGATTATAGCCAATACTTGCTTCTCAATGGGCAGTTGAGCATTCAAGGTTTATTTGGTAGGAAGTTGGAGAAAGGCAAGTGGAGGGAATAAAGAGGAATAGCTGGTCACAGAAGTGGGAGGGAAGGAAGTTCTTTCTAAATAGTAATCAATTAAGTCCTTTTACTTCTTAAAGCAAGGTTGTTCAAGACTTCAAGGATGTAATGGTTATAGTAATAACAACCCAATTCCTGCTTGTTTAACAGGAGGAAGGTTAACTTCATTTCTATAGGATTTACCCTTTCAGCATCCTATATTTTCTTTTTTACAGTTTTAAATCATTTGTTAAATGGACCATTTCTGTTATCCTTTCATGAAAAACAGCCTTGTAACCTGCCTAGCTAAATGCACTGATGGCAATGTTTTAAGCTGTCTGGTAATTTTGTTGCTTTGGATTTATTTATATATTGACTTTCATCTATTTGATGGCTTCTAACCTGATATGGAGGATGCCATGTCATTTGATTTCTTCTTGGATATCAAGTGAACATTTTTTTTGTAATATGTACATGCGATGTTCTGTTTCCATTAATTCAGTATGTTTTCTTGCATGGTTTCTCTGGACGTAACCTGTTGCATTTTTTGTATTGAGAAAATTATCCCCAAATATTTCCTCTCAACATTTTGTTTGATTAAGTCAACTTAACAGCTTTTAGTTGCAAAAGTATCTGGAGGGTATTCTGGTAATCGCTTAGCTATTTTTTGCAAATTCTTAAACAACAGGCTCGACTTCCTGAAGCTCGTGTTGTTTATTGCTCAGCAACTGGTGCATCGGAACCACGCAATATGGGTTATATGGTTAGGCTTGGTCTTTGGGGAACTGGAACATCTTTTTTGGACTTCCGTGATTTTCTAGGTGTGTTTGTTTAATAATAATTTTGTTTGGAACTTTCCATTTTTCTCTACATTTCTTGCCAGTATATAATTTTTTTTCCCTTTTTTTTTCCGTATTCTGCGATCTGTCTTCTGAAGGAAGCAAAATCATTTATGTGGTCAGTATGGTTATGGTGGGAAGCCTGTTTGTTCGTGGTTAGAAATGACTTTTGGGGATAGCTAGATCCTAAATTTTGTGAAAGCTTCACTAATATTTCCTTTAATCCAACAGCTACAGCGGAGGTCTCCTAGCAGTGGAAGTAGATATGAAACATCCAAACTGCGTGTTTATGTGACAAAGATCTGCTAAAAATTTGATCTCGGGAAGTTTGATGAAATTAGGGTGAAATGTAGATGCTTGACTATGTGCTGGGAAAGCTTTATTACAGACAGGAATTAAGGGTTGCGAATGTTCTTAGTCAAAATTTTGAGAAGAGCCTTTCTGAAAATCTTAGCGTGACATTAGAATGATGATAGTAACTTTAAATTACCAATTTATAGTTATAGCTTCATCTATCCTGCTGATATATTTTGTACTTTACAGCTTATTTTACCTTATCAGCAATCTTCTTTTGGTACCTTAAGTTGCAAGTTTAGGTAGAATTTTGTGTTTCTAACTTTTACGCCCCTGTTGACGTTTAATTTTATGCCTTTTAAATTCATACTTGGTTCACTTGATAACAGTCAATAGAAGCCTTGTAAGTCTAACCTTCCTTCCTTCCTTCCCCCCCCCCCCCCCCCCCCCCCCCCCCTTCTCGGGGCCTTGTCCACATTTGTGTGAAATTTTAAATAAAATTTGATGTATATTTTGTTGAATATTATTTGCAGGTTCTCTAGAAAGAGGGGGTGTTGGAGCTCTAGAACTAGTTGCCATGGACATGAAAGCAAGGTTTTAAGTTTTAGTCTAGACATTTTATGAATTGATCCGTATTCCATAATAATCTATCAAAATAGGAATTTCTTATACTTTTCAGGGGAATGTATTTATGCCGTACTTTGAGTTATAAAGGTGCAGAGTTTGACGTAGTTGAAGTGCCGTTGGAAGCCAAAATGATGGTATCGTGCAGCTTTCACCTCTTACTCATTGTGATGGTTTTTCTTACTGAATTAATGCAGTTTTGAAGCCCCATTGGTTCTTTCTATAATCATTTTTTGGTTTTAAACTGTTCATAGGATATGTATAAAAAAGCAGCAGAATTTTGGGCGGAGTTGAGGGTGGAATTGCTATCTGCAAGTGCTTTTCTCACCAGTGCGAAGCCCAATTCTAGTCAGTTATGGCGGGTATACTGGGCAAACCATCAGGTTTTTAAAAAATATTTTTGTGGTTTCTTATATATATGTTTTCTACTTTTAATTAAATTAGCTATGTTTCCCATTTTAACCTTGTTCTTATGTTTTGTTGCTTCTGTGTGCTACTTCAGCGTTTCTTTCGACACATGTGTATGTCAGCAAAGGTGCCTGCTGTTGTGAGAATTGCTAATCAAGCATTGGCAGACAATAAGTGTGTGGTTGTTGGCCTCCAAAGTACTGGTGAGGCCAGAACCGAAGAAGCTGTGACAAAATATGTGAGTGTTTTGTCTTCTGCCTTCTGATGTACATGTTTCAATTGTTTGTTTCAGAATAAAAAATGCATGCTTGTGTATGGTTTTATGTATTCATAGCATTTTTTTTTTCTTTGTAGGGTCTTGAGCTTGATGATTTTGTTTCAGGACCTCGTGAGCTACTGCTAAAGTTTGTTGAAGAGAATTATCCTTTGCCTGACAAGCCTGAATCTCTCTCTGGTACTTTTGTGGTCTGTATATTGTGTTGCATGCGTCTTTCTTGTCCTGCAGCTAATAGAGTTCAATTTTTATTAACGGCAGGTGAGGATGGTGTAAAAGAGCTACAAAGAAAGAGGCACTCAGCGACGCCTGGTGTTTCGTTCAAAGGAAGAGTAAGGAAAGCTGCCAGATTGAATGAAGCAAGTGATGGAGGAAGTGATGAAGAATCTGAAAGTAATTTATTTCAAACCAAGTTTCAGAGATTGTTTACTTTATAAATTGATCACTCTCTTCTTTAAAATTGTGGTGTCTGTAAATTAGATATTCACTTCCTCTATTATCTTTTACCCATAGTTTATATCATCGTGTTATTTAATGCATGGGTTGCCTACCCTTGGGCGTTTTTTATTATATTGTTGTTTAGTAGAAAATAGTTTGGTATTATCATTAGTTTGTTACTTGTTAATATTTTCACTTGTTCCCTTAATTAAAATATTATTGGTTTTAATCTTAGTTTTTTTCGAAATCAAATTTAGGATGCATTACCTTTCTGTTTACTAAATTTTCCTCGAGCTTGGGATTGTCTTTCTTCATATATGTTACTGCTTCAGATCTAATGCTCTTCTGAGATAAGAAAATTGCTATCATATGTACTATTTGCTGCTAAGATTTTGCTTGATCAATGCAGCTGATTCCGAGCCCGAATCCACTGAATCTGATGATGAATTTCAGATCTGTGACATTTGCAATTCAGAAGCGGTACTGTGATTTAATTTATGTCTAATATGTTTGAGTGATTTCATTTCCTGAAATATGCTATTATCATATGTAACCCTTCAACTGTAGGAAAGGAAGAAATTGCTCCAATGTTCATGCTGCAAGCAACTCATCCATCCTGCGTGTTTAGTACCACCTGTGGTGGATGCAGTATCTGAAGATTGGTCCTGCCCTTCATGCAAAGAAAAAACGGAAGAGTATCTCCAAGCAAGGCGTGTTTATGTAGCAAAACTATTAGAGAGGTGTGTGTATAGATGCAGAAGCATGTCATCCGTACTTCCCTTTTCCTTTACAATTTGTTTGAGTTTTAATTATACTATAGAAGTCTAGATTTCTCCGTGGCTATTGGGCATACAGTGAACAGTGTTAATTATTTGAACATTTATAAATAGTTTGAACACATGTTTTATAAATGTGATGTAGGTATGAAAGAGCTATGGAGCGGAAGTCAAAAATATTGGACATTGTTCGTGCTTTGGATCTTCCCAACAATCCATTAGATGATATTATTGATCAGGTTGCTAAAAAAGATTTTCTTTCTTCTCTATTCATTAGTTTACCTGTCCATCTGTTAATCTACTTTGTGATCCCATCTATCCTGATTTGAGTGTGTTGTACTTGCAACAAAACTACATTCCATTTTTGAGTTCGTGCTTTCCTTCAGGTCCCAAAACCAGTGTCGCAGTTACAATACCTCTACAACTTTATTACAAGTGGACCATATTTTGTCTGTAAAAGGATCACCCAATTCGTGCCCCCCCCCCCCCCCCCCCCACACACACACACACACACACACAACCCACTATCTGGACCGTGCAACCCCAGTCGTGGTACGTTAGCATACCAGATCGCTGATTTTGGCTATCCCTTTGAGCAAAAATTGAACACAGCAATTGGAAATAAAGTTATATGAAAGATTTGAGGCTTTACACTTCACACGCTTACGAAGGATTTGAATTATCGTGAAGAGTTTGAGGGGGTTGATTTTGCTACTGCGGTTTGAGGGTCGCGTGAGAAGGAGAGGCGACTGCATGAGGAGGGAGAAAGTCGAAGAACGCGAGAAGAAAAATCTGGAACTTCCCATTTATGTTGTTTTATTTATTTTCCTATTTATGTTGTTTAATTTGTTTTTAATAAAATATGTTAAAACAAAAAGGTTTTTAATAAAGTAAAATAATTAAAGTTTTACTATTTGTATTATTAAAAAACAAAATTAATTTTAATTAATTAAAGTTAATATTAAAATATTTTGAATCTAAAATTAGTGTTATTTATAATAAAATATTAGTGTGATTACATAATAGAATATTAGATTAATTAATTCAGAAAGCATAACTATATATATGACTGCTAATTTTAGTTTCAAAATATTTATAGAAATTAATATTAAAATATTTTGAATCTAAAATTAGTGTGACTACATATATAGTTATGCTTTCTGAATTAATTAATCTAATATTCTATTATGTAATCAATAAGGCTATACCAATTTTTTCTTTCTTATCATATTCATATTTTCAAATTATCAGTGAAATATTTGTATGATTCATCAAACTTTTTTTTAATGTATTTGACCTGTTAAATTCATTAATTTAGTAATATTTTTCTTTAAAAAAAAGAGATGAATTTTGTCACACAACTCGTGTGCCCGAATGCTAGTAGATATAATTTAAATGTATGTATTGAAAGCGACCCGAATAATTGATCATTAGCGTATTGCGTTCCCAATTATTGTACCAGCCAAGTATACCCCTCCGAATTATGAATTTATAATTAAGCGTATCCCTTATCTGTACTCGTACCGCATCCCGATTGTACTGCGAATTTGGTAACACTGGTCTGTAACGGCAAAAAAGGTTTCTGCTATTCCCACAGTTTGATCCACTTTGAAAATTTGTAGGCATCTATGGATCAATTTGGTAAATATTGGCACACAAATTGAGAACTATGGAGTATGAGTTGATTTCATCATTCGTAATATTCACGCTCTTCTCAAAATAAATTGCAATGTTCTGCAGCTTGGAGGTCCTGCTAAGGTTGCAGAAATTACAGGGAGACGAGGCATGCTTGTTAGGGCATCCAGTGGAAAAGGTGTCACATATCAGGCACGGAACACGTGAGTTCAGGCTTGATTCCCTCATGGTGTGTTTGATTTAATGTCAAGGTTGCTGAATTGCTTTCTTATCTTGCTTTAGAAAGGATGTGACTATGGAAATGGTCAATATGCATGAGAAACAATTGTTCATGGATGGTAAAAAACTAGTTGCTATCATTTCTGAGGCTGGATCAGCTGGTGTATCTTTGCAGGCAGATAGAAGGGCATTAAACCAGGTAAAGTAATTTCATGACAATGTTTACACTTTTATTGCTGGAAGTCTCTATATTGTTGAAAGTGAAGTTCCTCTACATTTTCTGCGTGGTTGCCCTTGAATTTCTTACTTGTAGCTAATGCTCCAACTTTATGTTTTGCTTCACCAACTGCTTTTTGAGTTGGCACCTAAATATGATTTTTAAGTACCCTTATGCCAGAGGAGAAGGGTGCACTTAACCCTTGAACTACCTTGGAGTGCTGATCGAGCGATTCAACAATTTGGAAGAACTCATCGATCAAATCAAGCTTCTGCACCAGAGTACAGGTAGATATGGAATCCAGTCTCCAATTATCATATCATCTGTGTAGTTAGCAGTAATTGTATCTTATATTATTTCTGATTTCTTAGTTGTTTGGTTTTGATTATCCCTCACAACAAGATCTGGATAGGAACAACATATTTGGAGGTTATGTTGTAATGATTTGCAGCTTGCAAGTATTTGCCCAAGATTTGAGATCAAGTTTAACACTTTCTAAATATGTGGAGAACTGATTTTATGAGCTCTTTTTAGCTTAGTATTTATGTTAAAATTTGCTAGTATTAATTAAAAGAGAAAATGGATGCATTTATGAGCTTGCGTCAGTATGCTTGCTATTTTCTTATCGAAAGAGAAAAACAATAATAAAAGATGACTTCAGATGGAATATTTGTATGAAACTTGATGTATTGCTGAATATACTAATGGAGAACATAAAAGTGAATGCTCAAGTGAAGTGTTATACATAAATTTATACTTTGTGGTGCTAGCACAATGGAAGCTTGTTAGGATAGTATTAGTTATAGGATGATGACTGGTCTCTGCAGTACTATGTAGCTACTTCGTCAAGGGAGATGCAAAAAACAAGTAAAGCACAATAAGTATTTGGTTTTACTTATTTGAAGTATTCTGTGCTTGTTGAGGCTGTGAGGGAATATCTGTTGACTTGTATATTTAAAGTTTATGAAAATAGATTGAATTGTGAAATGAATAGGATAGTCACCTTGAAATATTCGGGATAAGACATTTTAAAAAGTATGAACTCAAGCAAGATTACTCTATCCCAAAAGTCCAACCATCTCTGTACTACTTGAGAGCTTTTGAACGCATAACACCTTTTATCAAAATATCATAATTTGAGAGATGATAGAACTAGCCTTGTATGTAGATGACAGATTCCCTATTTCTGAACCAGCTTTATCTTGAGTATTTGTTTGACACTTGGTGACAAATAACTATATTTGAGATAATAATAAAAAATGATCATATAAGAAGGTGCAGTAAAATGATTTAGAGTAGAAGACACAGGAGAGAGTAATCATCTTAACTGATAAGTATATTTCTTAGACACTGTAGTCGGTATCCACATAACTACATTAAGCGTCAACATGTATACCTTACTACTAACATGACTTGATAATTGTTGGTTCTTATGGTTATCTCTTCTAGTAAAATATTTCTTATTTGTTAATTACATTTATAACTAGCAAGTTTACGTTACATCCATATGATAATAGATGGACTTGTTATAAAATATTTCTTGTATAAATTTTAATCTAACATATATATATTTACATGCTCTCGAGGTGTGTTTACTATTTTAAGAAATGGTCATGTCTGTTCTTATCTTATCCATGTCCCTAAAAAGTTTCATCTAATAAACCACCCCCCCCCCCCCCCCCCCAACCCCCCTTCTTTATTTTAGCTCGGTTGTTGATTCATACTAATATACTCTCTTCTTTGCCTATCAGGCTACTATTTAGTAATCTTGGCGGTGAACGCCGGTTTGCTTCAATAGTTGCCAAGAGATTAGAATCTCTTGGGGCATTAACACAGGGAGACCGACGGTAGGTTGGGTTTATAGTTGGTTGGAGGCACAAGTAAATTGGAAGGAAAATACTATTGTAAGACAGTTTTCTTACTGTTTTAATGCTGTTATTGGTGTGACAGTGCTGGACTATCTCTCAGTGCTTACAATTATGATAGTGCTTATGGAAAAAGGGCCCTTGAGAAGATGTACAGAGGAATTATGGAGCAGGTTTCAGTAACTCTGTTTTATGATAGTTTCACATTCATATAATATCTGCTACTCCCTCCTTTCTTGGCCGGTGATATCAGAGAGGAAATCTGTGAAATGGCTAATTCTTGGGTTTCAGGAGTCTCTTCCAGTTGTACCTCCAGGGTGTTCCTCTGAAAATCCAGATACTATACAAGATTTCATTGTCAAGGGAAAAGCTGCTCTTATTTCTGTTGGGATAGTCAGAGACACAGTTCTTGGTAATCTTTTGTTAGCATGATTGTTAACCTTAATTTGTTTCCAGTTCATGCTTCGATTTTTTTTATAACTGTATGTCATTTGTAGTGCAAAACGTTCCATTTATCATTTGACAACGTTTCATGCAACATACCTAATTGAATTATTTGTGATAGGTAATGAGGACTCTGGAAAGTTTTCTGGCCGTATAGTTGATTCAGACATGCATGATGTCGGTCGGTTCCTCAATAGGCTGTTAGGGCTACCACCTGAGATACAGAATATGTATGTAGTTTGTCGATTGATATGCTTCTGCTATTTGTTCCCAGCGTGTAACAAACATCAGCTTTTAAATACAGGCTCTTTGAGTTATTTGTCAGCATCCTTGATCTTCTCATTCAGAATGCACGCCTTGAAGGTCAATTTGACTCGGGCATAGTTGATATGAAAGCTAATATGATTGAACTACAAGGAACTCCAAAGGTTATGTTCCTGCTTTAGCACTTATCAGCTTCTATTTTTTTTTTGTGGCTAAATTTAAAATTTATTAAGAAGGAGCATATTACAATGGCTAAGGGGCATACCTTAGGACTATATTTTGAACATCATAAACATGTTCATGCTATAGTACAATTAAGATACTATTACAGCTGAGGAATATCCTAACAAGTGCTAAGTAAACCAAGTCGCAAAAATAGAATCCCTGGAAACAAGTTTGTGATATTTTATGGAGTGTAATCTACATTTGATTAGATCAATGATTTCTCTAGCTAGAATTCTGGCAGTTATTTTAGTGTTGTCAAAAGTTTTTGTAGTCCTCTCATTCCAGACCTTGTACACAGTAGTAGAGAGACATAAGGCAAGCTTACAACCATTGTAGTTGTGAAACTTTGCTAGTAAATCTTCCCAATTGGAAAGGGGTGGTTCCATTTGCAAGCTGTAAACACCTCAGTTAGAATGGAGTAGGAGTATTGACAGTCGAAGAAGATGTGAAAATCTTCATTAGAGTTCTCACACAACTTACAAAGAGGATCTATATCTCTGCCAAATCTTCTTAGGACATTTGTAGTGTACATCTTACCATGGAGTGCCGACCAAAATATAAAGGAGAATATTAGGACATGGAGTACCATGTAACAAGTTGAGTTCTATGTCTAATAGAGTCCCAAATGACTATAGCATTACCTTGAGATGGTAGCACTTGATTCCAAAGAATCTGATCCTTGTGAATGGGATTGATATGTCTAGAGAAATCAAATGAGTTTCGAAACCTGATCATATCATGATGTCTAGAAATTGGAAGACAGCATTCACCATTTTGCAACATAGATCCCACCACAGCGTTGTCACCAAACTGAGTATGAGATTTGATATGAGGAAATTGGGAAATAAGAGAAGAGCCCCATTGAACCAGGGATCATGCCACAAAGAGATATGTTGACCATTCCCTATGTTAAAGCTAAGAAACCGGCGAGCAGTGTGCCTAAGCTTAAGCACCTTCCTCCAAATCCAGGAAAAATCAGCAGGAATAGGAATGATCCACAAATGTTTATTCCATAAAGCCCATAAAGAAGTAGAGTTGAATTGTAAGTGCTTCCACAACTTGTGTAATATAAGGGCCCTATTCCAATCCTTCAAATTTTTCAATCCCATTCCCTAACCTCCTTTTGCCTTAGGTAAGGAGATCGTATTCCAAGCAACTTTGGAGCCATATTTAGCCAAACTAGAGCCTTTCCAAAGGAATTTACAAAGGATGCTTTGTATGGAAGATAGAACAGATTTAGAGAGAATAAAGTGGGATGACCAGAAAGTTTGGATAACAAAGAGAATGGAGTGTATAAGTTGAAGTCTACCAGCATAAGAAAGTGTTTGATTAACCTAGGAGGTTGCTCTAGCTGTAATCTTCTCAATATGAGGTAGACAATCATTCCTTGTAAGTTTTGAGGAAATAAAAGGGACCCCTAAAAATAGGAAGAGAGCCTATGGTAAAACCTAGAGTTGTGATAGTCTCAGATGATATATCATGAGGAACATTAGTAAGGAAGCATCGGCTTTTAGATGCATTAGGTTGGAGCCTAGAAAAAGTGGAAAACTGCTCAAGGCAATAGGCAATGATGAATAACTTGAACAGATTCGAAATCACCATAACAAAAGACGAGTAAATCATCAACAAAACAAAGATTAGTAATGTTACAAGGTTTAGTTCTCCAATGATGAGTAAAAGAAGGAGACAAGGAACCTTTGTTTAGAAGTATAGAAAGAAACTCCATAACTATAACAAAAAATTAAGGAGATAAGGGGTCACCTTGTCTTATACCCTTGACACTTTTGAAATAGCCACAGAGGGTACCGTTAACTTTCACAAAAAACATAGGTAGTGACACGGGCCTTAATCCAAGAGAGGAATTTGGCTGGAAATTAGAGAATAGCAAGCAAATCAAACAAAAATGACCATTTCACGTAATCAAATGTTTTTTAAAGATCAATTTTAAAAGCACATTTAGGAGGACCACTGGATTTGTGGTACCTCGTAAAAAGATCTTAAGCAAGCAAGATATTGTCACTAATCTGTCTACCAGGAATAAAACTAGATTGTAAGGGAGAAATGAGGGAAGGAAGAACTTTTTTCGATCTAGAGGCAATAATTTTGGAAATGCATTTGTAAGCAGTGTTACAACATGAGATGGGCCTGAATTCACTAATGTTAGAAGGATTAGAAACTTTAGGAATGAGAGCAAATGTTGTTGTATTAGTTTCCTTTAACATGTAGCTAGAGATAAAGAAATACTTCACTGCTTTTGTGAAATCCTCCCCAATGATGTCCCAAGAATGCAGAAAAAAATTAACATTAAAGCCATCAGGGCCAGAACTCTTATTTTCTTCATGGATTTCAAAGTATTAAGAATTTCCAAATTGGAGACATTTTGATCTAACATTGGAGCTTGTAAAGGAGTGATATGCTTATCCACAAGTTGTATAAACTCGTGATAACCAAGATAAACAAAAGAGTGAGGAGCACCAAGCAAGTTAGAGTAGTAATCTGCTGCTACATTCTTGACATTATCATGACCCTTTACAAAATTTCCATCACTATTGTGAATGGCTAGAATTTTGTTGCAATTCTAATGGCTTCTAGTTTTCTTTAAGAAGAAACTAGAGTTCTTGTCACCATGAGACAACAATTGAACTCTGGCTTTTTGTTTAAATAACTTCTCTTCTAATATAAGAGCCTTCCATAGAGTATGAGTAAGTTGCCTTTCTTTGACCCTTCAATCCTGGTCATGAAGATTACGAGCAAGTTGAAATTGAACATTATGATCATCTTGCCTTACCTTTTGAGAGTTAGAGAGCAAGTTTCCATGATTGGAGTTAAGAGCGACGAGCTTTTTTTAACATTTTGGAGCTTTTGGGCAAGAACATACATTGGGTAGCCAGTAACCTTATGAGATCATGCATTCTTAATAATGTCATCGCAAGCTTCAAGATCAAACATAAAATTGAAGAATTGAAAAGGATTCTTATAAGTAGAATATTTAATTCCAATGGTAAGTGCTAAAGGATTATGATAAGATAAACCCTTGGTAACAAATTAACCATAGCATTAGGCATTTGAAGAAACCAATGATCATTTTCAAGAGCTCTATCAAGTTTCTTGAATATGAAATTATGATCTTGGCTATTCCACCAGGTAAAGTAGGATCCAATTGCTCTAATATCATCAAGACCAGCAGCATCAATGAAAGATTTAAAGTCCTTCATTCCTTGATTCCAAGAGTCATCCTCTCCCCCCCCCCAAACAAAAAAAAATAAATCATTTTCAACAGGGCTTTTGATAACATTAAAATCACCAAGCAAACATTATTTTGGGGTGATGTTAGCTGCAAGAAGAAGATACTCCCAAAGCTTTTTCCTAAGATTAGCTTTTATTATAACCATAAATAAAGGAGAGAAAAAAATCATTAGTTGCAACAATCCCAACAAAAGCCTATTGGCAGTATTCTTGGCTTTAGCTTCCTTAATTATAGTTTTAACAATCCCAACAAAAGAAATATTGTTAGACATAAAAAATTCTTGAACATTAAAAATTCTCCGATACCAAATGATATGAACTTCACGGCACGAAATTGATGAAGTTGCCCAAGAATGTTCTAGACACAAGTTGAATAGGTGGAACCACGACTCGTTGCCTATATGGAGGCAAGAACCTTGGTACAAGGATGTTGATGTTGATTGGAACCAACTGCAATCCGCTGCTTATATATGAGTAGGAACCTTGGTATAAGTAAAAGACGCCACAACCAATGATGAAAGATTAGTTGATAAGTCGATGGTGAACGCCACGAAACACTTTGCTACGTTCACAGGCTCTCAAAAAACCAAAGAGAAGAACTCTCTTAAGAAATCACTTGATATTTTATTACTTAAATGAATTGTGTTTTACAATGATCAGCTATGCCCCTTATTTATACTAGTACAAGGGGCTTAAATATGGTAATAAAAACCCTGAAAGTGCTACCTTAGTGTTGCCCTAGTAGAAGGCTCTTGAATTACAATCAAAACAAATCATAACACCCCTGGAATCAAGTTATATTACCTAAATAAAAGGAAACTAAATCATTGGCATGCAAGCCTTACAAAATTAGCATTCTAGTAATAATTAAGAAGTATCTAGAATTCCTAACTAATTAAGGTTACTAAATAAAATTACAATCAGATTTAAATAAGGAAATAGAATCAACCAAGCAATCTTCTTCCATTCAATAGCTGATCTTGGAGCCTTATTAAGGAAACAAATCTTCACATAATCTTGATCATAAGAATCCAAATTGGGCTGCTCTTGCTGGAATCCGAATTGGGCTGAATTAAACTGCTGGTTTGCCAAAGTTTGGACATTGCTGTTATTAAATCCAGAGCTGAACTTGCTGCCTAGTTAGGGCTGCTATTGTAGCCGAGCTTAAGCCACAATGGGCTGCTGCAATTCCTTGTTTAAGGGCTGTTAGTGTGGCTAGTTGGGCTGCTTCCATGGGCTGTAATTGCCGTGCTACTAGCCCAATTGATTTCCTTGTTTTCCTTAGCTTCATTAGCCTCCTTATCTTGAATTGGATCATTAGCTTCCTCAATCGATGTAGCCTCGGCCAGGATCATATCATTTACCCCCCTGTTCCTCCTCTTGTATGAATTGATGTGGTCTGTACCTATCTTTGTTCTTCAGATCCTTGCTACCATCAACATTCTTGAGCTTGCCAAGAAGTGGATTGTGAATTGGTATGGTATCAAGATCAGAGTTAATACCAACATTAGCCTGAGCAATGGCATGAAAGGAGTTGGAAACCTTGGTAGTAGGATTAGTAGAATTGATCTTAGAAGTAGCCCTGCTACCTTTGGTGACAGCAGTCCAATTGTTGTCCTCAGGGAGAGGAGGAAGTTGTTCCTTCAAAAGGGAATCAGCAGGTATAGCAATCTCAGTACTAGAATTAAGCTCATTCATAATTGGAGTTTCCTTCAAAATTACAGCACTTGTGGGATTAGAGACCCCTTCTGCAGCAAAGGTGTTTGTCTCAGCCTTAGGAACCCATCTGAAATTTGCACTTGGGCATTTATAGAGAGAATGCCCAAATGTTTGACAAGAAAGACAAGCATGAGGCTTGTTTTGATACTCAACCCTCGCTTCAACCAAGTGTTCCTCCAAAGTGTCTTCATTCATGACAACAACTTTAAGAGATTCAGGAAATTTGCAGCAAAGATCAACCTCAATTCATATTCTAGCAAATGGCATGGGATCAAGATTAGAAGTCACCTTATCAGCAAATAAAGGCTTGCCAATGCCACTAGCAATATAGCTAAGACCTTCAGAGGTACAATAAGAGAGGAATGTTGTGAAGTTTTACCCACACAAGCACCTTGCAATTGTCAGCCTTAAAATTAGTACCTTCTTTCCAGGGTTTAAGAAGGAGCAGCTTGTTTGAGATATATCAGGGTCCAGATGCTAGAACATTATCACTATCCTCAGGAGTATCAAACTTGAAGATATAATGGCCAGATTCGTGAAGAAGAACTTTCTTTAAACCAAGGTTACCCCACTGTTTGCTAGGAAAACGTTCAAAAACTTTATAAGGTAAACAAGAGTTAAGAAAATGCCCAATGAGGCTGTACTTCCATAAGCTACTACCTTTGAGTAAAATATCAGGAGGCTGCTTGATAGTGATGGAAAGATCTTTAGCAATAGGAAGGAAAAAAGACGAGTTCAAATTGTTTTTAGGGACAGACATACCAACTACAGAACTCCAAGTCTTGGCACATGGGATTTGTACTTGTGCAGAATGAGGTGGAATCTCCACCCCCCCCCCCCCCCCCCCCCCCCCCTCCCCCTCCCTCCTGAAGTTCCTTTCCAGAAGTGGATCCAATAGCAAAAGTTGATAAGACATTATCCTTAAAAGGTAAGGCTTTAGCTGGCATTGCTGGAAAATCACATGGGGCAGCTGAAGAAAGTACAGCTACATCAGACTGGTTATTACCCACTGGTTTAAAGGGTACACCTTTGGAATGACTGGGATCTTCAATGGACAACCCATCTGCAGCACTAGCATTCAATCCATTTTTACCAAACTGGATTATCCGATCAGATTTGGTGATTAAATCATGCTCATTAACTAGGACCTTGGAGTTATTAAGGAATTTATTAACATCTGAGAGTGAGAGTCCTAGAGAGCTAATAAAAGCCATTAGATCTTGGTTCTTTCTCTCTTCAACTGCCTCAAGTCGATCTTTATGAGAGAAGTGCTGAGCAGCCTTAAATACTTGAGAAACATTCTCATTGTTGGAACAAGCACCATTAATGCCTTGCATAACAGATTCTTCAGAACTAGCATCTTTGATACTAGGAACACTATCAAGATCCATTAGCCTCTCCTGGGAGGATGTAAGCAACACGATCAATTTCATTAATTGAACCAAGAGGTGAAGCATTTGGAGAGACACTAAACACACCATAAATGTCCCTAGAATCAGAACTTTGAGTGTTTCCTGCAGAGAGGTGACCATGACTAACCATGTTGAAAGCAAACAGGAAGAGGAAAGGAGAAATGGAAAAAGCGAGAGAGATATTAGGAGATGAAGAAGAATAGAATAAGGAGAAAGAGAGAGTACAGGACAACAAACAGGAAGAAGACAGGAAGAGAGTTAGCTAGGTAGGGGTTAGAGAGAAGGCAGAGAAAATTTTCTAGAGAGAGAAACATGGCTGTCGTGATGTGTTCATCTATCACTTATCAGCTTCACATTTGCATGCATATTAACTTCCATTTTTTTGCAGAATGTTCATGTTGACCATTTGTCTGGGGCAACCACTGTACTATTTACTTTCACTTTGGATAGGGGTTTCACCTGGGAGGTATAATTCTTTCTCCTAGTGTCTTAAAGGTATTATTCGTTTAAGCAATTTCTTTTGTAACTTATGTATTTATATGTAGGCTGCAATGACTTTACTTGATGAGAAGCAGAAGGATCCATCTGCTTCATCTAGTAATGGATTCTACGAATCTAAGAGGGAATGGTTGGGAAGAAGACACTATCTTTTAGCATTTGAAGGGTATTAACTTGGATCTTTACGTTTTATCCTCTGGGAGTCCTTCATTAATGGCTTTATGAGTCACGTTATGTACATTTTGAATCTTATAGCAGTTATAGTCACCATAGTGACATTTATACTTCTCCATGAAAATTTGTTGAATTTGAGCCAATATATACTTTTTTGTATACTCATAATAGGTCCACTCCAAAATCTTTACATCAATTCCTTATAAGCAAGAAACAGACGATAATACTATGAGGCTTAAGTATATGGGAGGGTTGATTTAAGTTAGAACTCATTTGAACTTCTTAATTTCACTTCCTGGGATTCCTATACTTGGTTCAAGGGCATCAATTTGGCTGAGAAGCCAAGGATTGGTAAATCTTTTATCTCATCAGATTGGGAGTATTTTTCAGCCTTACCCAAAACTAGTTTGGTGTAAAAGGCTGTCGAGATTACTTGTTTAAGGCCACATGAAAGACTTCGGGATTACCTTTTGCTATCGCAGTTCCCTGTTTTGCATCTGTACTGTAGCTTTCAATTTTGACTGTTTAATTGTTCTCCAAGTTGTGTTGTATGCTTAATTCATTGCTAAAAACCTTTGAATGGGAAAAGCTTCTGGCTTGAACATTGTTTTCATTGTTAACTTCTGGATTGTGTTTCAGGTCTTCTGGAGTGTATAAAATTATCCGCCCTGCTGTTGGGGAGGCGGTCAGGTATTGAATATTATATTTTACTAAGCTCTTACCTGTTCCTTCTTTTTACAAGAACATCTGAAGTATTATGGGTTGCAGAGTCGAGGTGTATTCTGTTGTGGTATTAACAGGTAACTGATTTGTGATTCTCTTCTATCTTACAATTTCTAGGGAAATGCCTCTCTCAGAGCTAAAAGACAAGTACAGAAAAATTTCATCTTTAGAGAAGGCTCGTAGTTGCTGGGAGAACGAGTATCAAGTATCATCTAAACAGGTTAGAGAGACATGTGCCCTCTTACTATGATGTCACAGTAACGTTCTAAGTGGCTAATTCTTCTTGATTTTAATGCTCGACTGGATTGTAGTGTTGGTGTATACCGATTAAGGTATAAAAGAGTTGCTCCCTCCGTCTCATTTCATGTGTCATGTTTCAAATTTTGCAAATGACTAGGCTTCTGACTTGCTCCAACACCTCATCAGACCATAGGGTTTTTTGTTTTTTTTCTCCGTGTCCAGATTTTACATCAGATGCTAAAAGTATGTGGACAATCGTGAATTTAACCATAAAATTTGGTAGAGTTGCAAAAAGATTATAAATAATATCTACACACTCAGAAAAAGTATCTTGAATTAAACTTCTGTACCACTAATCAGAAAAATACTAATTAATATTACTACCTTCAGTTGTATTTGGTATGGGTTTTAAGATGTGTAGGGACATATTTATACATTATGATCATGACCAAAAGAGAGTCTGGGCCTTTGTGAGCATTGGCCAAACCTACTGGGCCTTCATTTATGCCGACCATGCCCAGTTCTTAATGGGTTCGGCAGTCCGCTGGATTTTATTTATTTTTCTTCTTTATCAAATCAATATTGAATAGTATGCCATGACACAGTAAATAAAAAATTGATCCAAATTTTTTATGCTTAAATATGTTTGTCATCTAAAGTTTACAATTTAAAAAGTATTATTCTCACCAAAATAGCACACTTTGTTGTTTGCTGTCAAACAGTGTTACATGAAATTATAAGTTAGGATGAAAGAAGATCCTCGGGATCATTGTATGGTACTGCCATCTACTAAATCAAATTTATTGTATATGAGTACACTCGGAGTTACTTTATCAAGCAAACATCAATGATAATTGGGTCTATCAATAATAAATGGATCTACGGGAGGTCGCCGGTCCCTGAAAAAGATTTTGCTTTGCGGTTTGTACCGGGCATGCACTTTTGTACCATTTTACATTTTATACAACTATGTATGCTCAAAGTAAACACAACCAAATCAGGGACTGCTGAGCCCTTGTTTCCTCATGTTAATCAATCTATCGTATTATATGGATCAAGTCTCTTGCTTGGGCCTTGGTATACTGATTTTGTGTTTTTTACTCTCATTTTTAACTTATGTTTCATTGGGAGGATGATAGCTAGATATTTACCATACAATTTTAACAAACTTTATTAAAATGCTATTTTACATAAAAATACAGAGAGATCTTACATTGATCTATGTAAATAAATATATATACCCACTCAATGAGGTTGTAAAGCTTATTTTTCCAGTTAAATGCATTTTCATCACTGAATTGAGGTCCCACTTACATATGTATCATTGAACTTATTTTTCATAATTCTCACCTCTATCTTGCAGTGCATGCACGGTCCCAATTGTAAGCTTGGTGACTACTGTACCACTGGCAGAAGACTACAAGAAGTAAATGTACTAGGTGGCCTAATCCTTCCTGTTTGGGGAACTATTGAGAAGGCCCTTGCCAAACAGGTAATTTCACCCATTTTGTACGTAACTTGTTTGTGTTAATTGCGTGCTAGGTTTTTTAGTTGACTGTAATCTAATTTTTGAAGCTGTTGAGTCATTGTTATGATTGAATTCACGTTTTGTAAATATAATTTTCATCTACTTGTTCTAATTGTTGTAACATGTGTTCAGAAAATAATAATAATAATAATAAGCATTTTCTTTAACCCCCGTCATTTTATGTTTTAATTGAAGGGTTAAGTCTTTTGTACTGTTACTTGTAGAGTTTGTCCGCTGCTTGTGGAATTCCACATCTTTTATTACATGATTGCTAGTTTTAATGTTATTTTACTTCTTATTTTCCTTTATATTCGTTTTTTTACATTATTGGTATTCATACTTCCCATGGTTCAAAACTCCTCACAAGCATATTGAAGCAAAGGGGTTTCTAGCGTACACCAAAGGGTAGCAGCTGCTGGTGCCTTCATCAAAGAAAATTAATAAATTATTGGCACTTGAATTGCTTCATAACTTTTATATTCATGATGTTCTAGAATCAAGTTTCATCATGCCAATAACATCAATCTCTGTTTTTTTATCTGAACCAATTTATGTCATCATATTTGTCATCTCCCTATTTATTTTCAATCTTGTCATGACTTGCTTTCCCAATGTTCTACCTTGAATGTTGGTTGCATACATTTTCTTCACTTTGTTGTGTTGGCAAAATCAGCATTTATTGGGGAACTTGACGATGTGTAGTGGAGGAGCTTTTCCACTTTTGGTGAGCTTTATCAAAAAAAATGTTATAAGGAAGAAAAGTAGTTATTTGCTAACGAGAATAGGATTATTTGAATATATCATTGTAAAAAATTATCAAAAAAAAAAAAAGAATATATCATTGTAAAAACAATTTAACTTTTCTACAGGTCCGCGAAAGCCATAGACGACTCCGTATTGTGCGTGTGGAGACAACTGCAGACAGCCAGCGAATTGTTGGGATACTTATCCCAAATGCTGTAGTTAATACCGTTTTTAAAGGTCTCTCTCTCTCTCTCTCTCTCTCTCTCTCTCAGTACACTATGTTAGCTATACTTTTTTAACATTTCATTGTACTAGAGTGTAATGTCAGCACTGTGTTTATTTGCTAGCACAGAATTTTCTCATGTTCCTATTGCATATATTTTTTTTGAATCATATACGTGGTTGAGCTAAATTCTTATGATGATTATTGCTGCTATATTATATACTAAGTTACAAATGTTTTACTATCTTAGGTTTCGACTTAGATTTGTAATTTGGGACCATAATTACCTTAATGAAGGTTACATGTAAAATCAGACTAATTCAGCTATGTTAACCTTTGTGCAGATTTGGCAAGGGTTCAAGATATTGATGATTAACACGTACTTAAAGCTCGAATCATCTTTTTCTTGAAAGTCTTTTTGGCCGAAAGTTGACATGAAATTAAAGCTGAGGTCATTTTCTTGGTGAATGATATGGCTGAAAGTTTTTACGTATTACCAGCTGGTTTGCACCCTTTAAGTTTGTCCTACCAAGATGTGGTGGCCTTGTGCTTGTGAAGCTGTTTTTTGCTCCGAGGGATGCAACCATTGCTCTGGAGTTGTGCAGTTTTATACAAACTGATTTAATTTTTGGGCTCCATTTTTTTAACTTTAATGTTTTTTGTAAATTATAGCCATTATCACCGAAGGAAATGGCAACTTACAAGTTGTACTGATTGAACTAAGCTTTTTATCTGTAACAATACATTGTCATCCAAATATTCATCTGAAATACAAATGCTTTCATTTTATTTTGAAAAAGCAAAAGAGAATACTAACCCTCCACACCACAGAAAACACTCGCAAAGACCTAAAAAAAATCATTATAGTTGCTTCATTAAACCATAATACTAGCACACAAAAGTCGACTCCACATGATGGTCACTGCAATATAGGACTAGACGTTGGGTGAAGCCCCGTCTCTTCAGCATTTCCCTTGCCTTAGAAACAAGCTCGTGATTAGTAACATTGCCACCTGTTTCATCAATTATGCACTGGATTGCATTACTGAGAGCCCCATAAGCTTCAGCAGCATTGCCAGAAGGGCTGGCATCGGCTGTTGTTTGGTTGGTTGGGAAGCCACTAATCAAAATGCCACTATCAGGTAGTGCCTTCTTATTGCTTACACCGGCATAAACCTCTTGCTTGCTGCCACCTCTGTTTCCATTGCAGGTTTTGCATAATCTTCATCATTTTCGTCAAGCTTCTACTTGAGAAACTCCTGGGCGAGGTTTCCCACCATCCCCATGAACCTGCCTCCATCTTCTCCGTCACCACTGCATTGAAGTTTGTCCACTTCATGAACTTTTTGACCTTGGTACTTGCATCCTCTCCAAAGACATCAAAAAGGGTCGGCCTCAACTTCCCAACGTCAATATCATCCTTACCCGTTTTTTGTTTTAGTATATCAATAAGGGTCGAATGAGGCAATGATCTGCTCTTCATGTATCCTTCATCCCCAAATCCCAAGTCACTTCTCACACACATTTTTCTTGCTGCCTGTGATGGGGGCGCAATCTGGATGGGAGGTGAATATCGCGAGACTCAAATGCATCATCCACAGTCTGATGCTAAAAGTTCTTGAACCCGAAACCTGACTCAAATGCATCATCCACAGTCTGATGCTAAAAGTTCTTTGAACCCGAAACCTGACCCTTGTTCTTCATCAGCCTACTTGGTGCTTTCCCCAATATGTTCTTCCACATCGTCAATTAGGCCACCACTGTGGCAACAATCTGATACGATTGTAATTTGGCAACCCTCAGGTACTTGGTCTACAAGCTCTCTGAAATCATCATCTGCACAAACACATTAACCCCATTGGTCTGTCAAAACATACATTGTGATTACCTCCACAGAATCATCTGTTCGTGCGTGCAGTCTAATTTTAGTAAAATTGTATATAGAGAATACTATTCCGTTACTGCATGTAGGACAAACATTGAATTTTTTCAAATTCAAAATTTATATGATTAATTTAGTTCTATACATTAATTATGATGAATGCAAACTATCTAAATTTGATCCAATATTTTGACGACCTTTTTTTTGTCAAAAATTGAAGTGAGCTCGTGCAATGCTTATTAGTGTTGGGCAAACTGAAATGGAAGAAAAAAATGGGAATTTCGAAGGGAAAAAACTACTCCACTTTTACAAGTTCTTTGTTGGGTGTCCCTCCTTAGTGCATGTGTGGGACCCAATAATGCATTCATTTTACTAGTTTTCGCCTCTTGCTTTGCACGTGACTTTTTGCTTTGGGATTGGTATTTAGTTTCTCTTGGAAGCTAAATGAGACAAGTCTCATTTTGTGGTGCTAAGTATTTATGAAGCAGAGAACAAAAACAGGGATCTGAAATCCATTTGTTGTTTCATTGTTTTTGGCTCATCTGGGTGCTACCATTCTTTCCTTCGTTTGTTTTCTGGCTTCTAGTATGCAAGCAAATCTTGGAAAAGGCTTTCTTTGGCAGTTTGCTCTCCAAAGTCAGCTGGATTTATGTTGATTTTGTGCAAGCTTTGGGGCTGATTTTTGCTCAGTTTTGGGGCTAATTCTATGCAGTTTGGGGCTATTTGTTTCATCCATTTGGTTCTTTATTTTGGTGAGGTCTTTCCTCTATATTTGTGTTATTTTGTTGGAATACACCTTAGGGTGTTTGTGAGATCTTTGTATCTCTTTGTAAACTCATTTGTAATACTTTGATGATAGTGAATTGGACTACGGTCCCGTGGATGTACCTCAATTTGAGAGAACCATGTAAAAATTGTTTGTTGTGTTAATCATTTGCTCATTACATATTTAGCTTATATTTTGATTTACACTTTGTGGGATAAATTTGTAAACCATTATCCCAACATTCTTTTCATAGTTGTGTTTGTAAATGACATTAGACATAGATTCATAGATTAATAAGTATAAGTAGATCTAAAGTTATAATTAGGTTAAAATAAAGAGATACCCGTGATAAGATTCATATATGTAGGGACGATGCACTCGTCACATCCGGTATTATCGTCCTCGCCGGAAGGCGGGTGCCGTGGCCGCTATAGTGAACAAACATGATATCGCCAGATCTGGCGGATCGGTCTAGACCGGAAAGCGCAAGTCGGATATTATGATTGGTGGAGTGGGTATCAAAGCCGACTCTGAGGAGGTGCAAAAGGGGCGACCACACAGTGCTCCCAAATTCGGAGGGCCCATGAATTTTTTTTATTTTTTTTAACTAAATACGATTTATTTTTTTTGTATATGTATACTTTAAAAAGAACTGGTTGTTATTTTAATTAATGATAAATTTTGATATAAATTGTACTTTATACATTGATGCTGATAAAAAAAAAATTATATGCGAAAGATGGCCCCTATTTTTTTTCTAACACAGGGCTTCCAAACTTTCAGGACCGGCCTGCTGGGTATAGGACTCGTTGGTGTCGGCAGTTCGTATATTTTCAAGGTTCCGACTTAGATTGTCAACTCTATGTTAGCTTTATCTTTCCCTAGAAAGCAAATATTTGCCAACTCATCTTGCAGGCATCATAAACACCTACAGAAAGCCAAGAAAAGTGTTATTCCTCCGCATTTGAACTAAAGGCCTATTTCAGAATCATTAAGGTCACGAGATTATGCACAAATTAAGTTATGAACTCGAAGATTAAAGTGTCCTATAAAAGTAGCAGAACACACTCATGTAAACTACGCAACTAATCCACATAAATCATGATGCCTTTTATTTCCATTAGAAAATAAGCTCAACATACCATTAATCATCAAACAATCCCTCAACGTCATCTCGTCAGAAATGTCACTGCCACCAGAGAATACATAATAATCATCGTAATCGGACACAATATCAATATCAGATAATCCAGAAGGGTACTCGATCTCCTTCAAATGATTCCCAATCATGAATTTCAGCATCAAATCCGTAGTCCTCAGTAGAGTCAAATGGGCGCCTCAGATGCTCGAAACATCTTTTTCCTAAATCAGCTCCTAGTTTAACATTGAAACACTGCGGCAGATCAAGAGATTCAAGATGATAAAAGTTATCAAGAGTGGCCAACAATCCAGCAGTTGTCATCTTATTTCCATAGAGTTGCAGGTGGCGTAATCCGGGCATGTTATCCGCAATAGCTAGAGCCTCTTCGTCACACTCGATTTTGTGGGTATCTATAACCTTGGTGGTTCAATTTGAATGACTTCAGCAGGGGATAGCAACAACAGGCAAATTCAATAGCTTGTTTTGAGATGCGGATGTAGTTCCTCCAACAATGGGAGTTTTTTAACCATTTCGCTCAAACCCTAATTTGAAATGCTACAGCAACATACAAGTCGTAGACGTCTCAGCTGACTCGATCTGTGAATATACTCCACAGGAAGCTGAAAAACCTCGGCATTTATTTGAATCCATTAACGTACGTGGTATCCATACCCGTAGAAACAGAAAAATAAATTGAAAAAATTGTTACAGTTAATGATAATATGATAATTATAAAAATATTATTATTTTTAATTTTTTTTTGTTTAAATCAGATCAATTTTGATAAAAAAAAATTGTTAAATTTTTTATTCATTTTTTTTCTTTTTTGTTTATTAAAAAACTCAAAAACATAATAATTGGACAATTCTAATTTTTTGTCTATTTTAAAACTCAGAAACATAGGATTAGCCTTTAACTTTTGAGAAGCTACATAAGTGTTATTTATTTTTCCTTTTAGATATAAAAATTAAGTATAAATACTTAAATACATTAAAAAAATTAGATGTTAAAATTATCTTTTTAGATACTTTTCAAATCAACTTCTCAATTATTAATGAAATATTTTTTTAATAAAATATCCTTTTCAATTGATAAATTGTACGACTATAATATATATATATATATATATATATATATAGACACACACACACACTCACATATCATATATTTAAAAAAACATATTGGATTGATTTACTATCGGTTAAATTAATGATTTAACCGATAAAGTCGATCCAAACTAACTCATACCCATTTTTTATAACTTTTTAAATATTTGTTTTGGTATCAAGATTTTTTCAAGTAAAATTAAACACCTTTTAGACATAATGGAATACAAGTTGATTATATTTTATTTTATCAAATAAGATATTCTAAAATCTTAATAATTAATAATATATTTATGTTGTCATTTTTTTATAACGGGTGACCCACCAACCTGATAAATTTTTTTGATTTGATGTGATCTAAATATGAAAACATCGACTCAGTTATTTTAAAAGATAATGTTGTTCACTTTCGTTGAATTTGATTAATTTTTTTACTGTTACTAACCATATGCATGTTATACGCGTATTTTTTTTGTTTTTACACCTTGACTAGTATTTATTTAATTTGACTTTTAAAATACATATAAATTACTTGTATACATTTCCCAAAATATGTGCATACTAATTCTTCAACATATAATATTAAAGAATAAAAAATGATTCTTATTAAAAAAAATTAAAATCTCCTCCTTTATTTCCATCTCATGAATACATATACAAAAAGTAAATGACGTGCAAATTATCAATCAATACCAAAGTATAATAAGATAAATAACGAGTCATTTTCTTTAGCTCGAATCAACTCAATAATTTAATGAAAGTTTTTTTTTTTTATTGATTTTTAGTTTGTACGTGTCATAAATTCATTAAAATGATTTCTCAATTTCATAAACTTATAACAACTTCTCAAATTCATAAATCAAATGTATTTTATTTCTTTTTTCTTATTCTTATTCTAATTAAAATAACATATTGTAATGACTTTATTTAAAACTAAACAAATTATTATTCTTATAAATATTGTCGCTTAAATATGTCATATTTAAAATTTATCTGATAAGTCATTTTTAAGTTTATTCATACTTTGCGCGAATTATTAAATTTGTAAGATAATTAAAGGTGACTCACATATTGATAAAGTCAATTATCATCACACACAAAATAATATGCAATTTCTCCAATCGTCCCACCCCCGATCAAAGGCTTCCTCAACTAAAAAATCGCAATTTCACTGCTCAAATCACAACCCACCATTCTAATCCCAACCAACATCTTCTTCACATCTTCATTTGTCTCTTTGCAGATAATATTGATTTTCAATTTCAAATGCTAGAATCAATCAATACAAGAAATCAAAAACCCTTGCCTCAAAATTTTAGTCACATCCAATTTGAGACAATAAAAATGATTGACTTTAGGGTTTGATGAATTTCTAAGGCTTGATTTCTTGTACTTATTATTTATTCATATAGTTGAGACATCTGTGACATTTTAAAATTCACAATTGATATAAATTTACTTAGTTTTAGTCCATACAATAATAAATATTATAAATCATCTAAAATGTATTATTTATTATTTTATAACTTATAAAAAATCATATCAATTATGAGTTTGAAAATATTTTAAAGTATTCAATACAATATCACGGTATTTTCCCATCAATTATATATACCTGCATGCTGATGCATGCGTAACACGAACTCAAATGAGAGAGACGGAGAGATGCCATAACTGAGAAATGAAAACAGCTAGCAAGGATGTTTAGGTGGTCGCTTGTTAGCTACAAATACATTGATTGACCCCTAATTAGTTATTATGTTTTCTGTCTTATGAAGAGAAATGAAGGTTTTTATCTTTAATCTCAATTTTGTTTATTTTCTACAACAAATTCATTAGCGTAGCGGCGTCAGCATGAAACTATGATGCTATCTCCAGAAGGAGAAGGTTAGACTTGCAGCGCTTGGCCCCTGCACCTCATGGTCTATCGAGAAAACTCAGATATTTCCGACAATTCAATTTTTATTGTTAGAAGAACAAAGCTATACGCATAAACACTGCAGCACGATTAAATGTATGTATTGTGCAAAGATGCCCATACAAGAAATTGGGATAAACACTTGGTAGTTTATGAAGTATTGAATTAAGACACCGTTTAGATGAGATAGAGACAATATAACACCACTTTCTGATGAAACTACTTGACCATACCCTTAGAGATGATTTCGATCAGAGCTTCTTAAGAGAGGCTTTCAAGTGCGGTTGAAGACTTACAACTCCAGTAGCCATCTCAACCTCATAAGTCAATTCTCCATTAACCAACTTAAATGTCCGAGTAATCTCTTTGACCTGTACAAAAGAAAGGGAGACGTGTACCTTTTCTTAGCTCCATTTGTCCAAAAATCAACTGTTACGTCTACATGCATATTTGTACCATGTGCATATGTAAAAGTGCTTTTTTTCTCCTAATGTGCATGTGGTGCTTGTGGAAAAGAGTCAGTTTCACCAAAAACCCTTAAATAGCTGTGACCCCTTATAGCCCAACATATCCCATTAAAAAAAATCCAAGTTGTTGTTGTACGAAGGATATCAGCAAAAACATGAAAAGTGTGATACACAATTAAACTGTATAACCAGAAATCAAAACGAGTGTGTGAAACAAGGACCAGGGTCAAGAAGCTATTCAAAAAAAAAAAACTCCCCAAGTAACTACTCCTATGTTTTCCTAAAACAGCCAATTAGACAAAAAGAATACCTAGACTCTGGTAGGATGTATTTCATCTCCCTGTCTAGCTATGTAGCATTAATAAAACCAATGAGAGCGGATCACAAGAAATGCCTTAATATTAGGATTACAATTAACATTTTGCAGTTCAAGAAAAGTTATATCAGATTCGAGAATTCCAAAAACAAAACTTATGAAGGGAAGATGTTATGCGAAAGGAGAATCAATTTGAGAAGTATTAAATACGAACATGCAAATACAGTATTTATGGAGATGTCAAGAAGCTCGGCCATCAAACGGAAATAGGATACTCCACTACACAAAAGAGAACATAACAATAGCTATAGGGTTGAGCATAAGATCTCTCGAGTGATAGCCTTAGAGGCCAAGAGTTCGATCCTCGTATGGCAAAAACATCCAGAATCACCTGATATCCATGGCTTGTGGGTTGCTGTGATTATACGGGTATGCAGTACAACTCTGCCTACAGGGTGGTGCATTCTTTGGACTAGTTCCTTGTCATCAAAAAAATACATACATATATTATAAGAATAGCTTCCTGCAACCTTTTTTCTAGACATTCATTGATCACACCACTTCTAATTCTATTGACACCCTAATCAGAAGAGGAATGGTTTTTGTTAGGCACAAAAGGTTTGGAAAAGAAGAAAGATACATTAGCCACAACATCCAATCACCTCCAACTTAAAAGAGTACAATGAAGTCTTCCCAAATTTAAGAATTGGAGGTCCACTGACAACCTCTCTACTTTGGATAGGAGAACACTCTAGTCCTGTGTTCATAGAACAAAATACTATGCAATTTATACATGTTGTCTTAGGTGCACGAGGAAGAGATCAAACCTCTCCAAATGACAACTCTCGCTTGTGGTTTCATACCATCAGATGAACATGCAACATGTAGTCCTTTCATTCACATATAATGAACCGCAGACACATAATAAACCTAACACCTGAGCCAAGCAGTACGATAACAAAAGTCTTAACTAATTCTTCAAGTCCTCCTAAAATTACCTTAAAAGTAGCACTACAGATGAAACAGTTTAACACGTATCAAATAATCTTAGCCTCTAATGACCAGATTATATTACCTTAGAAGCATTGCCGACGAGTTCACTTTGAAGCTTCACCACTTTCTCTTCTGCATTATATGTCCCTTTCTGGAAATGATACATGATAAAATAATTTTAACAAGAGTTTACCAAAATAAAAATAAAATAACATTATGAATACAGTAATACACAGTAGTAATAGTTGGATCAGAGAAACAAAGCTAATGAAAGGTTCAGATATGAAAACAGATGATAAGAACGCCACAAAACAAAAAATATCTCACTTACGCATGCTTCACCTGAAATTTGTGGCAGGAGAAATTGTTAAGTTATTTAATATTTATATCTTCCATAACTGACATGTGATATTGTGGGCAAAAAACCAAATATTAGTTTAATGTTAATGTTGAAAAATTATTTTAGACAATAAACAATTTAGTAATTAAAATTGTTTATTAAGGACCAAATAACTGTGTGTTTAATGCCTTAGACTCAAGGACTTCTTGGAACACAGAGACAATTGGTACAATGAAGATAACTAAACTAACACAATTCCAGTAACACGAGACTAAAAATTGTCTTTAACTACTACAATTCTAGTAACACAAGATTGAGAATTGTTTACAAAAATTAAAATTACACTACTCCTACCTTCTAAACCTCCTGACGATGCGCCAGACAGGTGATTAGTCCTACTCCCATAGTTATCAAGGCAACAAGTCGAGGCGAGGCGACAGTCGGGAGCTTAAGCGCTTAGGCGACAAAGCGCCCGACTAGTCGTCCGTAAGTCGACAAGTCGTTAACAATGTAAATTTTATTCCTATAAAATTACATATAATTTAACATTTATATGAATATTTATATATTTATATTTCTAATGATTTACCATATTCATGATGCAGGTTGTAGCATATCACCACACAACAAGGAGTGAAGAAGATCAAGTTAAAATGATAATTTTACTATAGTTGTAATTTTTTGAACTTGTATGATTGTATAACTTCAAATTATATAAATGGTGATACTTTTGTAATATTTAGTTTAATTAAATATAATTCTTAAATTTATGTTTAGTTTCTTAAGTTTTAACATTGTATATATAGAATACCATAATAAGTAAATAAGCATTGTTAAGATAAAGGTATAAACAAGCATATAATCATATCATAACATTAGACAACTATCTTAATAAGATAAAGACATTCATTGATACATTGTCAAAAACAAACATAATATAGAAATAAAAATGAAGTCCTAAAAACTCAGAATTTTTCAACTCAAAAGTCTCATTTTTTCATAATGAAAAGATCACTAAAGCTATCAAGCAAAATCATCAAAGATCAAATCATCGTTCTCTCTCCCAACAGTGGTATCATCACTCGAAACAGTAGTTACTCTTCAGCCATAATCATCATCTACATCCTCATCATCATTAGGAAGGCCTTCCTCCTCTTCTGCAACATCAGAATCAGAGTCATTTACAACTCTTATCGTCGGTTCCCTCGAAGTCGAAACACCACCACGCCGTGAGTAGACATTAGTAACATTACTCGCTCTACGAATATTGTGAACCTCAGTGGTATCGGATGCACCAACTGCTCTATCAACATCCTCCCATGTAAGATCATCTCCATGATGAACTACATCTTGCTCGGGTGCGATCCACTCATTACCCCAATCGAAATCCTCTAGGACTATTGGATCAAAATTTCTTCCAAGTTCACGCCTCTTCTGGAACCTATCAATAATTCGGCGATTGTATTGCACATACGCCAAATCATTTAACCGTTGATGCTCCAACCTATTTCTCTTCTTCGTATGAATCTAAAATTTATGTTTAAAAAAATATTAAGCAAATGAATATATAAAATATTTATAGATTTAGTCATGTACTAATTAATATTAAATACAAGATATTTAATTACTAAATACTTACAAACTCAAAAGTGTTCCAATTGCGTTCACAACCGGAAGAAGAACAACAAAAGCCGATAATTCGCTTTGCAAACTTTGTAAGCTCAATAGCAGAACCGCCAAAGGCATTCCACCAATCAACTACATTAGATATAAAAAATCATATATAGTATAAATTATAAAACTTAAAGTAAACTTTATAATTAATTTAAAATACTTACTAGGATTTTTTTTTCTTTCGTTGCCTAATCAACATGGGTTTAGAAAAGTCATCACAAGAAGATTTATAGTCATCGGCTAGGTCGCTTATTTTGTCTGTCAAAACTTGGTTGGGAACCATTTTTGAAAGAACGTCATTGAAGTTGTTACGTAACTTGTAAGCTAGACCAGATTGTTCATCCTCTTTGATGTCAAAATACTTCAATTTTCGCTCGATAATGTCGATCACTTTCTTGTATAGCCCTTGTTTGTTATTAAAGGCATCTTTGATCTTATTCTTTGCAAATTCCATCGCAGCAAGAATCTCAAGCATAGCTGGCCTCTTATCCGAATCCACAATCCTCAAGACAATAAGTAATGGTTGTGAGACTCTAATACAATCTTCAGCCACATGCCAAAAACTAGAAGAAATAATTGTATCATAAACTTTTTTCTCCGCCTCTATTGTTGACAATCTAGAATCTGTCCAATCATCGCTAATGAATAAATGTCTCAAAACATCCTTATGCTTACACAAGCTTTGAAGGGTTAGAAAAGATGTAGCAAATCGGGTGACTCTCGATCTCACAAGGTCCCTCCCATTTGTTTTGCTCCTTATCGCATCAAGAAGGCAATCATGTCTATAAATGAATGTTGTTATTTTTTTTGCCCTCCCAATTATAGACTTAAATTGCTTCAAATTGCCTATGTCCTCTAGCATAAGGTCTAGGCAATGGGCTGCACATGGTGTCCAGAACAAAGTAGGTCTCCTCCCCATTAAAATTTGGCCAGTTGCCTTATAATTGGAGGCATTGTCTGTCACTACTTGCACAACATTCTCAGCCCCAATCTCGTTGATCTTCTCATCAAGTAAATCTGCCAACATGCCTGCATCCTGAGATTGACTAGAAGCATCAACTGATCCCATAAAGTAAGTCCCTACAGGACTATTAACAAGAAAATTTATCAAGTGTCTTCCTCTCCTATTTGTCCATCCATTTGACATAAGAGTGCAGTCGTACTCCTTCTAAGAAGTTTTGTGCTTCACCTTCAGTTCCTCTGTTTTAGTCTTTGCCTTCCATAAAAGAGGAACTCTTAACTCGTGATACGAAGGAGGCTTCAAACCCGGCCCATATTGCCCGATAGACTCAACCATCACCTCAAAACTTCTTGCGTTCGCTGCATTAAAAGGGATGCCACACTCATAAAATCAGTTGGCAATGTGCATGTGAACTTTATCTTTCTCTTCCAGTGAGCGTAGACGATTCTCCAAAGTTGTTTGACTTGGACCTTTGCAATGTCTTTCGTTCACAACTTCTTCAGGAGATTTCCTCAATAGAGTTTCAACCATCTTTGGTTATGGTTGTGGCTTAGTGAATTGAAATGCAGTCTTCATCCTTTTAGATGTAGTCCCATAACTTGGAATAGCTGGAGAGGAAGTATGGGTAGGGTCGGAAGGAGTGGATGCATGGCTTGGAACATTAGATAACTGGATTTCTGCTATTTCGATAGTGTCATCAAATTGAATTGGCTTGTTCCTTTTGTTATTCATTATTGCTTAATGCATCTCTTTTGAAATTTCTGTTGTAGTTCAAGGACACTTGGAGACATCCCCATACCCACCGGTAAGATGTTGCTTGAATCTCTTGATTCCTCCATGAACTTTTTTCCCACAGAGTATGCATTGCACGAGATTTTTATCGCTCAATTCCGGCCAAAATCCATATTTCCACCCACGGATCCTTAGACTTGGCCTTTCTTTTAGGATCCTTACTTGGATCATAATCCTCCGCTCCCGAAGTTTCGGCCATTTAACTATCTGCAAAATATAATTTATAACTATATTATAAGCATAGTACAACAATGCATCAATCATCAATCATTGTTGTAGTCGTAGAATACTATATAGTCAAAAAAAAAAAACACATATTATATAATATTAACTATCTGCATAGCAATGCAGTCGCCAGTCATAAGACACATAAGTAAAAACATAACTCATAAATATATTAACTACATGTCTACATTACATTACATATATATATATATATATATATTATATTATATTAGGATACATTTAAATAATATATGTAATGTAGTTATAATTTAGGACTAGTGGGAGTCACTGCAACTGTTTATAATTTGGTGGTACTGGAGTAACTAGACTGATATATATATATATAACAGAGGCTCAGGGGTCACGGAGTCACGACTCAGGGGCTAGGGCAAAAAAAGGAGGAAGAAGAAGAAGAAGAAGGAAGAATTTGTACCTGAACTTGAAGTCGACGATCGGCGGTCGTAGATGATGGCGATGGTGAAGTCGAAGTCGGCGTCGGTAGTCACAGCCTCGCATAAGTCGCTCTCTCTGCCTCTCTTCAATTTCTGATTTCAGTCGTGCCTTTTGCTTTTCATCGCGAGATTTTTTAATTTTTTTTACCCATTCACTTTCGAGTCGAACCTTACTCGCTATGTGTAAGTCGCCCGCTTAGCTTACGAGTCGCCCATGTCGTCCTTGAGTCGTCCAAGGCGACGACTTCCCATCCTGAGCGGTCGCCTTTCTGCGTCTCCGCCAAGTCGTCCCATCGCCTTGTCCCTAAGCGTCGCCTTGACGCCTAAGCGTCGCCTAGGCGACGACTTGATAAGCCTGCCTACTCCTACGATAAAAACTCTTAAAAGAGTTGTTTTGATTTGTTGATGAAGAGTTCTTGATGTCCTTCTAATTCTAATATGGTTCCTTTATAATTTCTTTCCTTCTGGTGTAATTTCCAAACCTATGATTCCCTCAACTTCCTGAAATTGCCGATAGTGGGAATTAAGGAACATAACTGTTTCAGTTCTTAGCCGCTTCAATTTATCAACCACATGTCGTCATGGTATTGGTTTTGCAGTAAGGTCCATGATATCCTTAATAAATACCTGTTGGCTTTAAACAGCTTAAGGACGTATTAGTCTTTTCCCTTTTAATTATATTTTACCAATAATCTGGTAAAATATGGGTACTCAATACATGCTCCCTTTATTTAATACGATAAATGTGTTAATTTATCGCATTAAACAAGTTTGCCTTTATTTTGGCGCAAAAAAAAAAACTAAAATTTCAAACCACGTAACTGCTCAACTTCCCCACTACTCTCTCAAATCGTTTCATTATCCAATTTAGTAAAGGACTCATCACCTATAAATTGAGCCCTAAGGCTGGCACGTCTTCTTTTCTCCCCTAAATCTTCGTCTTCCCTAAATCGATCATAGGTCCGCTAGCGACAGAACACCATATGCCCCAACAAACCCTAGGTACTCCCTTGAATGGCTATCAAAGGTTTACCCTCAAGCAAACCTGGCGTATACCATACCTAACAGGCAGCCTTCAATCTACAGGCTTGACCCTAGTTTCAGCGATAATCCACCACCGTTGTTCGTTCAAGAATTCCCCATGTACAAAGGTATGCCTTTGTTAATAAATGGTAAAGGTATAACCTAGAAAGGTTGGTCTGAGACCAAGGGTTTGAGATATTGGCATGCGTCTTCACCCCCTTGAACAGAGTGGGTTGACATGATGGAACCCCACTTTGCCAATTAATGGCTAAAAGTTGGGATTTACGAGTGTATTAAACTCTCCAATTTCAATTTCGCGTTAGATAAGAACTCTATAACGCCATTCATTGCATGTTGGAGTGTGGGCTCTAACTCTTTTCTTCTGCCGCTTAGACCGATGTTGGTCACAGTGCTAGATATCTCTTTTCTCTTGGGCTTATTTCCTTCTGGTGTTAAGGTCTCTACTGTTATGGAGAAGCCAACACCTGCCAATGAGATCGGCAAGTGGTTTAAAGAGAACAGCAACCTCTCCCATACCAATTGCATTCTTACTTGCCAAAGCACCTTGCAAGGTAAGACCAGCTCGGATACCATAGAGCATGTAGGGGTTTTTTTGCTTTATTTCCTCAATAAATTTGTGTTTTGTGCCAATGCTCAAAGGATTTCCAAAGAGTAAATAAACTTGGCTTTAAACTTAGCTGAAGGAAATCGAAAGGTAGCTATGGCTCCTTATATAGTTGGCTTATTGTACAAAAGTTTAGGCAAGTTAATTGATAAGGGTATCTATGATACCATCGTCCAGTGTGGCTTCTTCAAGCCTAGATATACTTGTACTTTTAGCAATTGAAACCTACCGATATACTAGTAGGCTACTAGTCAATCCTCACTGTATGCCCCATAGACTCCTATCAAATGAGGTTCCTTCTAGGACATTGCTATATTGTCTTGCTTTCTCGGCAAACCTTACTATAAAGTACCAGGGCTTTAGGGAGACCTTTATGCCCTTCATTGATGCTGCTTTCTCAGACGTTATCCCCAAATGGATCTAATTTGTCTTATTTTGAGAATAAGCCTCTGTCGAGGGAAAAAGAAATTTAGAGGTTTCAGCGATGGGCTTCTTATTTGATTCCTAGACGTATACCCGTTAGAGGACAAATGGTTGTTTCCTACCAAATGCTATGTTGTTATGAGCCCTATCATCCTAGCTAACTAGCTCGACAACTCAGTTTTGTCCAAACCCTTCTTGCTCCTTCTCTGCTCAAATATTTGGAGGCGCAAAATAGGTTCACTATGGCTTTTAAGGCTCTGAAACCAAGTTATGAATTGCTTAGAGGATTATGCTGTTAGGAAGAGGCAATTCTTCCTATCGAAATGGGAGGATGTTAACTGCAGCCCCATTATCCACGAAGATCCTAGGTATGCATTGGTCATCTAATAATGCAGTAATATACAATTGCTTAATATACTTGGTCATCTTTAGTTTAGGTTTAGCAATAATAACAGATCATTTCATACCTTTCCCCAATGTATTAGAGCAAGGTTTGAGGGTTACCTCTTCGGGTTGGACTTGAACTGCGCATCTAAATTGTCTTCCACCACTTCCTCGACAGGTACCTGCTGCTCTTTTACTTTAAACACGACAGACAAAGGTATAACTGCATTTATTTTCACTAAAGGTAGACTTCCAAATTGCAATTGGCGAGCTTCTTTCTTTTTGTTTTCTTCTGAATCGAGTTAAACTACATTCTTTTCACTTGTTGTCGTTTGTTCTTCGACAATATCCTTAATTTCTTTTTCTAGTGATGAATCCTTGATCAATATTGGGATCTCCACTAATTCATAATCTGTTAACACTTCATCTTCCTGATCTTTTCTGTCGGCCAAGCATTGGCCTTTTCCTAATCTTTTACCGTAACGAATTCTCATCCATCTGCAATGGGTTCGATAGATTCTGTTATTACCCCTTGTCCTCTTCGAGGACATTAACCTCCCCTATGGCCACTTTGTCTTGTATGATCACTTTTTCTAATCTCAACAATGTATCAAATAACAGTAATTCATTTGAAGTCTATGAGGAATTCTCATCGGTGAAAACGACACCTTTTGACTGAGGTGTCTCTGTTACACTCACTTCACCGACCATGACTGAAGTTGATCCGTCCTCCATAGTCATCTCTCCATCTTCTAGGTCCATGGATGCTTGCCCACTATTTTCTTTAGTCTAATTCTTGACAGCCTTTCCAATTTCTTTTAATATAGCCTGTCAAATTAGTTCTTTATCTTTTGCCTTACTCCTTCCCGTAAGAGTGGTAAACTTTTCTTCCTACTTTGCCAGGTTCTTGAGAAGAGGCACGAGTGCCCAACATCTTCCTCATCATTGCCCCATATTTCCTTTGGGCCCTCCTTTTCTAAGTACGAGTCATCAGTTCATAGCTCGGTGGCTCAAGAAACTTAGGGTGTTGGACTTGGTGCCATCTCCCTGGTGGTACCAATCATTTTGGTGGTACAGGGTAACACTATTTGTTTCATCTGAGCCCTTTTGGCAGTTGGATGCCCCCTTGTGGGTATCTGGACCCTTTTCCTACACTCAGCACAAAACATTAGTACTGTTTATGGTCTATACGACTTGGCGAGGCAGGTGCCCTGTTGAGATGCTTCTGTTTTATTCTTGCCTTTCAGAGAAGCAAGATTAGCAGTTGTAATAGCTACCTTTGCAACCTCTGAAAAAGGTTGCCGATTCACCTTCGTGGCCTCATCCTGCTTATCAATAAATTGTAACAGACCTTTATTAAAATTATCTTGAATAATATTTCTAAAGTGCAAACAATTAACAGTAGAATGTCTAAAACATTGATGTTATTTACAGGAATCTTTTCCTTTAATTTCCTTTTTTGATAGACCATTTTTGCTATTCATAAATTTTATGAATTTTACCTTGATTAGGTAGTCCAAAATATCATTAGCATTTGAAACATCAAATGTGTATTGTCTCTTAGCCCCTTTTTATTTTATTTTTGTTAGGCATAACACTTAACATTTGACCAAACGTTTTAGTTTTTGACATAGGGTCGCATACAATGGGTTTTTTGCCTATTACAATGGCAACATCAATCTCAAGATTATCTAGTGAATGACCTTCATCGCCAGCTGTATTAACATTCTTACATAATTGTATGAGCAGTTTGCCAAGTAAGGCAGGGTCAATATCTAAATTAGCACAATAATTTAAAGTCATTATAATATGTTCCCATGAAAGAGTTCTTCCTTTGGTTTTCCTCTATCACTAGACTCTAAAATTTAGTGACTCTTGCTCTAAGTTCACAAATATCTCTAAATATATGGCCATCAAATTTCTTCCTAAATTCCAAATTTAAACCTCCCAAGGCCAAATCTGTAATTTGATATTCCCCTAATTGTACTGGGCATCTATTTTTTAATTTTTTAAACCTTTCTAGGAAGGATTCAACAGGTTCACATAGCCTTTGTTTTAATTTAGACAAATCTGCAATGGAAATCTCAAGTTTTGCCTTGTAGAATTGGGCATGAAACTGTTCTTCCAGATTCTGCCAAGAGTGTATTGAATTTGGTGGCAAGATGATGTACCATGTAAAGATTGTTCTAGTTAGTAAACTAAGGAACATTCTCAATTTCATAATACCATCATTGCCTAATTCACCGAACTGAAAGGTAAACCTCCCAATGTGTTCAATAGTTGACTGACCTTTCCCTGAGAAAAGAGTGAAGTCAAGCATTTTGAAGCTTATCCATTCAGGATGTGATTTCCTGTATGTTGGTCTGATAGGGTACCTCATGTTAGGCCCACATATTTCTAACAATTTCTACTACCTGATCCAACAGGTATATTAGGATTGTTAACAGGTCCCATGTTCACAAGTCCTGTGTTTATGTTTGGCTTTATGTTATTACCAGCTTGAGGTATATCCGGATGAACATATATTTGTTCTTCGAATAAAGGGTTATTAGTAGATCTTTCATTATCCGCCAAGGTTCCACCTTTGTTCAGAGTCTCTCCTTGGACCTAAAGGGGCAGCATTTGCCGGGGTTGCCCTGGGGTGATGTATTTGCCTAGAGGTATTGGACTCACCAGATCCATATATGGACCTAGGAGCAGTAATCCGGGGTGATTATGTAGCCACGAATAGTGAGTCATGTATACTAGTAAGGTTATCCAATAACCAGGCAAGGGTTCAGTAACTACCCTATTAGGTTGTGTAGACGTTCCTGTCATCTGTTGATAACACTAGTTGAATATTCATTCTTAAAATGTTCAAAATTTCATCAATTTTCTTATTTATAACATCCATGTATTCCTTTCTTAAGTCACGCATTTTTTTTCCCGTAAATTATATGAAGGAGTTTCTGGAGGACTGCTTACTTGGTTCAATTCTAAACTTGACCTCCTCTCCCTCTAGGTTGCTATTATCATTGTGGCGACGTACTATTGTTCACAACGATTCTAATTAATAGTTTCACTAGGTGTGCCAATTCACCGTGTGGGCAAAAAATCAAATATTAGTTTAACGTTAATGTTGTAAATTTATTTTAGATAATAAACAATTTAGTAATTAAAATTGTTTATTATGGACCAAAAAACTGTATGTTCGATACCTTAGACTCAAGGACTTCTCGGAACACAGAGACAATTGGTACAATGAAGATGACTAAACTAAGACAATTCCAGTAACACGGGACTGAAAATTGTCTTTAACTATTACAATTCTAGTAACATGAGAATGAGAATTGTTTACAGAGATTAAAATTACACTACTCCTACCTTCTAAACCACCTGGCGATACGCCCAGCAGGTGATTAGTCCTACTCCTATGATAAAAACTCTAAAAAGAGATGTGTTGATTTGTTGATAAAGATTTCTTGATGTCCCAATTTTGATACGGTCCCTTTATAATATCTTTCCTTCTGATAACTGGTGGTCTGGTGCAACTTCCATACCCATGATTCTCTCAACTTCCTGAAACTGACGATAATGAGAATTAAGGAACATAACTATTTCAGTTCTTAGCCGCTTCAATTTATCAGCCACGTGTCGTGATGGTATTGGTTTTGCACTAAGGTCCATGATACCCTTAATAAATAGTTGTTGGCTTTAAATAACTTAAGGACATTTTAGTCTTTTCCCTTTTAATTATATTTTACCAATAATATGGTAAAATATGGATACTCAACAAATATAAAAACTCTTTAATATTAACTATCAAGACCTAATCTATCTAAAATTTTATCTTGTTCTTTAACTTATTCCAGCATTAACAAAATTGGATAATCAATGAACAGAAGCAAGATGCTAGTGATCAGAAACTAATGCTAGTAAGTTTAAGGATATGAACTTCCTTACAAATTGATGGATTTAGTTCTTTGGGACGATATGTGGAACCAAATAGAAAATTAAGAGATGGGTTACGTTGATTTGTAACCCATGAGAAAAACTAGTCTTGATGTATGTCTAAGATAACTAGATCGTTTACGTCAATTAAAAGAAATTTGGATGAAGCACTGGTTTAATTAACTATAAATTAAGCACAATAATCCAGCTATAACTATAAGATATACCAAAGTTCCATCGACATTCCATGGTTTATATGATGCAAGTTATGCTGTAAATTTTGACAAGTGGATCTCTATTATGCATTAAGGCTTCAACTCTTTTCCTTTAAAAACTGGTTTTCTTGTAAGTTTGTTTACATATATGTGTGAATATTTAATGGAGGCAACCCACAGACACTACTCTCTTCACGTTTTTATGTATGATGTCATGCAGCTATTCTCCTATTTGCCATAAACTGTTGGTGAGTGGGTTCGTTTAGTACGTATAATGGGTTTTCGAGTCGTACAATAAAGGAAAAGGAAAATCTTGTTTAAACTCTACTATTTTGACAAATAGTGCAGGATTTATGTTTCCAACTTGACCAATGGTGCTTCATGATTTGGGCTAATTATATAAATATAGTTTTCCATTTTATGTGGCTATGATTGCTACATATATCCATGTCACTTGTGTTAGCAATTAGCATGAGAATTGGAATAGTGGTTCTTGCTAAGGAATTGTATTGAATTAAGCAATCTGACTTGGTTTGAAACCTTCTTTAAGAGAATGACAGATTAAAGGGTTTCATATGAAATTGGGTTGTGGAAGTATTATCCAGAGCTATCATCATTTTGCACAAAAGGAAAATAGAGCTATTATCACTAAAATGTAAACCCAAAAGCAAGTGTAATATAATGAGGTGTATAAGAGTGAAAGAGCAAGTAGATAACAAGGGCAAAAGGAGAAAAGTAATTAACTAATTTTTTCAACAAAAAAAAATGAACCTGAACTTCAACAAGACCAGTGCTCTGAGAAATGACAACTTCAATAGTTCCGTCCGGTTTGGGCCTCCAGTAGCCACTCTCGGCGTGCATAGGCTCCCCGGAGTTCAAATTCCATGTCTTTTGTGAATAAATTATGACAGGCTTTTCCCTCAAAAACACAAAATCAATTTAATCAAAAATAGGAAGAACTAAAAATTGCAATGCTGATAAAGTTAGAAGCGACAAAGAGATAGAGACCTTGTTGCCGGGGTGAGAAAATTGGAGCTCTTCGCCATAAGTGAAGGAGGAGATGGTGGGAAAACCGCCCTCCCCTTGACCTTTCCAGGTTCCCAATAAGTATGAAAGTGGTGCAACCACCGGGTGCACTGCTCCTCCTCCTCCTGCCGCCGCCGCCATTTCTCTCTAATCCTGCTTTCGTTTCCCTCTCCAATCAGTTGGAGTATTAAAAAAATAATTAAGTTTTTCTCTGGTTTTATCTCCCAATCCGTTTTGGGTAAGGTGGATTTACGAGGAGTCCAAAAGCGTCGACTGTAAACCTGGCAAATTGGCGGTTTAGTCTAAGAGGATCTTCGGGAGCTAGTTATAATTTCGTCAACTTAATTTATAAGTCATTTGCAGACATGTTCGATAATCACTTAAATTAGAACTTATAAATTAATTTATTAATTAAAAAAATAAATAATATTTTGGAACTTATTAAAAACGACTAATAAAACATTTTTAATAAGTTGGTCAACTTTTATAAAATGATATTTATGCCTTTTTTTATTTTATTAATATTCTTTTTATTAATATATTTTTTAATAATCTTTATATTTTATTTTAACTTATAAATCATTATTAACATAACACATTTACTTATAAAAAACTTAAATTTTAACTTATAAGACAAAGTGATACCGAACACTTGTATTTAAATTTTAACTTTAAATCATTTTAAAATAAGTTATTCCTGAACATGCCTTAAATGGGTTGGCTTTTAGGTTACAAGAGAAGAATAATTACAAAAATCCCTCAAAGTTCTACGAATTTTCATTTTTAGTTTTAAAGTATTAATTTTTTAATAGTATTTCTTTAAGTTTAATTTTTTTTTAAAAAGCTCTTCTTTTTTAATATATTAGCTCGTGACCTCGTGCAAAACACAAGTTTTATTTTAAATTTATTATATTATTTATACTTTTTGTATTATCGTATACTAATATATTAATAATAATATATTAATATTGTGTACATTGATTTTTATAAATAAAAAAATTATTCCCTTCTAAAATAAATTACAAGAATTAATATTTCCACGAGTTAATTTGATATTTTTATAAGATCAAATGAAAATCACTTGTAAAAATATCCAATTAACTTATAAAAATTTTAATTCCCTATATTATTCAACTAATAATGTATACTTCGTTATTGATAAAAAAAAAATATATATATATTTAAATATTTACAATAATATAAATGATAGTAAAAGTTCCATATAATAGTGTTCCATTATACATATTCTAATAGTTGACCTGTATTAAAAAAAAATAGTTGTACATTTATCTTGGAATTTCAGCCCAAAGTTATAAGATGTTTTTATTATCCATCTTTACATCAATATGTTAATTAAAGTAACAAAAAATGGGTATTACTGCCTCTACACATCTTAAAACTAAATAATATCAGCCTACATTAATAGATCACATGATAGATGCATAATCATAACAAACTAAGGTATCATGACTGGCCACACATTATAAGTTTTAGAATTGAGGGATTATTTTTTTAAAATTTTAGAGTTAAAAAACAACTCTGTGCTATTTATTATATTAACGGTATATCTCGTGCAAAGCACGAGTCTTATTCTTGATTTTTAAATTTTAAATATATTTTTTATTAATTTTTTTAATAAAATAAGTAATATCACTTTTAATTTAACAACTATTTTGTTTTTGCATGCTAATAATTTGAAGTTTTTTCAAAATTTATTAATTATTTATTTATTTTAAATGATAATTTTTTATTTTTTAAAAAAATATATATTTTTTAAGTTAATTCTTTGTACATATTTTTTTATGTTTAGATTTTTTAATAATTTTTTAGCTATCTATGTTCAAATTTTTTATTTTGAAATAAAAATAAATCGTACTAATAATTATGCATTAAACATGAACTTTTTTTGACCTTCAATTTAAAATATTTTTAGATCTTTTTCGTGCAATTAGCCTGCAAGCAATGTAATATATTACAATAAAATATTTTATTTAACAATATAAATTCAATTATATACTATATAAATACCATGCTTTATTTTTAACAATAAATTATGCAACGGTGGTGATAAACTCATTAAATACTATAACATACCAAGTTATTTTAAGGGTGGTAGACGGGGAGATTGATGATTATCGAGGTATTTTATTACAAATAAAATTGATTCCATGATTATATATATATATATATATATATATATATATATATATATATATATATACGTGTGTGTGTGTGTGTGTGTGTGTGTGTGTAATATCCCATATATTTTCAAGATTTTAAATAATATCTTAATTGATTTTATTAAAGGCTAAGGTTTAAAACCTAGAATGTGAGAAGTAAGATGTGTAGAAAATGGGTAAACATTTTTTTTTAACATAATTGATTTGTTAGAAATTAAATGTGAGAATATTGTATTGATGCATGTAGAGAATTTGTTAAGGAAATAAATTCAATTGAAAAGTGAAGGTGGACATATATATGTATATACCTAAAGTGAGCTTGTTAGCCAAGTAAGAGGATGAGTAAGTTAATACTCAATTAAGCTAATAAATTAATTAGTTTAATTAAGAAGCAAGAAGGAAAGTCGTGAAATATAATTACTTAGGTTAATTATATTAGTTATGAGTTGAAGTTGTGAAAAAGCTAGGATGATTGTCTAGGATGACAATAATGTGAAGTGATTAGTTAAGTAATTAACTTAATTAATAAGTTTATGTATAGAATTCCAAAGTGATTAAAACAAGCCCAATATGTTAATTATTGTAAGTCTTGTTGGTAATTATAGAGAGGTCCAAATAAATTATGGATTAAAGCCTCATGGAGAGTCCAAGTAATTTAATTACTACTAGTGGACTAGCCCAAAAAAATTATATGTGTTAGCCCAATATGGGAATACTTGTATGAAGATGGATAAGTTAATTGAGTAACCCAATGTATGAATAACTACATGGGTATGGGTAATTAAATTATAAACCCAAGTTGATGATAAAAGATAGTAAATTTAATCAAGTCAAAGTACTTGTATTAATGTGTTTTAGAATTTTGAAAATTAGCACTACCGCCGCAGCGGTAGGTTTCACCGCCGCAGCGGTGAAACTCTCTGGAAAGTAAAATTTGAACTACCGCCGCAGCGGTAGTAATCACCGCCGCAGCGGTGGAGCAGAATGTTTGAAAATTAATAAGTTATTTAATTCAAATTAAAATGTTTGTATGTATGAGCATTATTAGGGTTTTAATAAATTAAACCCAAGTTATGTTAAGTGTTAGTGTTTTATAAACTAACTCAATTAGAGGTCCAATAGACTTATAGATAGCAAGTCTAATTGGATTATGTAATTAGATTAGTGTGAGCTAATTTGATTATATTATAAGTCCAAATGAGGTTTTGAACTAGGTCTAATAAATTAACCTAGTAGTTCTGGTAATTAATTTAACATTGATTCAAGTTATAATTAATCAAGCACAATGCTTGTTTTAATTAAATGTAACATAGGGTATTTAAAGTTAGCCCAATGTAACAAATAAATTGAGCCCAAACAAATTAAATGATGAGCCCAATAGATTTAATTCATAAGTCCATTGTGGAGCCCAAATGATAGTCAAAATTGGTCAACATTTATATATATAAGTATATATATATATAGATGTATATATGCATAATAAAGGTAATAAAAATAAAGCAAAAATGGGGGATTAATCCCATTTTGCTGAGATTTGGGGGCCCCACTTGGTGGCTTGTGCATCTATGTTGCTTATATGTCACTCAATTGGTTGCTTCTTTTACTAGCATGGATAAATTGCAAGCAACATGTCAATCAAGTAGTCATTCAAAGAAATAGTAAGCATGCTTAGGATCACTAATTAACTAGTGTTGGTTGATTAGTAGCTTAATTGGGAGGATCCTAGAGTTCTATAAATAGAAATCACCAACACATGAGCAATGTTGGTCATTTCTATGTTTGGTAGTATTTTTAGAGAGAGGAAGAAATTCTAGAGAGAAGGGAGAGCATTGTTGGAGATTTCATCCAAAGGAAAATGCTAGAGGATGGTTAATGAGGAGTCACAAGCCAAGATCATGTCAAGAGAAAGGAGAGCATCCATGTATAAAAGGTTAAAAAGTGTTTTAAACCCTCTTTAGTTCATTTTTATAGTTTAGATATGATTTAAACGGTTAAAATGTATTTTTAACCGATCAAAAGTTATTTTGATGCTCTAGAACTATAAAACTATGATATATAGGTATATTCATGGTTCGGTATATTTATCTCATGAATTTGTATGAGTGGTATGCAAAGAATTGAAGAAAAGTTCATTTTGTGAGTTACCGGTAAAACCTAGACGGTTAGATCTTAAATTTATTGTCAAGATGTTTTCAAAAATATGATTGAATCATGAAATATTGTAAAACAAGAAGTTATAAAGACAACAACACTTAGTTGGTGTCATTTGGATGTGTAGAGTTCCTTTTATTCAAGTTTGAACCTATAGACTCAACGATTTGTGAAGTTAGTTTTCACTTTCTCATTGTGAGCCGTTTTTAGTCCAGTTCCGTTTGGAATTTGGATTTGTGATACAAAGAGAAATTGTAGAGGGGGAAATTCTGATGAGAATGGACTCAAGAATCACCCCAAAATGTTTCCGTATGAGGAAGTTATGGCTGTCGGAGCGTCGGAGGGTCGGGCAGTCCCCAAACTAGGGTTTCGGAAATTATGTACCACCGCCGCAGCGGTGAAAACCACCGCCGCAGCGGTGAAACATTCTGCCAGTGACCAGTTTTAGTGGTCCGGGTCGGGTCGGGTCGGGTCGGTCCGGGATGAGTTTTTAATGAAAATTTAAGTTGAAATACATGTAAAATGAGTGTGTTTCAATACTAAACCATATATGTAAAGTTTATTAGTAACTTAATGGTATCCAAATGTATAAAATAAAGACTAAAGTTAACACAATTAAAAAGTTAAATATTGGTAATATTTGAAGAATATTAAAATATTATTAAATGATGAATAATATTAGTATAAGATTAAAAGGTTATTAAATGTGTAATAACATTTATATATGATGAAAATGTTCTTAAATAATTAATGACATTATTAAATAAGTAAAATATTATTAAATGGTTAATAATATTAATAAGTGATTAAAATATTATTAAATGGTTAATAATATTAATAAGTGATTAAAATATTATTAAATGGTTAATAATATTAAGAAGTGATTAAAATATTATTAAATGGTTAATAATATTAATAAGTGAATAAAATATTATTAAATGGTTAATAATATTAAGAAGTGATTAAAATATTATTAAATGGTTAATAATATTAAGAAGTGATTAAAATATTATTAAATGGTTAATAATATTAATAAGTGATTAAAATATTATTAAATGGTTAATAATATTAATAAGTGATTAAAATATTATTAAATGGTTAATAATATTTAAACGTAGTTGTATATTATCAAAGGTAGATAATATTTTGAGGTATTTGGTACATTATTAATGTCCAAATCATTAAGTTATGTAAAAGAAGAAAGTTTAATTGAATTAAACAAATGTAAATAGTCCATTTGTGACTAATTTAGACAACTTATTAAAAGTGTGTCGTACAAAGATTGTACAATGAAAGCGTACGCTGGTTAAGCATGCCTGATATGTCCAAACTGTATTTGGGCTAGGATTTTTGTCCGGAACTTAAATGTTCATTTGTCGGACAACTAAAGAGTTAATAATTTGAAGTTAAGGTCTTAAGTTAAGACTAATTAATAGTCCTGGTAGCTAATGATTATGTCAATTCTATATATAAATTGTAGGTTGAACAAGAGACGCAACTAAGCGTAGATGGTAGAAGCTGCCAGGCAAGTTTTTCAGAACTTGCTCCTATGTGTATTAACATGCTGCCATGTGATATTTAATTGTTGATAAGATAATCTAATGATGATTTTGTGATATGTGAAATGCATGAAGTATGATTACATGAAAAATATGTACAAGAATAAAGCAGGATTTGCTAAATGCTAGTTGGTTATTATATGAAATGCCTGAGAAGCATGATGTAAGTATAAAATGCATAGTATGTTTAAAATGTGAAGCATGCAATGTGTTATGTGTAATTGTTAAACTTGCTGAGCCGTCGTGCTCACTCTTGCTTAAAACCAACATTTTCAGATTGTACAAGTATTTGAAGTCTTGATAAGGATCAAGAAACAGGAATGCATATTATACTCACTGAAGGTCTAGCACGACCACTGTAGATATCAGTCCGAATTAGACAGGTAAATGATTGTGTAGTATAAGACTTTAGTTGGTATGTATTATGAGTCTTAGATACTCAAATTGATTGTAATAGAATGTCGTATCATGTATGATATTGAGACATACTAGGAATGTATAAAGATTTTGATTCTGGAATAGAAAGAGATGTTGTGAAATTGTAAATAAATGATTATTTAGCAATTATAATATTGTTGTAATTCATGAACAATAAGGAAAAAGTTGTACTCGTGTTGAACCGAGTTCGAGGTTCGAGGGACCCTGTAAGACCCCGAATTTTATGAAATACAAAATTTAATTTTTCTTCATATATATATTTTTTTTGAAACAGTAAGTGGTTAAATCGATAAAGTTAAAAGTTAAGGATGTTATGTGCAAATTTTATTTTGTCGGACAATATTCGCTTTGTCGGGGAATATTCTTTTGGTCGGGGAATATTCGTTTGGTTCGACGGCGCCGAAATAACAAATTATTGGTGGACCCCACATCGGAATATTTGTCGGATATAGAAAACGACAGAAATAACATTTTTAAATAAAAATAGTCAACGGAACTGTTAAAATACCGGTGATAAAAGAATAGTAGCATACGATAGTTATTGGTATTTTCTGTAGCACTCGGTACTCTACAGTAACACACGGTATTGCATAGTGTCTCATATTTTTGGTCTGATAATTGACACCGTAACTGTTACGCATCATTTCATCGATAATTGTCACTGCATAATATTTTATATTATCAATTCAATAATTGTTGTTACACAGTATTTTGCATTATTGATTTAATAATTGTCATTACACTGTATTTTATATCATTGAGTCAATAATTGTTGTTGTACTTTTTTAAATTATTGAACCTAATAATTGTCACAGTAACATATGCACAGTAATTCACATTATTGAATCAATAATTGTCATTACACAGTAACGTATGCTTTATTTTACATTATTGTTATCTCTATTATGATGTTATTTAAACAGTTGTATTTCATTAATTTATTGACTTGATTTCCTAAAAAGAGAAGCGAGTGGACATTATAGTCTGCATTATTCTTCTAATAGATTGCTCATTCCGCTGCTATTATTGATCTGAATGTTATTCAAGAATTTAACTGCAGTTTTTGATATAAACATTGTAGTCTATTGTATTCTATCAAGAACTCAACTGTTGAAGGCTAATGATAATTTATTCGTCATTATCTTAGTTAAGATATTTCTTAGTGAGCTATTTGAGGTCACCCTTTTTTTTTGTTCCATTGTTTTTCAACAGGAGATGAGAACGTAGCTGAGTCTAGCCGGGGGATGGAGTGAGAGTCCGAGGGATAGCTATAGTAGTCTTCACGTGTTGTAAAATATGGTGACAATAATAGTGAAGACTTAGTTGTGCATTATTATACACTGTATTGTTGAACGTTGTACTACTTTGTAATGATTTTGTTGTAGTCTTTTGACAACTCAAGTTTGGGTTGTGTGGGCCCAGATTTGGGGGTGTCACAATTATCATCTCTAACAACTCTAGATCCCAACAAGCATGACTAAATACAAACTCAGATCTGCCATCTCACACCAAATAGATCCCAAAAAATCAGATCTAGGTGCCATAATTGCAAATCAAAAAATCTTAAGTACATATGTTGACTCCACAAATCAAGATCTGGATTTAGAAATTTTTTGTTTCTGAAAGACAAATTTTCACCTTCAAAATCAAATATGTTTAGGATCTCAGAATACATATATCCATCCATCCATACATATAGATCTCATAATATAAATACACTAGATTTGAGAAAGAAAAGGAGAAAAAGATGAACAATGCTCGATTTAAACCCACGAATTGGGCCCGCAAATCGTTGCCGAAAATGGAGACTAAGCCCATTTTGGTGATTACAACGTGCTTTTTCGAATCTTTCTCCCACTTGAGGGCGGAATTGGTGGATGAAGCAGTGCATCAGCTGCTTGGCATTGGAAATGGCGGCACTGGAGATTTTGCAAAGTAGGTCTAGTAGGGAGGGTTGACGTTGGGAAGATTGAAAAGCTTGCATGGTGAAGATATATAGAGAGAAAATTATAGATATATATAGAGAAAATGGCGGAGCTGATGGATGGAAGTGAGGAAGGAGATTTTATGATTCCTCTGTTCACTCATTTTGGTATCATCAAGTAATTATATCAAGGCTAAATGTGTAAATTACATATTTTTTTTATAAATACAAATCAACATGTCATTAACATTTGATTTTTTTTTCAGTGCCACGTAGAATACCTTTAACGCCTGCTAAATTATTTTAATGGAATGACCCAATTAATAAATTTTAGAAAGTACAATAATCCAATTTTATTTTTTAAAAGTTTAGTGACCAAATTCTTAACATAGGATAATCACAGTGGGTAATCCTTTGTTTTGTCGAAAAAATAGTGTAACATAATCACACCATCAACGTCAGTGGCTTAAAAGAGCCGCTTTATAATGTAGATTTAGTAAATTATTAAAAAATTTATAAATTTTAATATTTTTGATATTTTAAAAGAGAAATAAAACCTAACAAACACACTGCCAAAGTAAGGATGACAATTTATTCTATCCACACACTATCCCGAAAAGGGGCGTTGATTTAGATTCTAACTATAGATGGGGTCACGGTGGAATGTTATTTATGGGGATGAGAGGGAATGATATTTGCTTCTCCCGACTTGTACCTGATCTCGAATATTTTTATATTAATTAAATTAATATTTATATTATTATATATTATATAATTAAAATATATATTCTCGTATGTGTATATATTTATTATTATTTTAATTTTATCATATATATGCTAAAATATAATTTATGTGACACCCCCAAATCTAGGCCCACACAGCCCAAACTTGAGTTATCAAAAGACTACAAGAAAATTATTACAAAGTAGTACAACGTTCAACAGTACAGTGTATAATAATACACAACTAAGTCTTCACTATTATTATCACACTTATTTTACAACACGTGAAGACTATAATAGTTATCCCTCGGACTCTCACTCCAATTCCCGGCCAGACCCAACTACGTTCTCATTTCCTGTTGAAAAACAATGGAACAAAAGAAATGGTGAGCTCAAATAGCCCAGTAAGAAATATCATGACTAAAATAATGACGAATAAATTATCATTAGCCTTCAACAGTTGAGTTCTTGATAGAATACAATAGACTACAAGGTTTATATCAAAAACTGCAGTTAAATTCTTGAACAATGTTCATATCAAAAATAGCAGCGGAATGAGCAATCTATTAGAAGAATAATGCAGACTATAATATCCACTCGCTTCTCTTTTTGGTAAAAATATCATCAACTTTTATCATCTGAAATACCATTAGTCATGATAATAAAAATTCACAGTTCCTGGTCATAATCATGCAAATCAACAGTTCATCTTTGCACAACGGGCCAAAAATATTCAATATAGCACCAGCGGTCATGATTATACCAGATTCAGCCTTTGGTCATAATCATACCAAACAACAGTTCATCTATGCACTACGGGCCAAAGAGAACTTTCACCACGTGCCATAAAAGACACCGAACAGATGTATCGCCTTTAACCTAACATCTGTTCAACAATTATATCGCATCTGTGCCCCCGACCACAGATATTCACAACAATTTGATTTTTGAAGATTAATACAAATAACAGTGATACGAATGATGAACAAAAGAAACAGGATAAACAATAAGTATCGAAAGTTTACTTTGTGCAGATTCAAATAATGTCCAAATTGTCAACATGATGTGGAGTGAAATTTAAAAATGATATTCAAGATCCACAGTTCCGAACAACGGTTACAGTTCAATAGAAAGGTTCAGAAAATAGGAAGGTTCAGTTGAAATAATGAAGTTCAACTATTATGGAACATATAATATTTTCAGGAATTATAGAAGCAATAGTTCCATAATAAGTTTCGATTTAGGAGTATGAAAGAAAATAATATCCCTTACCGTAGCAGGTTTGATTAATAAAAGGTGAAGGAAATTAATATCCCTTACCATAGTAAGTTTGAATAATGGAAAATGAAAAAGATGGTATCCCTTATGAGTATAAAGGAAAATAATAACATTTACGAATATGAAAGAAAATGATATTACAAATGAATATGGAATAAAAGTGTCATGTGATAATTCGTGTAGACAAATTATTTCCACAAGAGACAAATAATTACAAAGGGTTATTCACCAACAGGCGGTAATCTGCGCCGTAAGGTTATTCCCATCAATTTGAATATAAAGAGTTATCACCAAACAGACGATAATCCGCGCCGAAAGGTTATTCTCAGAGATTAATAAGGAATGAATACGATAGGTTATTCACCAACAGGCGGTAATCCGCGCCGTAAGGTTATTCCCACAATTTAATACATGGAAATAAATGGTACAAGAAAGAACATAATATCCATTTATGATGATGAAAAGAATGATACCCCTTACCGTAGTAAGTTAGAATATGAAAGAAGATGATATTCCTTACCTTAACACGTGACTGGATATTGATTTAAATGAGGTTGATCAACCTATATATTTTTAATATAATTAGTAATTACCACATATAAATTTCAAAGTGTATGATAATTTGTATAATATGAACTATCAAAATTATATATTTAACATAATTTTTGTAGTATAACATAACTACTTTAAAATAGTTTTTAAAATAATATTCCAAAATAAATATTCCAAATAAATCTTTTAAAAATGAATCTTCTCAAAGAAGAGTCTTCTAAAGGAAGATTTGTGAATACCGTGAAAAATAGGAATTTATAAAATTACTACTCTTTAATAAAAGACTTACTTGAAAATTTTCTGCACTCCTTTTGACTTTCAAACACTTAAGATAACCTTACTATTCTCAGAGAAAACTCATAAAATTCTTATAGAAATTTTTTATGTTTTAGGTGTGATTTTTCTATTCAGTTGAGCAAGCTATTTATAGGAGAAAAGAAGTCACTGTGCAGTCATAGGTGGCTGGCGTGCTGCACGCCAGCCTGGAAATTCAAAGCAGCAGCCGCCCATGCTGCTTTCCCAACCATCTCTAGCATTTGCATGTTTATAATTCATGTGGCCCCCACATAGGGTCCACATGGTTACTATTACAAATAGTAAATTTATTTTATTTTATTTTTTTTAAATTTATTTATTTATTTATTCTTCCTGTGGGTCCAACATATAAAACAAAATAATGCTACAACAATAATTTAATAATAATGTAAGAAACACGTTACAAATCAATATTAATTTAATAATATAAATTACAGGGTATTTGCTACTGTGATAATTATTAGGTTCAATAATTTTAAACTATAGTGCACCAACAATTATTGAGTCAATGATACAGTGTAACGACACTTATTGAATCAATAATGCAAAATACTGTGTAACAACAATTATTGAATTGATAACATAAAATATTATGCAGTGACAATTATTGATGAAATGATGCGTAACAGTTACGGTGTCAATTATCAGACCAATAATATGAGACACTGTGCAATACCGTGTGCTACAGAAAAATACCATAAATTACCGTATGCTACTATTTTTTTATCATCGGTATTTTAACAGTTAAAAGTGATAACACCGTTGACTATTTTTATTTAAAAAAGTTATTTCTGTCTTTTTCTATATCCGACAATTATTCCGTTGTGGGGTCCACTAATAATTAGTTATTTCGGCGCCGTCGTACAGCTCGAATATTTCCCGACAAAACGAATATTCTCCGACAAAACGAATATTGTCCGACAAAATAAAATTTGCACACAACATCCTTAACTTTCAATTTCGTCAATTTAATCACTTACTATTTCATGAAAAAAAAATATATGAAGAAAAATTAAATTTTATATTTCATAAAATTCAGGGTCTTACAATTTATATATATATATATTATTGTAAATATAATTAAGATTAAAATTTTTATTTAAAAATTTATAAAATATTAATTATTACGGTGATATAAATTCTCTATAAAGATAAAGATGGTTTTTAAATTTTAATCTCCATAAAAAATAAGATGGATATGAATTTTTTTATAAGATTCGGAATGAGGGTGGGATATGTACTAGCGGCTCCGCACCAACGGATAGAAGCCACCTACTACTGGCTACTTGTCCGATTTCAACCCTTCTGGCTACTTGTCCGATTTCAACAAACTCGTTAAAAACACCGAGTTAGGGCTTTTATATCTCTTCCGCTTTGTGGGATGGCGAACCGTCTGTACGGCTACAATACGACCAGATTCGGCGGAGAAGCTGCAGCCAATCTGTCTGGCCTTTACTCGTCATCCGATAAATATCTCACCGGCGACTCCTCCTTACTCGGCGGCTCTTCCACCAGGTACCTCGCTTCCGATCCCTACTCCTCCGCCTATTCCTCCATTACCTCCGACGCCCTTGCTGCCCGTTACTCCGCCGCGTCTAGGGCATCGTGGACCGGTTTCCCTGGCGTTGATGCTGACGCTTCTGCCGCTTCTATCGATCCTCTTAGCAGCTTAAAGCGCCCCTTTACTGAATGTAAGGGATTTTAACCTCTCTCTTTGTCTAATTGTCTAATTATCTTCTCCGGCATTCTAAGTTGGGTGATATTGTCTAATTAAAAGCTAATTCCATGGGTATCCTGCAATAAAAATATCCACTTTGCCAGTGATTTGATGTTTGCTTGAGATGATCCATGATTAACATCATTTTGTTTTGTCTGTCCTATGTTAGTGAGCTCATAGTTATTAAATTGCAGTTTAATTAGTTTCTTTGATATACGCACTGAGTTGTTAGCCAAGATGCAAGGATTTGTCGGGTTACAAGGATTCGGGTTTGCATTGCGGGATTAGCTGTCTATAAATCTCAAAAGATTGAAATTCTGGGACTCGGCATATGTTTACGTATTTAAATATTACCTACATACATTAAAATTTCAACACTAATAAATAATTATTGATGACGAGATGAAAAATATTTAAGAAACACAAAAGCTTCATATACTAATACTACCTATGAATTATGGAAATGTATACTAATTAAATCTTATGCTAATTTCGTTTTCAAGGCTCGAAAGAATTGAATTACAAACATTGTTCAGAAAATTCAAGTGGGACTCAAAGACTTTAACAATTATGCACGATCGTCACTCCAAAGGCACGACTCACGTGCAAGGGGCAAATGTGGACCCAAGTACAAATTAGGGTTCACATTTAACCTAAAGAAGTAAATGAACCAAGACAAAAATAAATGAACAAAAGAAACAATTAAGGAACAAAAAAGGGGGAACCCTTAGGGTTCGGCCCCCTAGGTGGTCCCACCTAAATGAATATCCTGATAACGACTTCTTGATCGAACTTTATTTGAACTATCGGAATGAAATAAGGACAAAACAAGGAAAACGAACGGAGAAAGGAAACGAAAATTAGGCGCCCCCTAGGCCACCTAGGGTTTGGCCACCCTAAGGGATGACCACGTAAGGGGGCACGCCATCTCGTGTTCTCAAAAGTTGTGTTGGACAAGTTTTGAATGGTGCAATGACGGAATAATGAGTTCGAAAGAAAGAGAACTTGTGAGGGTCTAGGAATGGTTTTCCTTGAATCCTCCATGACAAGATAGACTTCTCACAGGACCAAGAATCAAGAGAAAAAGACGAAAACTGATCAAGAAAAAACAAGATGAACGAAGATGACCGAAGGGGCACGAACCCAAGGGTTTGGCCCCTAGGGTTAGCCTCCTAGGGTTGGCCCTCTCTCGCTCCATGTCGAATTATTTGAGGTTTCCAACGATGAAATTGAACGGCGTGATATTTTGGATTGAACAACGAGTACCTTGAAATATGAGATCTGAGATGGGCCTCCATGAGTCTCGAGTCAGAAGACTTGTGGAGGTAACTCACTTTGAAAATTGGTTAAGGGAATGGATTGACAGCTAGAAGGAGGTTAATTAAAGGGCATTTTTGGAATTTCCCTGAGGTCACATTCCAGGCACATAACCCAGACACGTGCCAGGCACGTGACCACCTTCCAGAAACCCTATAAAATACCCCCTCATTTTACAAGAATGAGACTTTTAGAACTTTGGATTCTCTCGAAACCAGAAACATTTGAAAGACTCTTAGACACTTGAAAATTCTCTTGGACCCTAAGAGTTCTGTCATGTATCACTCAAGTAATTGCATACATGTTCTCCTCTCTTCAACTTCTCAATTGATTCCGTACTCTAGATTTATCTCCTCCTTAGCCAATACGAAATCTGAACCCTAGTAAGGTATGATTTCAGGATCAGTGACTAGGGCTAAATTGAGGTACTAGAGGAGTGATCCTGCGTTAGTGCTTAAAAGGATTTTTTTAAAACACTTCTATAAGAGCTATACTTGTGTGATGTTCACTGAAGTTTGACTATTTTTTTTTACTTTTTTCATGAGTATATCACAATTATGCTGTCAGTTTTATACTTATAAAAAATTAAAAATAAATCATGCTGTCAAGTTTTTCTGGTGATCTAAATTTTAATCAACTGTTTCAAGCATGGTTATACTTTATTTTGGTTTATTATACGAGGATACATATGAATAATGTTTATTTTATTAGCATATATATTTGATAATGAACTATTCTAATTTTATCATCTATGTCCAATTCTATATATTATGGTGTAATACGTGTTGTATTGATTCCCTCCTAGTACATAGTTGTAGTTGCTATATATATAGTTTAGGTCATATTTATATGATAACATATATTTTTTCTGTTCTTTTATTGTTTATACGCGTCTACTATCTACCGTAGCACTCTATAATCAGACTGGTCTGGGTGCCTATGATACAATTGGTCAAAGTGAAGCTTGGTTTGCTGCCAATTCTTTGGCCAAGCGCCCTAGATTCGGCAGTGCAAGCAGTTTGCCTATATATCCGCAGAGGCCAGGGGAGAAGGATTGTGCCTATTATATGCTCACAAGAACCTGTATGTTTGGAGATGGCTGCAAGTTTGACCATCCTATTTGGGTTCCTGAAGGTGGAATCCCAGATTGGAAAGAGGTGACTATTTATCGCTATTTTTCTTATCTCAGTAACTATAAATGATATAAATTTCATACTTAAGATATTTTTATTACCATAATATTTCTAAGTTCTATGATTCAATGGACTATGTATTTATTTAGTTACATCAATCATTGTTATGGTAAAAACTCTGTCAGCCGACTATGCCCTATAACTCTGCATCTATTACAATTTGTCAATCAGTGTTATCATACTGACACCAGTATTTTGGAATAATTTATTGGTTGTTATATAATATTAATTTTATTTTTATGTTACTTGATTATGTACATGCATAATTTTGTATGATACCTTATATCAGCTAATGCTGGTGGTATGTTTGCATAAAGTAATAAATCTGATATAAAGCGATTGGTTTATTTTCACTTTTCCATTCTCTCAACCCTGCGTTTTTTTGCTTCCAGAAGCTGATATATTACTGTGCTTGTCATTTAATTATCATAAAGTAAAGTTTCTCTGTTGTATTTTACATCAAAGATCTTAACTAAATATTGTTATTTTCTCCTTTCTTCACTTACTTACATACAAAATATATCTGGCTTTGGTGCATGAAAGAGATTTGTCCATATATGTTAATTATCTATACGTACGTCATCTAATTTTAAAAAGCTAAATAAAGTAATAAAAAGTACCCTTTCTACCATTTTTTTTTGACATGGCGGGCAGGGTGGGGAGGGGCGTAAATAGGGGTTCTAGGAATAAGATTTTTGACATGAATTTTTATAAATAAAGTTGGTGTCAATATAATTTATATGGAATTTGATTTTTTCGAAAGCATAAAACTCGACCTTATCTAACTTATTTCAATGGTAAGCATTACATTTTACATGATACTTGATATTATCCTTGTACTATTTACCATTTTTTATCATGCTTATATTTTATTTTTAAATCTTAGTTCTGCTTGTTGTGATTTATTAGTCGAAAGAGTTATGTGGAGACACTAGAAACAAGCTATAAGTAGCTAACACGAGATGGAGCAACTAGATAGTTTATGTGTATCCCAGTGTACTGTTGGACAAGGTGTTAAAGTTCTTTTATGCCTTTATTTCCTTCTGTTCTAGGACTGAAGGGTAATTTTGGCAGTTTCAATTTATTTTGCTCTTTTTCTAAAATGGGTTGTGCTGTTGTAAAATGATGCTATTTCGAGTTTGCTCAACTCTGTTGGGTAAAAGGAATAGGATGCTCTTACTGTTCAAAGTCCAAAGCTCTCAATTGGGTATTCTAGTAGCAGAGAATTACACTAGCTCTAATAACTCCGGTGTTTTTATATATGTAATCTTCCTTCATTTAATTTAATGAGGTCTAGTGAAGGGCTTTGTTGCATTTTTAGTTGGTTTGTTATATTTGAAGCATGGACTTTTTGCTCTTTCGGGTTGAGTGGTGATATTGAGCGTCGTTTCTGTTTTTTTGTGCATGTCCAGATGGACAATTTAGGAAGCAGTGTACAAGGAAATGAGATTTGGTCCCCAAGTGCCTGTAGTGAAACGTACAATTAATGAGAAATAGGCATACATTTCATTTGCAATTTGCAAATAAAGAGTGGTTTATTAGACAAATTTGGTATCTGTTTGAGTTGAATTTGAGATAATCATGTCAGTGCTTCCCTTTTGATTTACTTTGATTAATTTTTGAAAGAGTTTGAAAAGGTATTCTTCCAACTCTTGACTATTTGTTTCTGTCTGAAGTCTCTGTAGTTTTGATAGGATGATGTATATTGTGGTTTGTGGGTCGTTGGTTCTTTGTAGATTTTATTTGGGAGGTTGTGTAGACTTTATTAGGAGGTTACCCCATGTTAGTTATTTAAAGATGAATGTGGAATTTCATATAGGGTGTCGGACATACAGGATGTCAGACGAGGTTGACTGAATGGTACAGCTGTATTTTTTTGTTGTCCTTGTCTGTTTCTTCTGTATACAAGTGTGTACTAGGATTTCTCCCCTATGACATCTTACTTGTCACAAAAAATGATTCCGAGTCGAGGGAATTGAAGATTCTTGTACAACCTACAAGAGATGAAGACAAAGTTCTTGGAGTTGGAATTTGCTTATCGATCATCTTCTTCTCCTTTATCGCTTTCTATATTGCTTACAATTCAGTTTCGCTAGAATTTCTTTGACCATCTTAAAAAATAACCTTTGGAAAATAAGCCCAAACTAGGCCTCTTTTACTTGTGCATTGTCATATACCTATAGCTTGATTATTCATTATTGATTGTAGGTTCCCCTTAATGTTACTAGTGAAACCCTTCCTGAGAGACTGGGAGAGCCAGATTGTCCTGTAAGCAAAGTTCTGAATGATTTTATTTTTAAAAGATTCTTTAGACTTCTATTGTTGCATAAGTTTTCTATGTTTGATTGACCTTTTGATGTGTCACAGTACTTTTTGAAGACTCAGAGATGCAAGTTTGGTCCTAGGTGCAGATTTAATCACCCAAAAGATAAAATAGCTCCTTTGGTAGGTGTCACTGGCATGTGGTCTAGTTTATTATATACTTGTATTAACTGCTGTTTTTATGTTTCAAAAACTAATAATTTTCTTATCGACTCTGAGCGTAGGCTGCTCTAGAGAATGCTGATATTTCCGCCTTACCTCAGAGGCCATCTGAGCCCCCATGTGCAGTATGATACTTTCATTTGCTCTAGAGTATTTTTTTTGTTTTGCTTATTGATTTTCTTATCCTTCATGCTCTGACGTCTGAGCAGTTCTATACAAAGACCGGAAAATGTAAATTTGGTGTAACCTGCAAATTTCATCACCCAAAAGAGATTGTGATTCCATCATCTGGCCAAGAATATGGAAGCGGGCATTCTGAAGCAGTTAAGAACGAAACCACTCGAGATGTTGCAACGGTGAATCCAACTTCTACCCCTGCATTATTGCACAACTCCAAAGGCCTTCCCGTTAGACCGGTAATGTATATATGAAAATTAAACTGATTACTTTATAAATGATTACATAGCTACCTTATTATAATTATGCTATCCTCAGAGACATAGTCATGTAGACTATGGTGGGACCTTGAATCTGTGCTCTATTGACAACAGTAGAATTATGATATCTGTTTTCCCTTTTAGTTTTTTTCTTTTCTTATAGAATTTATTAATGTAAGGAATCTATAATTGCATGCTTTCAAATATTATGAAGACAATTTTTATATTTCAAAGTTCGTTGCTCTTTTTTAGCATAAGATTTTATTAGGCTATGTGAATCAATTGTTAAACCACCATGATTGTTTAAGGCATCTATCTCTTATATTTCCAAAATTAAGTGATCTTGTCCTACTACTATTGGAATTTAGAAGAAGAAATCATATGAAGAATTCAAGTTTAGAATTGGACAATTTTCAGGAAAATAACGAAGCATTTATGTTTACACGAGAGCACTAAGTTGTTGGAAAGTTGAGAAGTTGAAACTCTGGAGGAAGCTTATGTTATTATGGCAACTCTTCAATTGTGCTCAAACATGAGATTGTCAAATATGTGTTATGTGGGATTCGTGATACCCTTGAATCTTAGATTCTCACAATTTAAATGAAAGAGCAACACTAAATCTCAAATTCCTGGTATTCAGAAAATCTTGTCACCAAAATCCTGCAAAAAGAACATGGTCTTAGACCTTTTAGTATTTTAAAATCCCCATTGTTTTCCCTTCCGATTAAACCTCTTCTCTCCTTTTATAACCTTCTTTCTAGTTGGTTTCCTATATGTTTTATTTGAACGTGGGTTCCTAGAAGTTGTGCCCCAAACACGGATATGGGTACGCTTTTATCTTGTAATACATTGTGTGTATACGTATATATTTTCCTATAAATGTTAATCATTTAAACATATTATAAATTTATAATAATTACTCTCCCCTACCTTGCATATTCATTGAACATGTCTTTTGTCTATCTTGCTGCTGTTTGATATATATTTTTGCGTTTCTTTTGACTATCATACTTGTTTACATAGAAGTCAGTTACATTTTAACATTAAAGTTTCGTTGGAGTCCTTAATGGATGTCCGAATAGTATTTAATAGGTGTCCTAAAGCTTGAATTCAATTTTCAAACTATTAATGTGTAAAAATTGTGTGGACACCTTATCCAGGTTATCAATATCCGAGATAGACATGTTACAATCTGATAAGTATTTGAGGATGGTGCCATTCTAGAGTATTTGAATAATTTTATCTGGATGCTGTATGAGTCTTTATAACCAAAAGTTTGTACCTCTGCATAATCCTTTGTTAGGGGATTCTTTCGAGGGTAGTATACGAGGTTGTGGTAGAGGACATCTGAAGATGATTCCCACCAAAGAGTGGCATATTCACAGTTATAACCTTATAGTCAATTACAAGAGAATTAACTTACGTTGGATAGGCATGTGTTGGTGGCACTGGCAAAGACTGGGTTTTTGTTTTTAACCCCCTTCCATCTAGGCAGCTTTTGGAAACACATCTGAGCGCTGTAACTTTTTTTTTTTATATATTATGGAGTGTTGTCATAAGTGACCTGTGTAATATTAGTGGGGAGACTTTAAACTGCTCTTGCTTTAATATGTTTGATGGCCGGTAGATATGGTTATTAATGTAATCAGTTGTACAGGACTGTTTCTACCTAAGTGAGTGGAAAGGCAAAGTTTACAAAACTGGTGTTAAGATTTGGCAAGAGACTCTATTGTGGCCTAGTTGGAGTATTTTAAAAATAAGGATTAGTAATTCTTGACAGTGTTGAACTCCAAAACAGAAAGCTCAAGTACCTAACTTTGTGTCGGATTTTACCTATAATTTCCCTGTTAATCTTCCGGAATTTGAGTTCCCACCCATCCTCCTACAATTTTACCCTATTAGCATATATGCCTCTCTAATATTACACCTGCTTTTGGCATCTCTGGTTGTTTTCTTGTTAAGGGAAAATATTAATCAATCATCAAGGGTTCTGTTTTGAGGGTATTTCATGATGATTGAATACAAGAATTTGGTGCTGATTATGTGAAGGGAATGTGCTCAATTACATTGTTAACATATGTAATTGAGTCCATCAATTAGGTTGTGCTGCAGCTTGATTGACTTAATTCAATCCTATACACCTATACTGATCAGATTTTGGTAATTAAAATCTTATGGACCAAACTAGTTGAGCGGCTTCTTGTTTTATAGGCAAAAATGATGACACGTTATATTGCTCCCCCCTTATTATACCCAGCCCATTCTTAAATTGAATTCACAGTTGTCAATCATCTTGTCATGCTTATTTTATTTTTCCCAACATCAGGGTGAAGTTGATTGCCCATTCTACCTGAAAACTGGCAGGTCAGTATATTCTGTCTATGAAGAATTGGAAACCCCTCATCTCTTATTGTTCTGTATGTGCTGTTTCTATATAAATAATTGTATTGATCTTGTTAAATTTTGCTAAAATTCCTTATTTCAGTTGCAAGTATGGTGCTACTTGCCGCTACAATCATCCAGACAGATATGGTATGTTTGTGTATCCAGCGTCTGTTATTTCACCAACAAAGCATTACTGGAAATTGTTATAGTCATGCTTAATTAAAGTTCTCTTGTGATGTCTTTTCACAGCAATCAATCCTTCTGCTGCTGGATCTGCTTTTGTAGCTTCTGGTGCTGCTCATTTGAACATTGGTGCTGTTAACCCATCTGCATCTATTCTGCAAACTATTGACCCTAGGTGGACTCGAGCAACGGTAAAGTGAAACAACTCATGATAAAAGTTGGTTTCAATTTTATATAGAAGTATATAACTTTGAGTTTCATATCCTGGATGTGTTTACAGTCTTGTGTGTTTGAGAGTAGGGTGGATACTTGACATCCTTATGTCTTGTTTTCATTGCAATAATTGCTATTAAGATCGAGTACTGAGTAACTTGATAAGCTGGTTTCATTTGTTTAAGTTACGTTTGACATTTTACTATGTAATCTTCTTGATTTTGAATGGTTTTTAGGTTCGACATTTTATTATGTACTCGTATTTGATTTTGAACGGTACCATCTTACGCTGTGTTGCTAGTAACTTTCTGCTATCATAGCATGATACTAGGTTAACATGATTCTCTGTTGGTTTCTTTTCTTTGGTTGGACCCTTTAAAAGTTGGAACGTATTTTCTTTTTGTTCTCATAATAACGGTGATTAACTACATTATGGTGGTATAGATATCTATTTCTTCTCGGCTATAGCTTGAAATTACATGAAAAAATAAGTATACATGGAATTAATATTCAAATATATTGGCAATTGTTTCTGTGTTCTTTTGCAGCTTGGATTGGGCCCAACTATCTACCCTCAACGACCTGGACAGATTGAATGTGATGTGAGTGTTAATTTTGATTTCACCTGCTGATCTGTTAACTTCATAAAACTGTTCTCTCTCTCTCTTTCTTTAAAAAAATTAAAAATCTATGTTTTCTCTATTATAGTTCTATATGAAAAGTGGAGATTGCATGTTTGGTGAGAGTTGTAAGTACCATCATCCTATTGATCGTTCCGCACAGACAGTGGAGGAAAGCCAAAGTGTTAAGCTGACCCTTGCAGGCCTCCCCAGGAGAGAGGTACGTGTTTTATGTTTTCAAAAATAAAGAAGGTAACCACATACATTATGCTCTTAGATATGTATACATTTACTATAGCAAAGAAACTTCTTGCTAGTTAGCAAGTGCTTCATTTATTTCAGTAAGATTTCCCAAACCTTTGTGTTCTGTTGAAACTTGAAAGTAGTTAGTACTCCGGGATCTTACCTTTTCATAAGAATTATATTGTCTAACATAGTTTGTAAGACTCTCCCTACTAAATAAAAATAAAATACAAATTCCATTCTTGCATAAAGTTGCAAAATGAGTCTTTTCTTCATTAAGCTAGTAAGTTGTTCTACATTTTAGTAAAACTTGAAGAAAAATGATTGGGATCTTGCACTTAGTGAGGGATTAGGATGCACTTGAGTCATCCCTTACGGCAAAAAAGTGCATTAGTTATTGGACCTGTGAGCAAGAATTTGGAAACTTTCACAGTATAAATATACCTGCTGAGAGTCTGTGACCTTATAAAATTGGAGTACTTTGTAATGAAATGGTTTCATGCATAGGCATTGCAAAAGTGGGATGGATGATCCTTGACAGAAGTAAAAGGGTCGTCTCTTCAAATAAAATTGGAGAAGTACTCTAATGAAATGGTTTCATGCATAGGCATTGCAAAAGTGGGATGATCCTTGACAGAAGTAAAGGGATTATCTCTTCAATACATGGACCAAAAAATGAAATGACAGGTTGAGTCTCTTGATATGTTACTTTAAACACATTAACAAGTTTTGTTGAGAATTTGATGTTAGGTCACTTGCTTAGAGGAAAGAAATATTCCGGCTTAATTGTTTTCTGCAATCGTTTGGGTTTTAAAGTAGACTCTAGAATTACAGTATAAACTCTTGGGGGGATACTTGGGACTTCTATCGATTGCAAATGAATAGAAGTTGCATGTGAACTGGAGGAAAAAAGGGGAAATTGTCTGCCTCCTGTATCGTCATGTTACAATTCTAGTTTGTTGCTCTAAGGTACTCTAGGTATTATTTAATGGGGAACGAAAAGGCCAAAAGGAATTTCTCACACAGATATTTCACACAGAAACTCGACCCACAAAATCTCAATTAATTATATAATTCAATGTATAAAAAAAGAATGAATTACATCACAATTTATAATACTCCTAAATAACTCTCCTAATCCAAATTGGACTCTAATAGGATAAATAAAAATTAATTAAAATACAATTGCTCCTAATTGGGCTTTCAAAGCCTTTTATATTACTCCAACCAAGTCTCACGTTGAGCTCGAGTTCCATTTAATTTATGGACTTGTCGTTCTGCATCATTATTTTATTGGCAAAAAGTTATACAGGAATTTTTCCATTTACCTTCATGTCTTAGTATTGTAACGTAAGGAGAACAACATGAAAAAGTAAACATGATATTTACTTTGTTTTTCCCTTTTTCAAGTCTTCCAAACCAAAAATCAAAAGCGGAAAATGAAATGGGGGAGATTAAACCCTTGACTTAGATCTTCAATATTAATGGACTTATATGTACTTTCTTTTTCTTCGAAGTATTCCACATCAAATCAAAAAGAGAAAAATGAAAAAAAAAATGTACATTTGTTATCATTCCATATAAATCAGGTATATCCAGTTTTAGGAACCAATGGTCCTAATTATTTCTTCCCCAAATTTTTGAGTATGCATCTATGGTTGTATCTGTGCTTGTTTATTTCCATTTATCTGTGATGTGAATGTTCTTGGTGCAATTTTTGTGGATCATATAAACAGGGTGCTATAAACTGCCCATATTACATGAAGACTGGCGCATGCAAGTATGGTGCCACATGCAAGTTTGACCATCCACCTCCTGGTGAGGTCTTGGCTGCCACCACCACAACACAAGGAACATCTACGTCTGTCGGAGTGCAAGGGAAAGAGGCTGAAACCATTAAAGAATAGCAGCAATAGGTCTCTTGTGTGGGCGGAAATGGGATTTCTGGTGACCTCTTTTGACGTGATTCACTCTCGACGTCTTTAATCTGCCTTTATGTTATGCATCCTGATAAACTGGAGGAAATTCGCCATCTTTAATCTGCCTTTGTGTTATGCATCCTGATAAACTGGAGGAAATTTGCCTTCTTATAATGTCTCGAGGGAGCTAACAATGAGTATTTGGGATTTTTTGATTCTTCAAAGTATTTCACAAATTGGATGTCTGAAGTTAGATTCTTTTCTCAAATCCAATTATGTAACATGTAGGTTTGTGGCTTTTTATCCAAATTTGTGTTGTTTCAACTGAAATGCAACCGTTGTATGTGTGACAATGAACGTGTTACGTGTACATACATGCAAATAAAACTACAAATTGTTAAAATTATACTACTTTTTTGGTGTGCTTTTTTTTACCATGCCTGTACATTCAAGCTTCTGATAACATTGCAAGCTGATTTTCCACTGAGAATATGGATCCTTCCAGGTTTACTTTTAGAGCTGGCGGTAGTCCAACGTATCCATTAAAGACTTCTGATGCGTCATTTAGTTTTGTTTATTTAGTCAAGCTGGTTAAGTCAAACAACCAACTTTAATTACATTGAGAAAAACCATAAATAATACTGTAATGTTACGCTTGGATCCAAAAATGGAATGAGTGAAAGAAAAATAAAATAAAGAAAGACATAGAATAGAGAGTAAAATGATTTATTTTATTTTAACTGAAATTAGTCATTTTATACTCTTTTTCAAATAATAAAATTCATGAAGTTGAGAGGGATGAGAATGATTTATTACATTTTAATAGAGAAATTAAATATAATTTTTTTCATTATATATAAATAAATTATTTTATTTTCATATTCATTCTTCCAATTCAAACATAGTATAATAACTTGAAGTTATCCTTGTTGTGGCATAGTCTCTTGGTTTTTCAAATATAAATTGGAAGAATATTTGCCAAATGTCATGTGAGACACTACTATACATATAAAAATTAAACATTATATATATTTTAATCATTAGAAAGTAGAATTTGTTAAGAATATTCATGTTAAATCTCATTTTTTAATAATTGAGAAGTATTTTATCATTATTTTTATATACTTATATTTTTCCGTGTTACGCAATATAAGACGGATGGGAGTACAATAGTACAGAGTTACCGCCAAAGAATAAGCGGAGTTTGTAAATATCACTCATTGTATCCAAGGTATTTTGTATGTTAGGGTTTGGTTGATATTAGTGAGATTTTCCTAGTTCTTATGTTGTGGGACTTGAGTTTTGTTTGTTTGAAAAACTCATAACTTGTGTATTTTCGGTAAGATTTTTTTAATGTCCTAATTTGTTATAATAACTTATCTTATCTCGGGAGGAATCTAAGTAAGAGAAGAGATACTTTATTATCTGAATTTTATCTTAATTTAAGACAGAGTCTAATTGAAAAAAAAAAATAACTTACTACTTAAATTTTATCTTAATTTAGGGGAGGAGTCTAAGTGAAAAAGAGAATATATTACTGTTTGGACTTTTAAATTTGTCTTTCATAAAAATTTATTATCAATAAAATTTAAACCCTTAATCTCTGTTAAAGTGATTATCGGTGTATTTTTGGTAAGATTATATATGAAATTAAGCCATTTCTTTTTTTATTTGGAAACTAAAGCACATTCTTGCAAAATTAATTCCGATTTGACCATTCTTTTATTGATATATTACACACAAAAAATGTTTCCAAAATATCTTCTTTTATTGGATGGACACGATAAATTGACTGAAAATAACGTATACTATAGATAAATAAACTACCCTTATTATATATTGTAAAATTTTTCTGTTTAATTATAATTGCAGCAGTCCACTATATTACATATTTAATGTAATTATAATTATTTATGTAATTTAAAATAAATCAATTAATTAATAAAATTATATATATATATATATATATATATATCATTTTTACACATATTTTTCAATTGTAACCTGATTAAATTATGACATAAATATGCTTTTAGAATAGTAATTAGTACTCCCTCCCTTCCAACATCATATATATACATTTTAATAACAGCTTAAAAAATTCAATATTTTTTTGAAAATTATCTAAAATTATTATAGTGGCGACATAATAAGAATTTTATTTTAATTTATAATATAAAGTAAAATTTATTTTCAATTTTAAAAGTGAAAAAAAAGAAGGAAAAGTACACGTAATTTTGGTATGGAGGAGATCAGTCGTCCAATTACTAGTTGCAAAATAGATTATGACATGGGAGACGAGTTTCGGATAACAAGCAAATGAATGGTAATAGGTAGAGCTCTACTCTAGCCTGCACAGTGGGAGGTGAGAGAAATGCTAGAGTTCCAACCACACACTCTCTCCGGCTGCCGGAGTTATAATACTGTTACTATAATCATCAACACCCCCAGCAGCCACCGCAGTCGCCGGCGAGTGTGCTTCTTTCCGGCTCCGCCACCATCGCCACCACTACCTGATAATAAGCTTCTATTGCTGGAAAATGGCAAGATTAGTATTCGACCGAATAGCCGGAGGAAGACATTCACATGTCTTTCCTCTTCAGCATCCACCGCCACTGATTCTTCTTTCTCTCCTCCACCACCACCGTCAGCCCCTGAACCCAATCAGGTTTCGTTTTTCTTCTCTTCTCTGCTAAGTATTTTAATTTCGTGATAAAGTAGATACATGTGCACATTTATAGCGTTTAGATCGGATTTCTGTTTGCTTCAATTTATTGACCGTTTTGTGAAAACCGAATGATGCCCAAAGGAAAAATTACTACAGTTTTTTTGTTTGATACTACAATTTGATTGAATGTAATTGAAAACAGAATGATGCACAACGGAAGGGCTCTGATCTTCCAACACTAGCGAGGAGGTTCTGGAAAGTAGCTGCTCCATATTGGTCCTCTGATGATGATAAAGCTAAAGCCAGGCTTCAGCTTGCTTCTGTCTTTGCCCTCACTTTTGCTACCACTGGCATCAGTGTGGGTTTCAATTTCCTTGGTCGTGACTTCTATAATGCACTTGCCAGTAAGAATTTTGAATTGTACTATCTGTTTTGCTTTTCTCTTATTAAGTCAATATATAGTTGTTGAGGATGCTCACATACTGTTTAATGTAATTACTCATGCAAGACAAAGACCAAGAACAGTTTACGAAGCAGCTGTTGTACTACCTTGCCAGTTTTGCTGGAGGAATTCCGGTGAGCAAATTGCTCCACTTTCCTCTCTTAGGTATTGCTCACCTAGTCTTTTCTTCATTTTTACTGGGAAATGCCAGCATTTTATTTTTCAAACTGTGAAGCTAAAGTGTGAGAGTAATAAATGTTTTGAAACAAATGTTAAATATGACTATTTCTACCAAACAGAAGTAACCAACATGCTTAGTTTAAATTTGCTCGATCTTTTCCTAAAATATGAATTCTGTAGAGCTCCATCGACAAGAATAATGGGCTTAGGTTAGTGAGACACTAAACATCCTAAGGACCTAATACTGTGTTTGTGAGTTTAAGGAGGAAGATAAGGGCCAGGAAAGTATAAGAGGGGAAGGGAAGGGGAGGGATGGGAAGGGATTGTAACTTTCCTTTTGTCATGTTTGTGAGTTTAAGGAGGAAGATAAGTGAAGGATTTTTAATTGCTAATGTATACTAGTACTATATTATCCTTAATAAAAATTACTGAAATGATATGATTTGATTATGTTTGTGAGTTTATGGAGGAAGGGGAAATTAATTAATTTTTTTACAATAAACTAACAAAACAGTGAAACTAGCTGGTAACCACAGGGTGATCCACAAGACAGGTGGCAGGGGTCGAAGACCCTCAATAGTCAAGAGAAAGGAGTCGATCAAACATACTGGATACTATTATGTTGTTTTGGTAGATTCATAGTTTTACACTTTCCTTCATAAAATTGCGACCATTATTCTCAGTCTTACTGTTATATTGTAGGTCTTTGTGCTGAGAGATTATGCAAGAGACACCCTTGCTTTGAGATGGAGATCTTGGATGACCAGCTATTATATGGAACGCTATCTGACGAATCAGACATTTTACCAAATACAGTCTCAATCAATAATTGACAATCCAGATCAGCGAATTGTTGATGATCTAAGTTCCTTCACTGGAATTGCACTTTCATTCTCTTTGACTCTCTTCAATGCTGCAGTAGACTTGATATCTTTTAGCAATATTCTGTATGGCATCTACCCACCGCTGTTTGTTGTTCTTCTGGTATATTCAATTGGTGGAACAGCTATCAGTGTCTTTCTTGGGAGGGTAATTTTCCAAACTATGAAAATCGTAGTTTCAAACTTGCCATGTTTTCACAGTAGGACACAGTATTTAATCTAGTTGACATGAACTGTTCTTTTGTGTAATTTCAGGGACTAGTCACACTAAATTTCTTGCAAGAAAAAAAGGAAGCAGATTTTCGTTATGGACTTGTACGAGTTCGAGAAAATGCTGAATCAATTGCATTCTACGGTGGGGAGGAAAATGAATTGCAACTACTGCTGCAGCGTTTCAGAAGTGCTTTTGAAAATTTAACTGTATGCAAACCTTTAAATTTGGTAGTTTTTATAGTGTTTATATATATATATATGTGTGTGTGTGTGTGTGTGTGTGTGTATGTACATATATGTATGTATGTATGTGTGGAACAAATATGGGAACGCGTTACGCAACATAGGCTAAAAACATGGTATGTTAATGGTGGATTTATATAGATGCTTATAGGTAGGAATTCTCTTAGAACCTAAGTTGATTGTTCGATAAAGAATTTAGTACAAAAGTGATGTTTGAGCCTCCAATACTAAGTTAGGATATTGAGATTTGTGTAATTGTAGGCAGAGAACAAAAAAAATACTTGGGCCCCCAAATTTAGAGTTCCGGAATGTAAGAGTGTCATGTCTCGAATGGAAGTACCAAAACGCAGTTCACTAGGTCAATAGGAGTATATGGTAACTCTGTTTTCACTAAATATCTTGTTGTATGACTTCAATTCTATGCGTTAGGAGAAACCGAGAAATTTATGAAAGGATAATGAGAATGCATCTTTACTTGGTGTGTAACTTATGTCTGCTTTTAGTGTTTTTGATATTATATTGATGAACACATACAAGAACATTTTATCCAAATAGGTGCTTTTAACTACAGTAAAACAATATCGATACTCTCAAGGGAAATTAAGATTTTTGATAAAAGGATAATGAGAATGCATCTTTACTTGGTGTGTAACTTATGTCTGCTTTTAGTGTTTTTGATATTATATTGATGAACACATACAAGAACATTTTATCCAAATAGGTGCTTTTAACTACAGTAAAACAATATCGATACTCTCAAGGGAAATTAAGATTTTTCCATCAGGGATGTTAGAACCTTTGCCTTGTCTAATGTCTTTACAAAATGAATGCTGAAGTGTTGTCTAACTGATTAAAAGGTGATAAATACTTTGTGCTTTATTCTCAAAAGGATTTTATAGTGAGAGAGACAAATTCTTGATGTGGTTTTGGGAGGTAATTTGGGGTTCAAATATTACAAGAAGCATAACATAAGAAAATTATTTTCTGATTTGGTTTTGAAGAGCCTTTTAACCATACAAGAACATTTCATCCAAATAGATGCTTTTAAATTCAAGGGGGGCATAAGTGACTATCACAGTTGTATTTTAATCACACATCATACACTGGCTGAGTTGAAGGTGGGGATAAAAAGGCTGATATTTTGTGTACATCACATAGATTGGGCCTCCATTGGTACCCGTTCAGAATGAGGTGGGGATGACTGTTACTGAAGGAGCATAAGATATTAAGATCAAATGACACGTAGGTGGCGACCTGTACTAGAGCATGACATTGCTGTGAAGTGCCGTGTATCATGAAGTAGATTTGGTCTCTCATCTAATACATAGACAATGAGCATGGCCCGCAAGATGAAAAGTTGTTGATGGCTTAATGCAGGGCACACCTCTGCCTGCTCTTAGCCATTTATCATCCATGACGAAAACTCTAATTCATCTTTTTACTCATATGAGTCCCCCACAGATCTAGATACGGTTGCGATTCCATTTTAGCGTACTTAAAACTGTGTCATTGCATTATGTAATGGTTTACGATATCCTTAGTTCTTTTCCCATTTCCTTATTTCAATAATTTATCTTACCTTCATCTGAAATTTTGCAGCAATTGTTGATATCTTCCAGAAATCTGGAGTTCTTCACCAATGGCTATCGCTATCTGATTCAGATTCTTCCTGCTGCTGTTGTTGCACCGATGTATTTCTCTGGAAAAATTGATTTTGGTGTTATAAATCAGTCTGTGTCCGCATTTAATCATATTCTTGGAGATTTCTCCCTCATTGTGTATCAATTTCAGGCTATCAGTGCCTTTTCTGCTGTTATTGACCGGCTAGGTACCTTCTCTTGCTCTGTATGCTTATATATAGTACTATTCTCTACAGTAAATGAATTTGTAAAATAACTTTCTAACTTACTGCTCCATTAAAATAGAAGCATGTATATCTTGATCAACCCAGATCAGTAGTCTCCGAAGGGGGGAGGAAGGCATAACATTTGCAATGTAGCAGCAAATTGGGATTTGCAGTTTATAATTTTACATTTTTCATATTTTGAATGGTTTTCTCAAATCTCGTTTTGGTGCAGTTGTGGATTGTGCTGTTCATAAGGTTTTGAAGTCCTCCCAGACCGTCTCGTGTCTGTTGACATCCTGCCAGTCATTTTTTGTATCACCCAAAATCTATAAGAGGCTATCCTATATTTTTTTTTTCTGTTTGTCTGCTGAACTAAGATTCTCCACTAGAGAAAAGCCTAAAACTAGGGTAGCTCAAAATTAATGTTTAAAATAAATCAAATATATTCCCTTATTTAAAATGGCCCATCAATGGTGTGATGCTGCTGGATACCAAACAGTGTTAGTTCTCTTTCTCACCTTGCAATTCTCCCCAACCCACACCTCGAGCACTAGTTTAGGAGCTGAGTTAGTTTATGCTATAGTGTAAAATAGGAAGAGCCTATGATTCATGCCAAAAATAGAAGCTACTGACAATGCTTTGCTTCTTTGCATGCACTGCACCCACTGGTAAGAATTTTTTCCTTTGCCTATTACCGATGGTCAAGTTCCTATATAACTCACTTCTGGAAAAACAGAGCCTTCCAAGGCACTTGAGTTTGTCACATTCCAAAAGAGTCCTAAGTAACTACTAGCATTACCTGCTTTAAGCACTCTGCTAAAATATATCTTGAACATTTCTCCCTTTAATCCATCCGAGTCAAGCTGCACCTTGTGACTATCACTATGCATATGACTAGCTAGAGAATGTCTGGTACTGCATCCAAATTCTAATCATGTGATGTTCTCAGTTGCATGTACTTTTAAGCGTTTTTGCTTTCTTCTCTAAGAGTAGGAGTAGGATTTACAAATTTGGTTTCAGACCTGAATTTCATTTTCTTAACCCTGTTCTAATTTCTCTCATATAAATCATGATGCATGTCGTATTGAATTGGGATTCACTTTGTGTTTGATGTCATATATATTTTTTAATCAGCGATTTTATATGTGAGCAATAGTTTTGACAGTATTTAAATATGTAGGTGAGTTTGATGATGTTTTGGATAGCAGCAGTTCTAAATCTCCTTTGGATCCCAAGGAAGGGATTCAGCTTACATACTGCAATGTGAGAAATTCAACCTTAAAAAACTTAAATGGATCCATACCTCTCAACAACTGTGAAAAGTTATTGGAGATTAAGAATTTGACTGTACAGACACCAAGTAAAGCTACACTTGTTAGGGATTTGTCATTGGAGATTAATGAGAAGGATCATATTCTGGTTTGCATTCTGTTTTATATTTTATCTCGAGTTTAAAGGCTAAGCTGGTAAGCAAGTATAGCATAAAAGCTAATTCTAGGTATATAACTTCTTTAACAGATTAAAGGACCGAGCGGGAGTGGTAAAACTTCATTGTTAAGAGCTATCGCTGGTCTTTGGAGTACTGGGAAGGGTAGCATCACATTCTATGGGAAAGATGCTGAGGATCTTAGCCCACCCCTTTCTCCAGATGCGTTTACTCGTGAAATAACTCCTACATGCAATTCTAATGGGAATCTTGAAAGACCCAACTCTAGAGGTGTATTTTTCCTTCCTCAGAGACCATATATGGTTTTAGGAACACTTCGGCAACAATTGCTTTATCCTACATGGACTGAAGAGCCAGCTTCTACATCGAATAGTACTAAATCAGCTGGTATGAACTTTTACTTCTTTATCACCACTTATCACACGTCCTTTATGTGCTAAATACATAACTGAAGATCCATACAATATCATTATATGTTAAAGAGTTGCGGATAGTTTTACAGTTATCAATATTAGTGATTTTACATTTCTCTAATGCATTACAAAGACAGGGAATGTCTAAATTTATCAAGCTCAGTGCATGCTAGAGAGTAGCTTAGTCTATGAAGCACCGACTCGGACACGGGATATAGATGCGACATGTTACGTGACACGGGATACGTCATATTCCGAAAAAATAGGATACGATGCGTTGGAGACACGTTCAATTTTATATTTATATTTTTAATAATACAAATGTATTGTTTACAATAAATAAATTTAATATTATAGAGTATGATAAAAACTTGAACAAAATAAAAAGAAATACAAATATATTGCATAATAAATATCTTAAAGTTACATAATAATGTCCAAACTTAAAAGACATAAAATAACCCGTAACTTTTATATTACAATTAAGTACAGCAAATTATTTGTTTTTTAAATTTTGACCCAAGGCATGTCCTCTAGCGTGTCTCGACATGTCCGAGACGAGTTTTACATCCGAGGCATGTCCAAGCTTTAAAAAATAAAAAATAAAAGAGGAGCTCATGGACATGTTTCGGGTGCGTATCTGAGGTGTGTTGGAGCAAATTCGTGTCCAACACGGAATTCATGGCCCTCCAATAAGTGTCCGTGCTTCTTAGAGCTTAGTAAATCCACTCTCTGCATTAGACTTATCCAACTTTTTATATTATTTTTTAAAAAACTGGTTACCATTCCGTGTCCCATAATAAGTTTTTTAAATATTTTTTTTACCTTTTCTTTGGTCTTGAAATGATTTTAATTTTTTTTTCTGCAAAAAATGATTGTAACTATTTCCTGCAAAAATGGACAGAAATACAATCATTTGGGGACGGAAATACAATCATTTGGGGATGCTGTTGCCTTTTTCTAATAACACTATAACACGCAAGTATACGCGTTCAATTGTAATACTCAGCAAGCAAGGTATCGTTCCCACAAGGAATCAATAACTATCGAAAATAATCTTAAACTCAATTAATCCTATTTAAACTAACGATTTGCAAATTCAATGTTTAACTAAATTGTAACTAAAGAATAATACACTACTAAATTAAACAACCTCGAAATAAACTACAGATATGAAGGATTAAGATTACAACTTCCCCTAGTGTTTCATGTAAATCGCTTCACTCTCTATTTACAATTAATTACTTAACTTAAATCACTAACCAAGAATTCTTTATAATATTTATACGCTGCGTCCGCTAGTCATATAAACAAATCCTCCTAAATCTGACCATAAGGCAACAAAACTAACAAGGAACGCCCAAATTAATTAACTCACTATATTCCTATGTGAACTATGTTAATTAGGGTTTCAAACTCAGATTCTTTTCTAGCTGCAAAAGACATATAGGTATATTCCTATCCTATACACTAATCATATAAACCCTTTTCAAGTTTTATGAACAGATGCTATCATACCCCGATCTAAATTGATACTCCATCTTCCAATTTCGTATAAATTATCACAGTAATTGTTGATCAGACAATTAAACATTAACGTACAAGATATGATAAACGGTCCATCTGTAAGTAATCAAAGTAATGAGAGAGAGAGATGAATTTAAACTACACACTAGGTTTCATTGTAATCTTAAATAAGAATTAGTTCATAGCGTTGAAGAAAAACATCATAATATTAATTAAACTCATCTAGAGAATTACAATAACTAAAAATAGAATATAGGATTAAGAGAAAACTATATTAGTCGCTCTAATTCTGTCCCAATCTTCAAACTTTGTAAATTCTCCTTCACGTTCTTCTTCTGCTTCTCTTTGCTTTGCAAAATCCTTCGCTGGTTGCTATTTTCGAACCCCTCTTTGAGTTGTTGACTCTCCTCTTTATAGCTTTCCAGTCAAATCCAAATTAACGACAAGTTTCTCACATAACAGGACTCTAAAATCAGCATCAAACCGCGTTCGGGACCTACATAAGAATCCTGATAAAAACTGGAAACGAACACCACCGCAACTGCGGTCATGTTGGGCGCAGCTGTGGTCCATGCTTTTCTTCACTAGTGCAGCTGCGGTCAATCCTAGCGCAGCTACGACCAATGCTTTTGTTTTCCAGCCTTCGAATTGCCTATTGAAGCGCAGCTGCGGGCCTTACAAGCGCAGCTGCGGTAACCTTTTCCATAAAAATTATGATTTTGCCACCGAAGTCCAATTTTCTGCAAAACAAAGAAAAACACAGAAACAAGTAAAACGAAACATAAAATGTCATGAAAACTAACAAATAATCAAGCTAAACATACTCAATTTGTAGTTATAAAACCCACTCATCAAATACCCCCAAACTTGACTATTTGCTTGTCCTCAAACACATTACCAAAACCGTAACTAAACCTAACATATAAAACACCTATAAATTACTCGAGCAATAAATCATTTCGAATCAGATTAACGACCTCAAAGATTATATAACAGGACTCAAAAGAAATTTCAACTCATAGCAAAATTTAAAATTCCAACACAATCACCAATTTCAACCATATCCAAGATTCCTTAGTGTGTGTGCCCCCCTCTGTTCAGCTAGTTAGAACCTGGATAAACTCATAATATCAAATATTTACCACACAATTCTATTTCAAAGTTAAAACTCCATTTTTCACATTGCCATCGACTAAGCTAAACCATCATATAAATTCAAGATTACGTAGATTCATATTTCAGCACTTTTATGTCTTTTGAGCGAGTTCATATAATTTTCAACTTTTCATCTCGCCTTATCTACGTTTTCATGGATGAATGCGTTTTACGCTTCATTTCATCCTCATACTCTCATTCTTGACTGGTGCAATGTCTAATTTCATTAGGCTAATCTTAATAAATAAAATAAACTAAAGAACAAGGTAAAAAAATGTTAGAGCCTGGGTTGCCTCCCAGTTAGCGCTTACTTTAATGTCCTCAGCCCGACATCTTCTTTCTCAAGTTTGATCAGTGAGGCTGACTGAAGTCTTTGCACGATCAATTACTCCGCCAAAGTAATGTTTCAAACGTTGGCCATTTACTTTGATTTTTTTTTTGATTAAGGATCTTCGACTTCAACTGCTCCATGAGGGTACACCTTTATGATCACAAATGGACCCGACCACCTCAATTTCAACTTTCCTGGGAAGAGTTTAAGCCTAGAATTGTATAATAAGACAGATTGTCCCGGCTTGAACTTCTTTGTTATGATTTTCTCATCATGCCACTTCTTGATTCTTTCCTTATATAACTTGGCGTTTTCATGTGATTGGAGTCTGAATTCCTCCAATTGGTTGAGTTGCAAAAGGCGTTTTTCTCGCACAGCAGCTAAGTCAAAATTCATCTTCCGTATTGCCCAATAGGCATTATGTTCCAATTCTACCGGCAGGTGACATGCTTTCCCATACACGAGCCGATATGGTGACATTCCTATCGGTGTTTTGTAAGCTGTCCGATAGGCCTATAAAGCATCGTCCAACTTGCTTGACCAATCCTTCCGATTAGGATTCACTATCTTCTCGAGGATTCGCTTAACTTCACGGTTGGAAACCTCGACTTGGCCACTCGTCTGCGGGTTATACGCAATTGCTATTTTGTGAGTGACCCCATACTTTGCGAGAATGACTTCAAATTGTTTATTGCAGAAATGCGAGCCTTCATCGCTGATAATTGCACGAGGTGTGCCAAATCGAGAGAAGATATTCTTGCGGAGGAATCTAATCACCACCTTGGCATCATTAGTGGGTAATGCTACAGCTTCCACCCATTTTGAAACATAGTCCACTGCGACTAGTATGTAGGAATTACCAAAAGATGAAGGAAACGGCCCCATAAAATCGATACCCCAAACATCGAATAATTCAACTTCTAAAATAATGTTTAGTGGCATCTCTTGTCGTTTTGAAATGTTACCAACTCGTTGGCATCTGTCGCATCTCAACACAAAGAAATGGGAATCCTTAAAGAGAGACGGCCAATAGAATCCTGATTGTAACACCTTAGCTGTTGTTCTATCTCCTCCAAAGTGACCCCCATAATCTGAAGCATGACAATGTTGGAGTATGCTTTCCATCTCCTCTTGAGGTACACACATTCTTACCATTTGATCAGCACATTGTTTGAATAAGAAAGGCTCGTCCCACATATAATATTTAACATCATGGAAAAACTTCTTTTTCTGCTGTCTTGTTAAATCTGGAGGGAACACTTTTCCTACAATAAAATTCACAAAATCTGCGTACCATGGCAATTCCTGATTGACTGTGAACAGTTGTTCGTCTGGGAAGGAGTCGTTGATCACCGTCTTATCTCCCTTGTTTTGCTCTGAATTTTCCAGTTTTTGATAAATGATCCGCTACCTGATTTTCAGTCCCTTTTCTATCTCGGATCTCCAAGTTAAATTCCTGAAGCAAAAATATCCATCTTATCAATCTCGGCTTGGCATCCTCTTGGCTTAGGTATTTAATTGCTGAATGGTCTGTGAAAACAATCACTTTGGTTCCTAGAAGATAGGAACGAAACTTATCAAATGCGTAGACAACAACGAGTAACTCTTTCTCCGTAGTAGTGTAGTTCAATTGAGCATCAGACAACGTCTTGCTAGCGTAATATATGGCATGAAAGACTTTCTCTTTACGCTGACCCAATACAACTCCAATTGCAAAGTCGCTCGCGTCGCACATTAATTCAAATGGAAGATTCCAATCTGGTGCCACTATCACTGGTGCTGTAATCAACTTCTTTTTCAAAATTTCAAATGCTTTAAGACGGGCCTTATCGAAACGAAATGGAACATCCTTCTCTAATAGACTACATAACGGCTTTGTGATCTTAGAGAAGTCTTTGATGAACCTTCTATAAAACCCTGCATGTCCTAAGAAACTTCGAATACTCTTTACTGAAGTTAGTGGAGGAAGATGCTCAATAGTTTCGATCTTTGCTTTGTCGACCTCAATGCCTTTAACAGAAACACGATGTCCCAAAATTATTCCTTCTTGGACTATGAAATGGCATTTTTCCCAATTTAAGACCAAATTTGTCTCCATACATCGTTTAAGTACAAGTGTGAGATTCTCCAAACATGAGTCGAATGTATCGCCAAAAACTGAAAAGTCATCCATAAATACTTCTAAATTACGTTCGACCATATTTGAAAAAATAGCCATCATACACCGTTGAGACGTCGCTGGTGCATTACATAATCCAAAAGACATTCTTCTGAAAGCAAATGTTCCGTAGGGGCATGTAAAAGTAGTTTTTTCTTGATTCTCAGGTGTAATAGAAATCTGGTTGTAGCCTGAGTATCCATCCAACAGGCAGTAATACTCATGTCCTGCGAGTCTGTCCAACATCTGATCAATGAATGGTAGCGGAAAATGGTCCTCACGAGTGACCTTGTTTAACTTTCTGTAATCCATACATACCCGCCAACCCGTAACTGTCCTTATAGGGATCAATTCGTTGTTCTAATCGCAACTACCGTCATTCCTCCTTTCTTTGGCACGCATTGGACCGGGCTCACCCATGAACTATCTGAAATGGGGTAGATGATACCCGCGTCCAACCATTTGATGATCTCCTTTTTAACCACTTCTTTCATGATGGGATTAAGTTTTCGTTGTTGCTCAATGGTAGGTTTTGCCTCATCTTCAAGCAGAATTTTATGCATTCAAAATGATGGGCTGATTCCTTTTATGTCAGCAAGAATCCAACCTATAGCTGTCTTATATTCTCTTAACACCCTCAATAACTTATCCTCTTGACTTCCATCGAGAGATGCAGAAATTATAACTGGTAATGTAGAAGAAAAACCAAGATAAGCAAGATAAGCGTACCGTAGATGATTAGGTAGCGGTTTGAGTTCCAACACATGTGATTCTTCCAAAGATGATTTTACCCTTGCCGATGGCTCCCCCGAATAATCCAATGTTTCGAACTTTGTTTTAACTCGCTCGAGTTTTGGCGTTGAATCTAAGACTTGGGCCAATTCTAGTGAAGCTGGATCATCTAAAATCTCATCATTTACCATTATAGCCTCAAAAGAATCTTCAGTTTCAGCTTCCATAAATACATCCCTAACTGTTTTATCAAGCACATCAACTCGGTAGCACTCTTCTCCTTCATTAGGGAATTTCATAGCCTTGAAGACGTTAAAAGTCACCTCTTGGTCTTGGACCCTCATTGTTAACTCTCCTTTTTGCACATCGATCAATGTCCTACCCGTAGCTAGAAACGGGCGCCCAAGAATGATTGGTATGCTGCTGTCCTCTTCAAAATCAAGTACTATGAAATCTGCAGGGAATATAAATTTATTCACTTTTACGAGCACGTCCTCCACAATTCCCTTTGGATAAGTGAGGGATCTATCTGCTAGTTGCAAAGTGACGTTTGTAGGTGTAGCTTCCTTTAATCCAAGCTGTTGATAGACCGAAAGAGGCATAAGGTTAATACTTGCTCCCAAGTCACATAAGCACCGGTTGAAAAATTGAGCCCCTATAGTGCATGGAATGGTGAAGCTACCCGGATCCTTTAACTTTGGTGGTAACTTCTTTTGTAGAATTGCACTACATTCTTCCAATAATGCTACTGTTTCGATCTCTCCCAACTTCCTCTTTCTTGTTAAAATATCCTTCATGAACTTGGCGTAGCTAGGCATCTGTTCTAAAGCATCCGCGAATGGAATATTGATGTGCAATTTCTTGAACACTTCTAGAAACTTAGAAAATTGTCTGTCGATTTTCTGCTTTTGAAACCGCTGTGGAAAAGGCACGGAAGGTATCACCGCATTCTGTTTATCTCCTTTTTTAGCTTCCACGGACTCATCCTTAGCCTTATTTTCTGAATTTCTTGCTTCATTATCATCTATCTTTGAATTTTCCGCAATCTTTTGCTCATCGACATCTGCATTCAACTCTTTTCCGCTTCTAAGGGTGTCCGCCTTGCAATGTTCATTACCACCTCCTTTTGGATTCTTCTCAGTATCACTCGGTAGATTGCCTTTAGGCCGATTATTCAACTCATTTGACAATTGTCTTATCTGACTCTCAAGATTCCTTATCACCGCACTTTGATTCTTTGCGTTTATTTCTACCACACTACCCAAATTAGCTATCATCTGCTCCAATTGAGACATCTTATTATCCTGCTGTTGCGGTTGCTGCTGAAATCTAGGTGGGTAATTTTGCCTTGAAGCTTGAGCTCGAGGTTGTGACTGGTTATTGCTCCAAGCAAAGTTTGGATGGTTCCTCCATCCCGAATTGTAATTGTTTGAAATTCCGCCTTTTTGTCGATTAGAATTGGACACATATTGCACAGATTCAGTGTTGATTGGGCATTGCTCACTGGAATGATTCCCCGCGCATTAACTCACAAATCAGATCCACTTTCTGAACAGTTTGACCCCCAATTGTATCTATCTTCTTTGAAAGTGCAGAATGTTGAGCATCCAATTTAGCCGATAAAGCTGTCACGACATCCACTTCTATAATCCCGGCTACCTTTGGTTGATTGATCCTAGCAGTTGACCATTGATAATTATTTGCCGCCATTGTTTCTAACAACGTGTATGCTTCATCACAGTTCTTAGCCATGAGGGCTCCTCCCGCAGCAGCATCTATGCTAGTCCTTACTGTGCTGAACAATCCATTATAAAAAGTCTGCACTTGAAGCCATTTAGGAATCCCGTGATGAGGGCATCTTCTCAACAAATCTTTAAACCGTTCCCATGCTTCATAAAGTGATTCTGCATTGTGCTGAACGAAAGAAGTGATATCGTTCCTCATCTTCGCTGTCTTTGCTGGTGGGAAGAATTTTGCTAGAAATTTTTGCGCTAAGTCATTCCATGTCGTGATTGAACCAGGTGGCTATGAATGAAGCCAACTTTTCGCCTTATCTCTTGGTGTAAATGGAAACAACCTAAGCCTTATCGCTTCTTTCGTTACCTCGTGGTATTTGAAAGTGTCACAAATTTCTAAGAAACCGACTATGTGATCATTCGGATCATCATTTGGCAAGCCTCCAAATTGCACTGAGTTTTGAATCATCTGTATTGTGCCTGGTTTGATCTCGAAGTTCGTCGCATTAATTGCAGGTCTAGTGATACTAGATTGCAGTTCAGTCACTTGCGGCATAGCATAATCGCGCAATGACTTTTGCTCCTCGTCCGCCATTTTCTCTTGATTTTGAATTGTCTCTTGAATATATCTCCTTAGTTTACGGAACCTTCTTTCTATCTCGTCGTCGTATTCAAGCGGTTCCTGACCTTTAGAGCGTGTTTGCATGCAAAATTAAGATTTACCTGAAAAGAAAAAGATAAAGAAAAATGTTTAAACTAAGATTAATGGAATTACAATTAATAAAGATAAATTATTAAAATCCCCGGCAACGGCGCCAAAAAACTTGTTGCCTTTTTCTAATAGCACTATAACACGTAAGTATACGCATTCAATTGTAATACTCAGCAAGCAAGGTATCGTTCCCACGAGGAATCAATAACTATCTAAAATAATCTTAAACTCAATTAATCCTATTTAAACTAACGATTTGCAAATTCAATGTTTAACTAAATTGTAACTAAAGAATAATACACTATTAAATTAAACAACCACGAAATAAACTGCAGTTATGAAGGATTAAGATTACAACTTCCCCTAGTGTTTCATGTAAATCGCCTCACTCTCTCTTTACAATTAATTACTTAACTTAAACCGCTAACCAAGAATTCTTTATAATATTTATACGCTGCGTCCGCTAGTCATATAAACAAATCCTCCTAAATCTGACCATAAGGCAACAAAACTAACAAGGAACACCCAAATTAATTAACTCACTATATTCCTATGTAAACTATGTTAATTAGGGTTTCAAACTCATATTCTTTTCTAGCTGCAAAAGACGTATAGGTATATTCCTATCCTATACACTAATCATATAAACCCTTTTCAAGTTTTATGAACAGATGCTATCATACTCCGATCTAAATTGATACTCCATCTTCCAATTTCATATAAATTATCACAGTAATTGTTGATCAGACAATTAAACATTAACGCACAAGATATAATAAACGGTCCATCCGTAAGTAATCAAAGTAATGAGAGAGAGAGATGAATTTAAACTACACACTAGGTTTCATTGTAATCTTAAATAAGAATTAGTTCATAGCGTTGATGAAAAACAACATCATAATATTAATTAAACTCATCTAGAGAATTACAATAACTGAAAATAGAAGATAGGATTAAGAGAAAACTATATTAGTCGCCCTAATTCTGTCCCAATCTTCAAACTTTGTAAATTCTCCTTCACGTTCTTCTTCTGCTTCTCTCTGCTTTGCAAAATCCTTCGCTGGTTGCTTTTTTCGAACCCCTCTTTGAGTTGTTGACTCTCCTCTTTATAGCTTTCCAGTCAAATCCAAATTAACGACAAGTTTCTCACATAACAGGACTCTAAAACCAGCAGCAAACCGCGTTCGGGACCCACATAAGAATCCTGATAAAAACTGGAAACGAACACCACCGCAGCTGAGGTCATGTTGGGCGCAGCTGCGGTCCATGCTTTTCTTCACTAGCGCAGCTGCGGTCAATCCTAGCGTAGCTGCGGCCAATGTTTCTGTTTTCCAGCCTTCAAATTGCCTATTGAAGCACAACTGCGGGCCTTACAAGCGCAGCTGCGGTAACCTTTTCCACAAAAATTATGATTTTGCCACTGAAGTTCAATTTTTTGCAAAACAAAGAAAAACACAGAAACAAGTAAAACGAAATATAAAATGTCATGAAAACTAACAAATAATCAAGCTAAACATACTCAATTCGTAGGTATAAAACCCACTCATCAGATACAAATACTATCACTTTGAGACAAATATTGAACTCTAGTGAGACAAATCTTAGGGGGATGAGGGTATACAATAGAAATTATAGCTAGCTAGAAAACTATATATTTTTAAATAATAATAATTTATGAATCAATTGTTTTCTTGTGTCTTACTTGTATTTTGTTATGAATATGTTGGTAAGAAAGAGAAATAGATTTTACAACTTGACTTTGACCTCTATGATTGATTAACATGTAATATTCCTGTGTTGTGCATGTGGATAGTATCAACTCATATGTTTTAAGGATAAATATATTCATATTGTATGTTATACAAGAGCGAAAGTCAAGTTATAATTCTTTGAGGAGCTAAAAGTGATATAGCTATCTCATTGACAGTGCATCATTACTTTGGGCAACATTTTTCTTAATTATTGTTGAAGTGAATCAGTTTCTCTATAAGCAGTGTTTTAAAAATCCCTTCCTAGGTCTTATTAATCCCCTTCTAGATGTTAGGCGGTCTTCTACTGCCTTGATTTGGCTTGGGTGCATAGGCCCATACCTAGGTAGAACCACAACTCTCCTTTGAAGTTCTACATTACTTGAAATAAAATTTTAAGCCTTGAAAGATTTTTTTTGAGTAATTTTTCATGTAAAATTTAAAAAATTTACATTTACTATATGCTTTGTATAGTATAATAAGTATGTATAATAGAAAAATAAATAAATGAGACCGCCTAAGAAAACGCCTAGTCCGCTTAGGAAAAAGCCTAGGTACCGCCCCCTTTCGCCTAGGCCCGCCTAGCGACTTTTTTAACACGGTCTCAAAATAGTTTTAAATAGATGAGGATGAGGGAATAAATGATGCTGATTATGTAGCCTGGGTATGTATAAATATATCCCTTCTGCGTCTCGATTATGTCATATAGAAGATAACTAATTACCTGTGGGCGATTTGCACTTCTGAAATTGAGATTGTCAATCCTACTTATTTTTTCAGATTCTCTGCCTTTCCTTATGCGGACACCACAGCCAGAAGTTGTGAATTCAAAGCTTTTGAAGCCCACAACGGATAAGTTAATCCAAGTCCTAGAAGATGTTCGGATTGGCTACATACTATCACGCTTTTCTCTTGATTCAACTTGTGAGTGGTCAAGTGTCCTTTCGCTCGGCGAGCAGCAACGTCTTGCATTTGCACGTCTCTTACTTTCAAAACCGTACTTGGTGCTACTTGATGAATCTACTAGTGCTCTAGATGAAGCCAATGAGGTAATTGTCAATGACTGATCACTCTCTTTCGTATTTCTTTCCATTATATTTTTATCATATATGGGTCATGCATAGCCATTTAAAAATAAATGCAACATAATTTGCTCTGCCTGTACTGTACTGACAAATCCACATTTATTCAGTAGTTGTCAAGAATAGGGTAGAAACCAAAACCAGCTTTTGTGAGCATTCGTTACAATTTCAGATTCTCATTTCACTTCTGTTGGTTGTCACAGAAGTCAACACCTAGATAACTTTTACTGTTATTGAAGCAAGATTTGAAATGGCAATCTTATATGTGATTTAGATTGTTGCTTATCAGGTCATTCAGTTATTAGAGTTGTGTACATTAGCCTGTTTCTCTGTTTACAGGGTATAGTTTATGAGGTCAGTTTATCTGTTCATTTGGTCAAGTCACTGTTTGTTGGTTCAACAACAGTCATGAGGTTGAAACTCCCATTTGACTTTTAAGTTGTATATTAACATATTTAGGTTTGTCAACCATACACCTAAACATGATTTTTTCTCATTAACTTATTCCAGTAACAAATTTTAGCTATAAAATTTAATGTTAAATATCGTCAATAAATTTATACGCAAGTGTGTATGGGCCACCTTAATAAGTGAAAAAACATAAAATAGTCAAGGGGGGCTCTCTTTTAGGGATGGAGGGAGTAATAAAAGAAAAAAGAACCTCAACATGGTGTAGCAGTTCAGTTATCATCCTTGCGCTTGTAATTTCATACTCCATCAGACCTTTATAATCCGGGATTATTTGTTTTCTCTCCTTTTTCTTTTTAATTTGTGTGTCCGCGCACGAGCTATAGTTGTTATGGAAAGCTGGACGGTGGACACATTAACCAATTCCTCTTTATATACAATGTTTTACACCATTTATGAAGCCAAGTTCATCCTTTCTTATGTCCAGTCACTTTTAACAAATTAAAAAGGAGGTAAACCGTGAACTAGGCTGCACGTTGCTATATAAGACCATCTTTTCTTAAAGGCAGAATAGGGTAGGTAACAAGTGCTTCATATTTCTTTGGCAAGTTTCCTGGAACCTTTAAAGTTTTTGAATATAATATTAACTTGAAATAGAGGCTTAATGATAGATTGATGGTAATATCTAGACACTACTTTAAAATTAAAAAAATAAAAATAAAACTAATAACATGATAACACTGGTCCTGAAACCATGCCTATACCCTCTTCAATTTGATAAAATGTCCAAACTGTATGCGCACCATTTCTCAGCGCTAAAACTGGTGAAGACCCTCAGTCCTCTGGTTACTGGGCTGGGATATTTACCTCCTCAGTACAAATATAAGCATTATGTACAAACTCCATACATAAAATAAGGAACTGGTGATAGAGTCTGCATTGACTTTTTGGAATCTAATGATCAAAACAAATTAAAAAAATTGCAATACTTGTAGCTATTTCTGATTCAAGTGATTTAGTTGTTCTCGGTTTCAGGTGAAATTGCACTCATTATGTTCAAAGTTTAATGGAAATGTTTGTTCCTTATAATTGTACGTGTCTGCAGGCCCACTTATACGGTCAGATTGAAGCTGCAGGAATGACATACATAAGTGTTGGCCATCGTACATCTCTTTATGAACACCATAACAAGATCTTACGTATATCCACAGCAGATCCTGATAGTAAGCAGCGGAATTGGTTAATTGAGTCTATCAAAGAAGGAACCATGTCCAATGTGCCAAGTCAGTAGCTGCAAACTACATTGGATAGCCTATACTGTATCTTTTTAAGTTAGGTGCAGAGGTTATAACAAAGCACTAGTATAGGGTTTCAATGCCAGAACAACAAATATATGTAGATAGATAGGCGTTGGACGCTTGGACTACGATTTTTTTTATTGTAACAAAAGGTGAAATAGTTTGTGCATCTCCATTTGAAATCCTGGTGTTGGTTGTTATGAACAATCTGTGCCTAATTGATATGGGGTGGTCAAGCATCCTAGACTACTACTCTCGCCCAAGCAGCTGGTTAATTTTGATGCAAGCAATTACCATGTTCTGTTTTGGAGTTGGTCTACTTTGGTTAATAATATTGGATTACATAACGTGTGTGATTGCTCCACTCATTATTAAGCACTTGCTATTAATTGTTGTAGTATGGATATTATTACGAAGTGTTCGTAAAGGCAACGGCGTATAAGTTTTGGTGTGCTATAATAATAGTACTCGCCCGCCTGGTGCTGCGGTGTGGTGTCACGTAAACTATAACTACAGCGTGTTTAGCCTCCGTGTTTGACCAGTAATAGCAGCTACTACTTGGGGATTTGTTAAGAAATTAAATCTAATCCGTTGATTATTAATTTGAATGGCGTAAGATAGATTGACTGACAATAGTCTCACCGCTAATGCGAGTGGATTCATCTATATATTTAAAAATATTGTTATATATGATGATAAATTGTCGAGATTTTAAATAATAACATATGTGAATACAAGATAAAAAAGTTTAAAGCATGAATTCCGTTATTTTATTTATTCACCTATAATTTTACGTAGTCTGCTCAATTCACGTTCGCATACTTACTGTTAGTCAAACATATAAATTATTTATCTATATTTAATGAGTGATCCACTTGGGTGAGAAACCATAATACCATATGGTAATGTAAAATACCTACTGTGGGTCCCACGAAAATTATAAGTATAAATATTATTACATGCATGCATGGGGAGGAAGAATTGCAAGATTGCGTACGAATCCCTTCGGCTTTGGGTCTGAAAATGAAAGCTCTGAATTCTTTACGCTATGTGGTTTGGGGATTAGTTTAATAAAGCAACCGAGACCTTGGATAGTGTAATATTTGTTGGATCAGGAAGCGTAAATCCCACGGAGATTGAGGAATTTGCTAGCTCATCTACGCCCAAGTGCACGTGATAACTCCAATACCGCAAGCCAGCTGCATTCAAGGGCCTACCAAGGAAATTGTTGTACATCGTTTGTCCAGAAATTAGAGTCTTGGACTTTTCTTACTAGTTCTCATCATTTTGCATGGCTTTTAGTTTAATGGTTCTATATATTTTTTATTAAGATTTATTTAAATACAAAATTTAAATATTAAATTTTAACCAAATGTTCAAGTGTGTGAGAACAAATCTAAGGAAACTGACCTTAATTTTGTATTTGTACTATTAAAAATCTATTACATATAGTCAGAGAGAGCACCGGAGTAGGTAATATGTAGACTCTAATTTTTAAAGACACAAAGTTACGATGTATCTGTTTTAATCATTGAATTAAGATCTCATTCGCTACTACTATTTAGGGAGTGTTTGATAAAAATTAAATAAAATAGTTTTGAATATTTAAATAATCTGAATGAAGTAAATTTTTGAATACTGAATGAAAAAAGTTATTTGATAAGTGACATGTCTGAAACATCTGAATAATATATTTTTATTATTTTACCCATCTGAAAAAATTCAAAATTATTGTAAATTTATTTAATATTACTTAATTTAATATTTATTTATTTTTAAATTTTTTTAAATTTTTTTTTACTTCATTCGGCTGGATTTAATTATTCAGCCAAAAAAATTAGACTTAGTCATTCAGCCCAACAAATAGACTTAATTATTCTTAATAGGCCTTAAAAAAGTTAACAAGTCACAATAGATTCTGGAGGGAGGGTAATCCATTATTAGTCATCACTTTGATTTTTTTTTTTTAAAAACTTCATTAGTTGGAAGCCTAGTTCATTCATGTTCATAGATCCAAAGAGAAGAGGTTAATTAGCTTACAAAAGAAAACGTGGTGAAAATACAATCGTATCAATCAATTCACAAATTTTAAACCAGATTTCGATCGCATAAATGTGAAGATATTCGTAGTGACTTGTAATTTGTTTGCCAAGTTAATTGACCAGATTTTACAAATTGAATAATAATTTTATATTTACTATAAACATGAATAAATTCATGATGACTGCCAAAATATAGGAAAAGAAAAGTTGGGCTTCATAAAGTAGTTTTTCTTGGGATTGTGTCTCATTAGCACGTGAAATCCTTTTGACGTATACATATATATAATATTACACACGTTATTATCTATATAAAAATAGATAGTGGAATAATGGAGTGAAAGGAAAATTCCAAATTCCTTTCACACACGCACATATATATCTACCAAAACTCACATGATTATGGGGATGATGGACAATTTTCTAATTAGGGAGGTGATATTTACAGTCCCAAAAATTAAATATCAAACAAGATTAGCTGTTTTCATAAACCCTAAACAATTAATTTATGTTATATATATACAAAAAATCTCTCCAACGACTCCAAAAAAAAAATCAAAGACGAATTGGCTATAGCGACGATTCGTCCATCGCTAAATTATAAAAAATTAACGTTTTTGAACTATAGCGACGGCACGAACCGTCGCCATAGCTATGACGACGGTTTCTATGCAACAAAACCGTTGCTATAGCCGGTTTATTTCGTTGGAGAGCCAGACTCTCTCTCTTTCTCTCTCTCTCTCTCTCTCTCTCTCTCTCTCTCTCTCTCTCTCTATATATATATATATATATATATATATATATATATATATATATATTTCTACTTTGACTCACATGATTATGAGGATGATGGACAATTTTCAAATTAGGGACGCGATATTTACAGTCCAAAAATTAAATATCAAACAAGATTAGTTGTTTTCATAAACCCTAAATAATTTATGTTATGGTTTTTCATCCTATTTTAATTACAATGTCATTTTTGTCAAAAAAAATATTATTTTTTTGTCCTGTAAAACGCCTTAAACTTATTTTTTTGTCCGTTGGTTATAGTAGAGGCAGCAAATTGTCAAATGTGCAGAATTTCATGAGTCTAATGTGGCGAATATTGGGATATGGGGTCTCCGTTCAACCGACATTTTCCAAAGTCTCATCTTACCCTCCTTCCCTCTTGATCTCCTTATGTATCTTTACTATTACACTTAAATTACTGTTAATTATTTCTCTCTCCTAATAATAATAATGAATAATAATAATTGTTCTTTATTTCAGTACGTACCCATGCATCCCATCCCCCTCAGTTCTTCCAACTGGGAAACAATTTCTTCTTATTAACCTTCACCGTTGACACTGAGCCACACCCACTTCTCTCTTAAGATCAGTTTAAACCCAAATTTCATCTACTCCTACCTGCTGCTTCTTAATTTTTCTTTTTCGCTTGTCTTTTCTTTTCGTCTTTCAGGAAGAAACTAAACATTTTCATAGCAGAGGTTTGTCTCTTTATTTCTTTCTTTCTTTCTTATTCATTCATTCTTTCTCTTGGATGTTTGATTTTATTGTTTTGGCACTTATTCCTTTGTTTGGTTTTTCCACTTTTCAGACAAATGTCTTGTTAGATGAGTGAGTTTAATTGATGGGCTTTTCTTGTTCATTCTCTTCTTTTTATTTTTTTCTTCTGGTCACTTGAGAAGGAAGAATTTTTGCAGTGATTATGCAACCTTGTTTTGTTTTTAATCCCTCTCTTGCGACAGCCGCTAGCTAGCTGCATGCAATGGGTAGAATTGAATGAATAATGACAATACCATACGGCCACAAGAGAGAGATCTAGGTGTGAAATTAAGTTAGTTGAGTTTTTCTAGGGTTTAAGCTTTCCATGATCTCAAACCCCAAGGGGTGCTCAAGTTTTACTGATCATATTATTGGATCTATATGTCATCATGAGGCTAGCGAAAAGGGTAGTAGTTGCAGGTGCCTCAGTAAGGGAAAAAAAGAAGAAGTTTAACCTATATATATTTATATTTATATATATATATGAGAATGCTTCATGCATGAAAATGGATTATGCATAAACATAGTTTTAAAATCATTATATCTACTAGCTAAAATTGTAGATCGATGAACTATGTTATGCGCATTCATGAGGGAATATATTTCTTTCGACTTCATTTACTTGGTCGTGGTTTTAGGGTGTTTATTAATTAATTAGTGCTATTATCTTTTGATTTCGGTGACAAGGTTTTTTTTTTTTGTTAATTATTTTATTTTATTTTATTTGGAACTAAACTACAACTTGATCATGTTTGCATGAGTTTTTGTGTATATATTTATATTGATTGTTGTTTGATTCAGTTCCTAGTATATAATTTTGGCTTCTTAATTTATTTGCAGGGGTATGTTCGATTGTTAATTGATAGAGAGATGACGAGGGAATTAGGTGGAAATGGGCAAGTGGTGTCAGTTCCTCCGGGGTTTAGATTCCACCCAACAGATGAGGAGTTACTTTACTATTATCTCAGGAAGAAGGTCTCCTACGAAGCTATCGACCTCGATGTCATCAGAGAAGTAGATCTCAACAAACTAGAGCCATGGGATCTCAAAGGTACTTCAGCTATATATACCCTACGTACCTGGATCCTGGATCCGCCACTGTATATATCAGTACAACTTTTTAGGACGAGATCATGTATGACTATATATGCAAATTAATTTCTGATATATATATATCAGAAATTAATTTTCATTTATAGTCATACATGATCTCGTCCTAATACCACAATGACATATACCTAATAATTAATCTTTTAATTAGTTCGATCTCATCATGCATATCTGCAAATATATATCCCGTTATTAGTTGTCAATCTTTGATCACAGCTAGGGTGGAAAAGATAGTGATTGGAACGAGTATATCCCGTTCTAGGGCTTCCATGGGAAGAAATTAATTAAACTTATTTGGATCCAAATTAAGAAACTAGCCTAATTTCCTAGCTAGCCCTTCTATTTTCACATAGCGACAGGGGATGCATGATACATAGCTCTGTGGTCATTTGAATAGCAAATCTCAATTAGAGCAGTTCTGGGATATATATATATATATATATACACAAAACATGAAAATCAGGTCGGTTGCATGGGCATCACATATATAGAGCTACATTAGTTTACAATTTTTATCAAAGTACAACTGTTTTAAAAAATGCATAGTACATAATCGTATATAATTGTCCTTTCAATCAATCCACTTGTGGTATTCCCATCAATGAGTTCTGGTATTAGTTAAAACAACCCCTTAAGCTACAATTAATAGTGCAAGACTGTGTCTCTTGGCTAATTTTCGCTCAACTAATAATTATTTTGTAAGAAATAGGGTTTTCATTACAAGAATTTTTTTTTAATTTCGACAGAATATTTGTCGAAAATAGCCTTATTATGTCGGGAATAGTTTATTTTCAATAGAAGATTCCGTCGATAATTCCATCAAATATAACCTGGTCGGAAATAGTTTTGTCGGAAAGTCGGTCATAACTATATATTTAATTTCGACAAAATATTTCGTGATAGATAGTTCGTTGAAAATAATTTAATTTTGACGGACCTTATTTCTGACGGACATATACGTCGGAAATATAAAGTCACGTGGCACATTAGGAATGGGTTTCATTTTTTTTAGTTCCAACGAAAATTCCGTCGAAAATACTTTATGTCCATCGGAGATAAAGTCTCACGTGTCACTATGAGATGGATTTTAGTCTATTTATTTCCGACTGAAGTTCACTCGGAAATACCTTATTCCGTAGGAAATAAGGCATTTTTTCTTTTCTTTTCTAGTAATCAGGTTTTTACATCACATTTTATATCTGTATCTGTTTTCAATCCCAACAACACATACATATAAACTAACTTACGATATATAATAAATTTATACTAATAATTGTTCTTTAATTTGAGGGGTTTCTAATTAACCAAAAGCAAGGATCAATACATAAAACAGACACAGTACAAGGGACAATTTTGCAATTTCATTATTGTATAAAATATATTCTTTGGATGAACAAAATAAATAAGTTAGTTAATTATGTTGTAATCTTGCAGAGAAATGTAGAATTGGATCAGGTCCTCAGAGCGAGTGGTATTTCTTCAGTCACAAGGACAAAAAATATCCAACTGGAACTCGAACAAATAGGGCCACCGCTGCTGGTTTTTGGAAGGCTACTGGGAGGGACAAGGTGATCCATCTCAACAACAATTCCAAGAGAATTGGAATGAGAAAAACCCTAGTCTTTTATACAGGACGTGCACCTCACGGTCAAAAGACTGACTGGATCATGCATGAATATCGTCTAGATGATCCATACAACGCCGAGGTTCAGGTACATATTATAACATCAATCCTCATATAATCATCAGCCATTTTTATTTTTCAAAATTTGTTAGTAATTAAAGTGAATATAGAGGGTATATTACAAACTTAAATCGGTTATATTTAGGGAATTATTATTTTCACGAGTTAAATTGTTACTTTTGCAACATTTTTTTCTTATAAATAGTAAACAGGTCCCATATTTATGTTGGGGGGGGGGGGGGGGGGGGGGGGGCAAAATAATAAATTTTCTTGTAAAAATAAGAGCTCCCTTAGTTTATAATGCTTATTAAATATAGAAGATGATAATTTCAGCGTAGTACCATCTTTAACGCAATATACAACATTCAATATATGTGCACAACAATGTATTACATGCATTGCACTGGTAATATGGAATTTTCCAGTGTTGAAAATACTTGAATATATAATAGCTCCGCTAAGGCTCAAAACCTCTCTATTATAAGGGAGGATCTCATACCACTTGATCGCTTTGTTTATATATGCGAGTTCAATTCTACTGTTACATTTCATTTCTATCTCATCTGTTGTCTAGTTTCTATATTTTTTTTGTCAACTAATCTATATCCATTTATTTAAAAAAATTATAACTAAATAAAGATCAAGTGTAGAGCAATTTATTAGATGGACAATTTGAATTCTGTATATGCTACTACCCTGACTATGATATTCATGTTGTTGTCATTAATTTTTTATGAGATTCACAGCTTATATTATAATTTCAATTATTTGGGCAGGAAGAAGGCTGGGTAGTTTGTAGGGTATTCAAGAAAAAAACTCATACAAGAACCTATGAACCTGACATCCACTCTCAAGAACACCACCACTACTTGGGTGGAACTACTATATCTAGCCTCATTGATCCAAAACAAAATCATCAAGCAATATATGATCATCAAAATGGCACAATATTTGATGGATCAATGCAACTCCCACAGCTATTTAGCACCGAATCGTCGCCATCGACAGTTCATCATCATCATCATCAGCCACCTTTCTTATGCCCCGGCCCGGCCATGAACAATCTTATTGACATGGAATGTTCTCAGAACTTTCTAAGGTTGACATCTGACGGCCTGGGGTTGGCTCCAGTACCGGAGAGGTTTATGGCTGATTGGTCATTCTTGGATAAGCTTCTTACAGGTCACCACACCATATGTAACCCTTCATCCATAGCTCTTGATCTGGGGGGTACAGTACTTTCAGTGCCAAGGTTTCCATTCCAGTATCTTGGTTGTGAAGCTACTGACAATTTTAAAGTTTCCAAGTAGGATATGTGTAATTGTAGTCTTGGACATTTTAGTATTAATTTCAATGGAGAAATAAATTTCTCCAGCAAAGCTATATGACTAGATTTTATTATGGCATAACTTTGGCATTTCATTTTGAATTGTATCATTGCCTATAATCATTTTTATTGGTCTCAAAAGTTAAGTTAATTACATTAATTTCGAATGTGAAAATATTTAAATTTAACAGTTCATCTTATATTTTGAAGCTACTTGATCAATATTGTTTGAAAGGATTACTGTTTGCATGACCAAATTGCAAAACTATCCCCTCATGTTTGCACTTAAATGCAATATAGACATTAATATTCTAATTTTTATAATCTCATAACTAATGTTTCAATTTTTTGCAACACCGTCCCCTCTGATTAATTTTGGTCAATTATGTGTACAACATGTGAGTTTTTAAAAGGTAAAATAGTCTCTTTACTCGCTAAAAAATGTTTCCCTCCAATTAGAGGGGTAAAACCGTCAGCAAAATAAATAATCACAAACAAATATCTCACCCTTATTTGGGGATTATACTAGGGCTTTGATTTTAGAGAGAATAATCTAGTGAGAGAAACAACTAATCTTATGAATAGAGGTAGATTTTGAATGCTTGTCGGACTAGATTGCTAGGGATTGGGAAGTGCAGATTAACATCGCATAAAATGGAAATGGCATCATCTTGGGTGATACATACGGCAACCAATTCTTTTTGAATCCGAGACTCTAATTTATGGTAAGTGAGAAACATATTTTTAGAGATTGTGAATATTAACTTTTTAATCTTCGTAATTTTCAAAAGATTTTTGCAGGTCTCTTTTATGTTTTTTTTCTTCCTTTCGTTGAAGTTTTAGTATGCCACAACAGTTATACTTTCTTCCTTTTTGATTCACTATTGACCTACATGTATTTCAAAGATTCTTTGCATGTATTTTTTTAATTTTATTTATAGTTAAAGTTCACAAATTTGGTGGTCCCCATATTTTTTCATAGCGATGTGTGCATTTAATAATATTTGGTATGATGAATGGTATGCAACAATGGTATTTATGTAAAGGTTTTCTTAAGCGGTGTCTTAAGGGCATATGCTAAGTACGGAAAATAAAAGATGAGATCCATTAAATATTATTTATTTATGCATTTACACTGAATTCAATGCATAAAAAAATAATATGTTAGTGGACCCCATGTATTGAATTCAGTACAAATACATAAACAAATAATATTTAGTGGGTCCCATTTCTTATTTTCCGTACTTAGCATGTGCCCTTAGGACACATGTTAAGAGGACCCTTTATTTAATCATATTTCTATATTTTGTTCATTTTTTTGTTTATTTTTTTGGTATTTCTAGGTTATTAATTTAGGTATTGTTGCATGTTGATATTGTTATTGGATACAGGTCCAGAGCTCAAAACAATGTTTACTATTAAAATTTTTCACGGGGGAAAAATTGGTTTTAATGGGTATTAAGGGGGAAAAATTGATTATGTTGACTATGTGGACTTGGATAGGTTGTCTCTAACTGAATTGACTGCAATGACTAAAGAATTAAGGTACAAAGATGATGCATATAATTTTTACAACAAAGTTTCTGGCTTGGACAGTTGTAGGTATAGAAATTTCCTCACAGATGAAGACGTGCTCACAATAGGAAGGTATGTCCAACCTGATTCTTAAGTTGAAATTATGGTTGAAATACAAGAACATTTAACAGTAGCATCCACTAGAAATAAGGTTAGTAAAGACATAGATAAAGAAAAAATTCAAGTGCAACACCTCATGATATCGAAGATAATGACAGTGATAAAGATAGCAAGTGTGAGCCCCAATATGACAGTGCATTTGAAAAAGATATAGAAACTGAATTGTACGAGTGTAACATTGACTCTGAAGAATTATTTGTGAATGTTAAGGGTCAAGAAAAGGGTAAGAAAAAGGGTAATCCGAAAGGTTAGACAAAGGTTAATGAAAAGGCATTTGTCAAGGGAAAATGGAAAGCTGAAGGGGAAAAAATAAAGCTCAAGAAGAACTTGATTGTGATGATGTCAATAAAGATTTGGGGTATAGTTCTGACGTGCACCTTAATTTATATGAAGATAAGGATGCGGCAAGTGAAATTTAGTGACCAATTTTCAACCCCAAAACAGATATGGAAAAGCCAACATTTTGGAAAGGGATGTTGTTTAGTAATAACAAAGAATTTAAAATAGCTGTGAAGACATATGGACTAAAATATGCGAGACAGGTTTTTGTGACACAAAATGAAAAGTATAGGGTTAGGTTTAAATGTAAAGGACCTGAAGGATGTCCATGGAAAATTTATGCTTCTAAAATGATGACAGAGAATACTTTACAAGTCAAGACTTTTTATGATGACCACAAATGTAGTAGACAAGAAAAAATTGTACATGTGACTTCTACTTGGTTAGCTCAAAAATATATGAAGGAGTTTAGGATTGATTTGAGTGAATTTGTGAACACTGTTTGGAAAGAACATGTGGTCACAATTTCAATTCACAAAGCATACAGAGCTAAAAGAAAAGCAATGGAAATGATTGAGGGAAGTATTGTGGCACAATATGAGAAATTATGGGACTATGTAGAGACTTTGAAAAAGCTTAATCGTGGTTCAACATGTGTGATTAAAACTGTAGATGGAACATGGTTAGAAGGTAAGCCTAGCTAGGTTTGAAAGGGTTTACATTTGTTTAGTTGGTTGCAAGGAGGGGTTTAAACATTGTAGACCTTTGATAAGTTTGGACGGGTATCACTTGAAAGGCCCAAGTGGTGGTCGACTATTAATGGCTGTGGGAATTAATGCCAACAACAATATGTTTCCACTGGCGTATGCTATTGTAGAGGCTGAAACCAAAAGTTCTTGGACTTGGTTTCTTGAACTTCTAATTGATGACGTGGGTATTGAAAATCAACACAGTTGGGCTTTCATGATAAACAAAAGGGCCTCATACACACATTTTAGGACTTGTTACCAAATTCAGAACATAGGCATTGTTTTGTGCATATGTATATGATTTTTTGTATTGCTGGACACAGGGGTCAAGGACTGAAAAATTTATTGTGGAAATGTGCCAAAGCATCAAATCCTGACATTTTTAAAGCAGCAATTAAGGAGTTGATTAAAAGAGCCAGATGAAGAGGCCTGTGAATGGCTTAATGACAAATTGCCCCCATTTTATTGGTCTAAATCTTATTTCACAACCCATTCAATTCCAAATGTGACATTATATGCAACAATCTTTTTGAGAGTTTTAACAACATGATTCTTAAGTCAATGGACAAATCTACTTTGGCAATACTTGAGTGGATAAGAGAGCTACTGATGCATAGAATGCATAGGAACAGAGGTTTGCTAAGTACTTGGTTTGGAAACATATGCCCTAATGTTAGAGAAAGATTGGAGATGAATAGGTTCAATGCCAGTCAATGTATAGCAAAACCATCCACTGACCATAAATTTCAAGTAAATTGTATGTATGGAGATCAATTTATTGTTGATTTAAATGAGCAATATTATACATGTACAATATGGGAGTTGAGTGGAATCCCATGTAATCATTCCATTTATTGTATGTATATCAAGAATTTGGAACCTGAACATTATATACATGTCTACCACAAGATAACCACTTACCGTAAAATATATGAACCAAGCATTTCCCCTATGCCAAGCTCCAACATGTATGTAGAATTAAATATGCCAAAGATGTTGCCTCCGCTGTATTATAAACCACCTAGCAGGCCCAAAAAGATAAGGAAAATGAGTTATGGAGAACGAGTTAAGGAAGGAACATTGGGTAAAAGGCACCTAAAAATTGTGAGGTGTAGAAGATGTTGGGAGTATGGTCACAACAAAAAAGGCTGCAAAAAAACAAATTTGAAGGAAGCAGAAACTGGACCCTCAGAAAATGTGCATTCTCGGCCCTATGAAGGACTCAATTCCAAGCCACAACCCATTCAATTCAGTCAAGGTTATGACTAAGTGAGTAAATATTCTATTAAACAATAATTTCATACAAGTTGATTTATTTTTAATTTAACTCGCATGTATGTATATTTATTTATAGGTGGGAACAAATTACCAAATTAAAACTCAAGGCAAAATGACTAATCAAGAAAATGAAAAGACCAAGGTATATGTTAGTTTACTGGCTCAGTTAATTAATTTTTTTTTTCGTGTTATGTGTTCACTGAGTTATTTTACTATAATTGTATGTTTATATAGGTGCCACAACAAAATTTCTCAACAAACCCACCTCAATTCATCATGAAAAAAGGGAAGAAGTACGTCAATCTGTCTCATTTAGCTGGTGCAATATAGGATGCAGAGAATGAAGCAGCTGGCAGTAGTCAAAAGAAAGGTAAACTTGGGACCAAAAAGTGTGGAAGGTCAACCAAAAAGCCATGAGCTTAGATATATTTATTATCTTAGTTTAAGTACTTATTTTAAGTACATTTGAGCACAAAAATATGAAATTAATATTAGTAGCTATGTGTTTGCAATGTTTATAACCTTTGGTCGGAGCTTTATTTGGGTAGCAGTATAGCTTCAACCGTGTATATTTTAGATGTTTATGACTGACTTATTATAAATGGTATGCTCTATTTTAGTTGAAAAATATAGAGATTTATGTGGCTCAATCAATTTGCATGCATGAATGTATACTTGGAATACAATATAGGTGAATTTTAGTGTCAAAAGAAAATTATAAGTGAATTTTGACAAGAATCAAAACTTTAGTTGTTCATTCAACTATAATCGAATTACTTCTTAACAAATATATAAAGAATAGAGAGAGAAAATATTTTAGTAGATAATGGATAGAGGGAGAAACATTTTTGTTGTAAGAGAGATAAACTTGAGTTCTCTATAAGAGGAAATACTAATTTTCTTATTTTAAATTTAGAGCATTGGTCCAATGGTTATCCCCACTTTTTGTGTACTAAGAGGGTGAGAGTTCAATGGCGAAGTAGTGTGTAAGTTTAAATTTTATCTTAAATTAGTAACAACAAAAAAAAAAAAAATTTATTATTGTATTTCCGATTTTATCTCTCTAATTGGAAAGAATATTTTTTAGTGAATAAATAGACTATTTTACCTTTTAAAAACTCACATGTTATGCTTATGATTGACCAAAATTAGTCAGATGAGACGGTTTTACAAAAAATTAAAACGGTAGTTATGAGATTACAAAAATTAGAACATAAACGTCTAAGTTGTATTTGGGTATAAATATAAAAGGACACTTTTGTAATTTGCTCTTCTTCCAATTAATCTTTTCATTAGTTGTTATATATTTATAAACTTGATAAATCTAAGTTTATTTTATACAGTTTAAACGAAAACGATACTCAACTCAAACTGCTATTGTTAAAAGATGCTCTGACTTTGATTGAAACGAAAAGATTATTGTTTTTACTTTCATGTAATTCTTATATTACATTATATAAGGGGGGATTCTGCAATTACGTATGATATTATATATGACATCGTAGACTGATTTGTTTGTTGACCAAAGAGTAACTAATTTTTATGTAAACCACGTAAATTTTATTTCCTGTTTATGATTGTTTTCTTTACTTTTGTTTCACTGCATTGTTATTATATAACACATACAACATATATATATATATATATATATATATATATATATATATATATATATATATGAATTGATTAATGTTTTGATTTATTATAAATGCGTATAGAGTGTTATTTCATTTGACCTTTGTTAAAGTTAAATAATATTAAAGGTCTCAATTTTTATTTTAAACAAGATCATTAATCTTGTGCAAACCATGGATGATATGGATAATGATTTATTATATTATTGAATAAATAAATATTAATTAAGATTTTGAGAAAATAGTTATAGCTGTTAGATTATTAAATATTTATTTAAATAATAAATATTGAATTATATATTATAAGTTACTTCGATCAATTATTATCAATTAAAGTTAAACATTAGAATGAAGTGTATATTTATTTAGTTATAATTATGAGAAAATAATTATTTTAATTTTATTTAAGTTTGTAATGAAATTCTATATAAGTGTTTATATTGACAAAATTTACTTGAAATTTTAATCTGAATAAAAGTATAAAAGTCAAGCTCTAATAAATTTTAATTTAGTTACGACAATTAATCATTAATGAATTCACTATAATTTTTAACTAATTTTACAGTTATTATATTTAAAAAAAATTCACATATATTATTAATACAATTAATAGTGTGATTTGGTATAATTTCAAGTTTTAATAAATTTTTCCTCCACATTCTTTTTCAACTTAATAACTATATCTAGTATAGCTTTAATCTTGCTACTTAATTCTACCCATACTCACTGTTCATCAAACTTACCACACATTAGGGGTTCAGGAACTTATCACAATCATATGGGTTGAGGAACTTATCTTAGTCAGACCAACATAGTCCATTCGCTGAGGGGTTTCACCATACGATTATGAGTCACGAACTTACCATCAATATGAGTTTTAAAAACACGTACTTATGTTAATATTCTCTACCTACCCAATATATTATGAGAAAAGAATCACCTTCTCACCATATATACATTGAATAGCGTGACACCGGGTTCAAATCGATTATCATTATAGGAAGCTAAGTGGTTGTCAAACCAAACACAATCTCCTGCCCATACAAGAAATTGGTCAACTCGGCCACTAATCAATATAGAAAGCTAAACGGTCGTTAAACCACGAACAAATCCCCTGCCCATACAAAGAACTGTTCAACTCAACTACTATATTAATATAGGAAGCTAAGCGGTTCTAAAACCAAGCACAAATTCCCCGCCCATAAAAGGAATTGTACAACTCAGCCACTTTCATGAGTCCTCAATTAAAAACCCACAAATCTCTAACTTCTCTTAACTTGATATGAATTTTGTCAATTTATACCTTATCACACTCAACACTTTAAGAGTTCACTTATTTCTATTTCACAGTATTTTCATTGTTATAGCACTATGCTATCAACACATCCTCTTAATCATTTAACAGACCATCTGTCATTCCATGATTTTACTATGATCACCGTGATCTTATATCACAATTGATTTTACTTTACAATTTCTCGTTTATTCTAAGATCGTTTAATTCTACCATCTTCTCACTCGACTTTACTCATTTTACTTTACGATCCTTCTCTTTTTAAATTCTTGAATCAAGTGTTCCCTGATTCTTATTCCATTTATTTGGATTACACTCATTGAAGATCCTTCTTTGAATCTTTTCATATATCTATGTATCTATATAGATTTATTTTCTACTTTATGAACTGTATATGTTCATTTCTAAACTCTATCTGAGTTTATCCTTTCACTGTCTTCATTATCTTTCCATGATTATAGCCTAAGATACTGCTTCCTAAGAACTATAACCTATCAGCTCTGATACCAAGTTGTAACATCCCCAAATCCGAGTTCCTTTAACCCTAGACTTGGTACGTCACGATACATCATCTTCATGCACGTTCTATAACTAATGCGGAATATATAAACATAAATTGTTTATTCTACAACATTTCCCAAGGTTTCTAACCTTAACTTACATATATACCTTTAGATTCATAAAAAGGTTTACAAAATTACTTACATCATATAACAATTTAGTTATAATGCATAACACTATAATCTTGTCTTTTGCTTCTGTCTCCGTCTCTCCTTGGACATTCGTATTATTCTGAAATTTGTTATCATGATATAGCAAGAGTGAGCAACGACTTTGCTCAGTAAGTTTAAATACGATAACGATATATCATGATTGAAAGAAAGAATAAGCTTTTGAATTTTCAACAATATAATAATTGTGAAAGAGTACGAGTCATAATTTCAATAATTGAATGACTAAATTAATTAATGTTGAGTGTCAATAATGACCATGAACAAATTTAACTGAACCTTATGGTAATGAAGGTGATCAGCCTTTCATACCTGATGAACACATGCAACAAGCACTATGTGCGAATCAACAATTTAAAGAGGTGGAATAATTATACAGAATTAAACCATAGCATGCTTAAAACGTAATAACTTGAGTTTGAGTTAGGAACTTGAACAATAAAATAATATATCCTGCTCGAATATAAATTGAGTAGGGTTTAGGAAACTTGCTTGTCTGCTCAGCTACAATTAATGTCTAGCTTTAACTAACTGGCTTTGAAAGACCTAACATTAATAAAGTTGGTCTAATAATTAGTACGGCGTATTTGTACAACTATACGCTCACTAAGGAACTTATCTACCACACATAAGTACTAACACATAATTTACATCAGTCAAAACGATATTATTAACCTTATAGACCCTCAATCAAATTAGGTTAATAATTTAATAAGTTAGAAAATAATTTTCTCAAGTGTTAAACACTTATTAAACTATTAAATAATTTATTATAATTGTTTAAACAAAAGAGTAAAAAGACATTTTCTTTATTTCATTTAATTACTATTTAACATTAATTAAATAGTAAGTAATTAAATACCATTAGTTATTATTTAATAATAAATAATAACTTACTAGATTTATTTATTATTTAAAGTTAATCAAATAATAAATAATTATATTATATTAAAAATAATCAAATATCTTTAGTTATTATTTAAAAATAAATAATAACTAACTAACTAGATTCATTTATTATTTAAAGTTAATTAAATAATAAAATTATATAGTAAATACTCAAATATCATTAATTATTATTTAATAATACGTAATAACTAACTGAATTTATTTATTATTTAAAGTTAATCAAATAATAAATAATTAAATACTCAATCTTAGTTGTCTTTAATTATTATTTAATAGTAATTAAATAATAATTAATTAATTTATCATCCTTGTTTATTATTTAATATTAATTAAATAATAAATAATTAATTTAATCATAAATTCAGAAGATATAATATTAAACTAACTAGATTAATATTTAAAACATTTAAATATTAATCCTAAATATTTATTATATTTGAAAAATATAATATTAAACTAACTAGATTAATATTTACAACATTTAAATATTAATCCTAAATACCTATTAATTATATTTGAAAAATATAATATTAAACTAACTAGATTAATATTTACAATATTTAAATATTAATCCTAAATACTTATTACATTTGGAAAATATAATATTAAATACCTAAATATCATTTTTGTATTATTATTATTTTTGTTATAATTTTAAATTAATTTTTAAACATTTAAATTAATTAAAAATATGCAGAATGACAAACTTGTAAATAAGCTGAAAAATCGGACCGATGGCAATTTCGTAATTAAACAGAAAACCGAACGGAAGGGCAGTATCGTAATTTCAGGCAAAAAATTGTTCCCGCGCATTGCGCGTGCCGACAAAATTATGGTCTCAAAACGGTGCCGTTTTAAGGGCACCGTAGCTGGCATCCGCGCATAACGCGCGGATGAAATTTTAATCGCCTAAAACGACGCCGTTTTTCGTTCCGCGTCCGACAGTGAACAGGGTCGCGCGTATTGCGCGGCACCCCCTTTTTCCTTCACCTTAGCAGATTGTGAACAGTGCATATTTTAATCAAAATTATACCTTCAAGAAATCTTTAAGTCCTCAATAAAAATTCAAAAAAATTACCAATAACTTAATATCAATTTATAACATGAAAATATAATTTTTCATGATTTAATATTAAAAAATTTTACATCACATAAACTACCACAAATCATAACTTTTTGTGTATAACTTCATTTTGAGTAATCCAAACTTTGTTTTTCTCATGATTTAATTTTCTATAATATTAGAACTTTAAATCTAAATATTATAAAATTTATTTTTGGGCATTATTTTGAGACTTGATTTAACACCACTAAACACATGTTTTTAGCATATAAATTATACCAAAATACAAACCAAGTATATTAAACTCAAGTATGGCATAAATATTACCACTACACATTATTAACTATATTAACATATTTATACTCACATGTTGGTTTATTTAATTTAAAAATAAACTATATTTAAAATAACCATTACCTCATTTTAATGGTTATCTTCATTTTTCTTCCAAAATGGGTTGTGCAACTTGAAGATATGAACCAAGAACTCCTTCTCTACCTTCTCCATGCTCTCTCTCAAAATACTTACTCTCCCAAGCTATTTCTCTCAAACTCTCTCTCTTTTGGAACTTAGAAAAAAAATAAATGAAATGTAATGTCTTACAATTTCAAGTATACTTGCAAAATTCTTAGATACAAAAATTATATCTATAATTCATGATGCTCCTACTTGGATACTTGCACAAGAAATGGCTAAAGTACCTAAGTTGGTGAAAAGAGGCATGGTCCATGTAGAAAAAAAAAAATCAATACAAACAACCATTTATTAAATAAATGAGAAATAAAATAAAAATATCATTTCACTCTCTTTCTCTCCATCCTTGCCGGCTGATCATCAAGCATCTTGTCCCAAAAATCTTGTCCCAAGTCACTTTTGAATAAATAATAGTTAAACAATTTAATTCCAAGTGGGCTCAAGTTTTGGGCTTTATTTAAAATACCAATTGGACTCCTAATAAATCACTTGGGCTACTACCCAGCCAAGTCCATTTAATTTATCATTGGACTATTTAATTATAACCCAAATGATTAATTATTAATTTTGTTAAACATTAATTATCCAATCCATAATTAAATAATAATTGAATTGATTAATTAATTAAATTCTCTAACCCATTAATATTAAATTACTAAATGGACTAATAATATTATTAATAATATTTTACATTATTTACATTAATTAATTATCATATTAATTAATTTATAAAATTTAATTCACTCATTATATTCAATTTAATTGAATATTTAATTAATGACAACTTGTCAATTATTTTGATATTAAAATTTTAGAGTGTGTTCGCTAATAATAATATATATAACTATATATATTATTTATACACATTACTTTACCTCAAAAACAATTTCACAATAAATTATGAAATTAAAATAAATACAATATATAATTTAATATATATTATTTAGGCCATAAATTAAATTATTTAATACATTTACATTAAATAATTCATTTCTCATCAATTATGGAAATAATTTCATTTACTCGAAAATACATTAAAATAATAATATATTTACTCAATTTCTTATTTAAATAATTTATTTAATTATTTAATTAATATTACACAAATAATGGTATAATTAAATTTCTTACTCCCATAAATCATTTACAATGATTTATTTAATTATAGAATATATTCATTTAATATATTCAATTACTATTTAAAATTTCTCAATTAATTTAGTCCCTTTATATATATGTATATATATATGAAATTAAATGTTGTACATATATACAATTACTAATCTCCCTTAATTAATTCAACTACTTTATATAATTTATAATTATATAATTTACATAATTATTCCTCACAAATAATTTATCAACAATTTGCATAATTGTTGATTAATAAATAAATTAATTCCACAATAAACTTTTAATTCAATTCGGATTAATTTAATATTAATCTATCTATTTATCACAATTTAATTAACCATTAAATTATGTTACTAAATATGCACGCATATATATATTCATATAAATACATATTTAATTTACACGTAACCACGTCGCATAATTACATAACTCCACTAATTAATTCTCTTAATTTAATTAGACTTGTTGTTAGTCAAGTTTATTGAATTATCACTTTACTTGCTAACTTATCAAAAATTTTGATATCACCATATCTAAGTTAGTCTGTTAAATTTAATTTGGACCTCTATTTATCTATCACTACTAGGTTATCAAACTCCAACCTTTATTAAATATTAAATATTTTATTTATAATTCATTTAAATATCCGGGATATTATATTATAAATTTGGATAATATATATTTAATTATTATAAATTTTATAGTACTTATACTAATTTGAATATAAAAGAAGAAAAAAGATCTTCTTTTATTATATTTTTCTTATAGATGTAAATATTTTTAAATTTGGATAGTATTAAATGGATACAAATTTGGATAGTATTTATACTATATGAACAGGAAAGTTGAATTAAAAATTGGTAAAATCAAGCTTGTACTTTTAATTATATAAGTTCATCGACCCCATGCGAAGTGCGGGCAACATAAATAATAATTTGTTATATTAATTATTAAGGTAATTAATTAAATGTAGAATATTTATTGAATTAAAATTTTAAGAATATAGCTGTAGTTATTAAATTATTAATATATTTATTTAAGTAAAATATTCTTAATTATATATTGTAAGTTCTTCTAGTCAATTATTAAATTAAACATTTGAATTGAGTATAATTTTTTTTAAATAATTATTAAAAATTAATTATTTTAATTTTATTTAAGTTTGTAATGGAATTCTTATATTAGTGTATATATTGACAAAATTTGCTTGAAATTCTAATTCGAATAAAATTATGAAACTCAAGTTTTAATAAATTTTAATTTATTTATGACAATTAGTTAGTAACAAATTTACTATAATTTTTGACAAATTTTATAGTTATTATGCTTCAAAAAAATTCACATATATTATTAATACAATTATTTGATAAAATTTTAAATTTTAATGAATTTAATTTTAGTTAGGACATTAATTGAATAATAAAATTTACGGCTAATATTTATATAATTAAATCATGTGATATATTAAGAGATATTTTAGATATCTTAATATCTTAATAAAATAATAATAATAAAATTCTCATACATAAAATATTTTAAGATATATTATTTTACATAAATTTGTGATAAAAAAATTAAGTAATAAGTTCGATAGAATCAGAAATAAAATTGCTTTTTAGAGTTCCTTTTCCTATGAGAGTTATAAAAACAAAAAACACATTCAATATCTCACATTTAATTACATAATTTATAATTGATATACCTCAAATTATGATGTTATGATTTAAAGCAAAATATTCTTGATGACTGTTATTACATGTTAAATTAAGTTATGGCAAGACATTCCATCGATCAAATGTGGAACAGAACATAGGATCAAAGAAAAGAAATTGAAAATAGTAACAACATCATATGAATCTAGCTATAAGCTCAATGTTGTCACAACTGGTATATTGCATACCAAAAAATGATGTAAAAATCCATTTTTTGTGTTAAACTAAATTTAATATTCTGGCATACCCCCTTATTTTACATACAAAGCTTATCCCATTTAGCGACGGATCGGGTGACGGTTTGGTCCGTCGCTAAAAGGTTTAGTGACAGACAACATATAGTGACGAACAAACATATAGCGACGGACCTAAGCTGTGACGCCCCCAAATCTGGGTCCACACAGCCCAAACTTGAGTCGTCAAAAGACTACAACAAAATTATTACAACAAAGCACAACGTACAACAATACAGTGTATAATAATACACAACTAAGTCTTCACTATTATTGCCACACTATTTTACAAAACGTGAAGACTATGATAACTATTCCTCGGACCCTCACTCCATTCCCCGGCTAGACCCTGTTATGTTTTCATCTCCTGTTGAAAAACAATGGAACAAAAGAAAGGGTGAGCTCAAATAGCCCAGTAAAGAATATCATGACTAAGATAATGACGAATAAATTATCATTAGTCTTCAACAGTTGAGTTCTTGATAGAATACAATAGACTACAAGGTTTATATCAAAAACTGCAGTTAAATTCTTAAACAACGTTCAGATCAATAATAGCAGCGGAATGAGTAATCTATTAGAAGAATAATGCAGACTATAATGTCCACTCGGTTCTCTTTTTAGGAAAAACATCATCAACTTTTATCATCTGAAATATCATTAGTCAAGATAATACAAATTCACAGTTCCTGATCATAATCATGCACATCAACAGTTCATCTTTGTACTACGGGCCAAAGATATTCAATATAGCACCAACGGTCATGATTATACCAGATTCAGCCTTTGGTCATAATCATACCAAACAACAGTTCATCTTTGCACTACGGGCCAAAGAGAACACTCACCACGTGCCATAAAAGACACCGAACAGATGTATCGCCTTTAACCTATTATATCGCCTTTAACCTATCATCTGTTCAACAAATATATCACATCTGTGCCCCCGGCCACAGATATTCACAACAGCTTGATTTTTGGATGATTAGAATGATATAAATGATGAACAGAAGAAATAGGATAACAATAAGTATCGGAAGTTTACTTTGTACAGATTCAAATAATGTCCAAATTGTCAACATGATGTGGAGTGAAATTTAAAAATGATATTCAAGATCCACAGTTCAGAATAACGGTTACAATTCAATAGAAAGGTTCACGTAAATAGGAAGGTTCAGTTGAAATAATGAAGTTCAACTATTATGGAACATATAATATTTTCAGGAATTATAGAAGCAATAGTTCCATAATAAATTTCGATTTAGGAGTATGAAAAAAAATAATATCCCTTACCGTAGCAGGTTTGATTAACAAAAGGTGAAGGAAATTAATACAAAGGGTTATTCACCAACAGGCGGCAATCCGCTCCGTAAGGTTATTCCCACAATTTAATAGAATTTGAGTACAAAGAGTTATTCACCAAACAGGCGGCAATCCGCTCCGTAAGGTTATTCCCACAATTTAATAGAATTTGAGTACAAAGAGTTATTCACCAAACAGGCGGCAATCCGCTCCGTAAGGTTATTCTCAGAGATTAATAATGAATGAATACGAAAGGTTATTCACCAACAGGCGGCAATCCGCTCCGTAAGGTTATTCCCACAGTTTAATACATGGAAATAAAAGGCACGTCTTATGAGTAAGGAAGAAACAATATTATTATCGAGAATCAAATAATGATAATCCCTTACCATAGTATGTTTGAATAATGGAAGATGAAAAAGATGGTGTCCCTTACCTCAACACGTGACTGGATATTGATTTAAATGAGGTTGATTAACTTGAACAGTACACGTATACTTATAGATCTTCACAAATACTCAAGATAACTTAAGCACACTTAGAGAGAACTTTCACAAGAAGTATTTAGAGAGAGAAAGAAAGAACAAGTAAGGAAGTTTATGAAAAATCCTTAAGTTAAAGCTTCTATTTATAGCCAAAAATCTTATCATTCATTTAATCTAAACCATTCATTTAAAGATCATCTTTTAATCTACACCATCCATTTCAAATATTATATTATCTTTAATCTACACCATTCATTTCATATCACCTAATAATCACCTAACTTTATATTATAAACAAATCAATTTAATTATTCAACAATAATTCACACTTTAATCTACACCATTCATTTCATATCACCTAATAATCACCTAACTTTATATTATAAACAAATCAATTCAATTATTTAACAATAATTCACACTTTAATCTACACCATTCATTTCATATCACCTAATAATCACCTAACTTTATATTATAAACAAATAACTTTATCAATTCAATTATTATGACTAATTGTTATAAATACAGTATAGTTAGCTCTTAGATATCGAGTCAATAAATTAATGAAATACAACTGTTTAAATAACATCATAATAGAGATAACAATAATGTAAAATAAAGCATACGTTACTGTGTAATGACAATTATTGATTCAATAATGTGAATTACTGTGCATATGTTACTGTGACAATTATTAGGTTCAATAATTTTAAAAACAGTGCAACAACAATTATTGACTCAATGATATAAAATACAGTGTAATGACAATTATTAAATCAATAATGCAAAATACTGTGTAACCACAATTATTGAATTGATAATATAAAATATTATGCAGTGACAATTATCGATGAAATGATGCGTAACAGTTACGGTGTCAATTATCAGACCAATAATATGAGACACTATGCAATACCGTGTGTTACTGTAGAGTACCGAGTGCTACAGAAAATACCAATAACTATCGTATGCTACTATTCTTTTATCACCGGTATTTTAACAGTTCCGTTGACTATTTTTATTTAAAAAGGTTATTTCTGTCGTTTTCTATATCCGACAAATATTCCGTTGTGGGGTCCACCAATAATTTGTTATTTCGGCGCCGTCGGACCAAACGAATATTCCCCGACCAAACGAATATTGTCCGACAAAATAAAATTTGCAGATAACATCCTTAACTTTTAACTTGATCGATTTAACCACTTACTGTTTCAAAAAAATATATATGAAGAAAAATTAAATTTTGTATTTCATAAAATTCGGGGTCTTACAACCTCCCCTCCTTATGAAATTTCGTCCCCGAAATTGACGTACCTGACATATCGAAGAGGTAAGGATACTTAGATTTCATCTCAGATTCTAGCTCCCAGGTCATTTCCTCAGTATCTTGGTTCCTCTATAAAACCTTGACTTGAGGTATAACCTTTGAGCGTAGGATCTGCTCCTTCTTATCCAGGATCTTAACAGGTACTTCCTCGTATGTTAAATCCTCTGCTATAACGTCTGGTTCTAACTCAATGACGTGGTTTGGGTCCTTCACATATTTACGTAACATAGATATGTGAAAAACGTTATGGATGCGAGACATACTTGGTGGTAGGGCTAGTCTGTAGGCTACGGTTCCTATTCGATCGAGGATTTCAAATGGGCCAATAAATCGAGGGTTGAGCTTTCCTCTCTTTCCGAATCTCGTAACCCCTTTCCATGGAGAAACACGTAAGAATACATGATCTCCGACGTTGAAACTTTCGTCTCTCCGATGAAGATCAGCATAACTCTTTTGTCGTTCTTGTGCGGTCTGTATTCGTTGTCGGATCATTTGGATCTTTTCGGTCGTCAAGCGTACCAACTCGGGTCCCAACAATTTTGCTTCTCCTACCTCATTCCAACATATTGGAGAGCGACACTTCCTTCCATACAAAGCCTCGAATGGAGCCATGCCTATGCTTGCTTGGTAACTGTTGTTGTAAGAAAATTCCACCAATGGCAAGTACTTATCCCAACTTCCTTTGAAGTCTAATACACAAAGTCTCAAAAGATCTTCGAGGGTCTGGATCGTCCTTTCCGATTGTCCGTCCGTTTGAGGATGGTATGCAGAACTAAAACGTAGTTCAGTGCCCATAGCTTTTTGTAGACTGATCCAAAAGCGTGAAGTGAATCTAGGATCTCGATCAGAAACTATGGAAACTGGCATGCCATGCAATCTCACGATCTCATTTATGTACATACCGGCAAGACGTTCAAGTGAAAAGTTTTCTCGTATAGGCAAGAAATGAGCAGATTTGGTCAATCTATCTACGATCACCCAAATTGCATCTAAGCCTTGAGAAACTTTTGGAAGACCCGTCACGAAGTCCATATTGATGTGTTCCCACTTCCATTCGGGAACTTCAAGTGATTGTAATGGACCTTTAGGAACTTGATGCTCTGCCTTGACACGTTGACAAGTTAGGCACCTTGAGATAAACTCCGCAATCTCTCTTTTCATATTGTTCCACCAAAATGTATGTCGAAGATCTCGATACATCTTGGTACCTCCTGGGTGGATTGCAAACGGCGTGTTGTGTGCCTCCATCATGATTTTATGCTTTAATTCAGGATCGTTAGGAACACAGAGTCGAGAGTTGACTCGAAGTATTCCTTTCTCGTCGATTCTTGCTTCGGGAATGGCACCTTCTTGTACTTTCTTTATCATGTTTATCAGTTCCGGATCGGTAGCTTGAGCAGCTTTAATTTTATCGATTAAAGTTGGTTCTACTCGCACGTGAGCAATCTTCGAGTGGGTCCCTGGTGTCTTTAGCTCTATCTCCATCTTTTGCAAGTCGTACAAAATACACTTTTGTGTTGTCAGCAGTGCACTTGTACTTGCATAAGATTTTCTGCTCAAAGCGTCAGCTACAACGTTCGCCTTTCCCGGGTGATACTGGATTGTGTGGTCATAATCATTTAACAGCTCAAGCCAACGTCGTTGTCGTATGTTGAGTTCCTTCTGGGTGAAGAAATACTTGAGACTTTTATGATCCGTATAGATATCCACTTTTTCTCCGTACAAGTAGTGTCTCCAGATCTTCAACGCGAAAACGACTGCTGCCAACTCTAGATCATGAGTAGGATAATTTTTCTCATAATCTTTGAGTTGTCGAGAGGCGTAAGCTATAACCTTTCCATGTTGCATAAGGACACAACCTAGACCTTTGCCAGAAGCATCGCTGTAGATAACAAATTCTCCTGATCCTGATGGTATGGTCAGAACAGGAGCTGAAACCAGTCTCTTCTTGAGTTCTTGGAAACTTTTCTCGCATTCCTCGCTCCATATGAATTTTGTGCTTTTCCGAGTAAGCTGCGTTAATGGAGTGGCGATTCGAGAAAATCCTTCTACGAATCTCCGATAATAACCAGCTAGACCCAGAAAACTTCGGACTTCGGTTACTGTTTTGGGTTGTTCCCAATTTAGTACCGTTTCAATCTTCGCAGGATCGACTGATATTCCTTGACTAGAAATCACATGCCCAAGAAACGCGACCTCCTCAAGCCAGAACTCACATTTCTTCAACTTGGCATATAATTTGTTTTCACGGAGCTTTTGTAGTATCAATCTCAGGTGTTGTTCATGATCATCGCGACTCTTGGAGTATATGAGGATGTCATCAATAAAGACAACCACAAAATGATCCAAATGTTCCTTGAATATCCGGTTCATCATGTCCATGAAAGCTGCAGGAGCATTAGTTAGTCCAAAAGGCATGACTAAGAACTCATAATGCCCATAACGAGTTCTGAAAGCAGTCTTTGGAATGTCCTCAGCTTTAACCTTTAACTGATGATATCCAGAACGGAGATCAATCTTTGAGAAATGTTGAGCGCCTTGCAATTGATCAAACATGTCATCAATCCGAGGTAACGGGTACCTGTTCTTGATGGTGACATGGTTCAATTCTCGGTAGTCAATGCACAATCTCATACTCCCGTCTTTCTTCTTCACAAATAGAACAGGAGCACCCCAAGGTGATGCACTCGGACGAATGAAACCGGTATCCAACAATTCCTGTAGTTGGACTTTTAACTCTTGAAGTTCAATGGGAGCCATTCAGTAGGGAGCTTTGGAAATGGGCTTGGTACCGGGTTCAAGATCAATATAAAAATCAATTTCACGGTTTGGGGGTAAGCCAGGAAGTTCTTCAGGAAAAACGTCAGGAAACTCATTAACAATGGGAATATCATTTAAGTTTGACGTATTTTTGTTCAAATCAGTGACATGAGCTAAAAAGGCTTGACATCCATTTTTCAATAAACGAATGGCTTTATGGCTAGAAATAACACTTATAGATTTCAATGGTTTAGTTGCTTGAATTTGCATGACAGGTTGATTAGGAATATGAAAACTAATAATCTTATGAAAACAATCAATTTTAGCATGATGGGTAGTCAACCAATCAATTCCTAAAATCACATCAAATTCATGCATCTCCAAAGAAATAAGGTCAACAGGTAATGTGAGGTTGTTGATTTGAACTAGGCAAGATTTATAGACAGTAGATGTAATGGTCATTTCTCCTAATGGGGTTTCAACTGATAAGTCAAAGTCCAAATTTTCAGGAGTTAAGTTTAAACGCTGAGCACATGCAGGTGAGATAAAAGAATGGGTAGAGCCAGTATCTAACAAAGCGTAGACTTCACGAGAATTTATGAATAGCTTACCGGTTATCACCTCGTTCGAGTTTCGTGTCATTTGGGATGTCACAACAAAAGCTCTCCCTTGAACTACAGATTTTCCTTTATCCGCGCTAGCTTTTGGTATCATCATTGCAGCTGGACTTGATTTTGTGGTAGGACAAAACCGCGCAAGATGACCCTCTTTCCCACAATTGTAGCACTTTTTGGACTGCAGTGTACAGTTTGGGCTGATGTGACCTTCCTGACCACACCTATAGCATCTCACTGGTGGTCGATCTTCTCCCCTTGAAACTAGGGTCGGTGCTGGTGTTGGTACTGGTGCTGGTGCCCTTCCATAATTATTATGGAATCTCTTTCTTTTGAAATTGTTCCCACTAGATTCTCCTCTTCTGTTATTTGGTATGGAATTACCACCGAAGTGTTGGTTACCTCCTCGATGGTTCTCATTCCTGTGGTTGTTGTCACTCCTTTCTCTATGCTGATCATTAACTCTTGGCTGCAATGTTTCATCTGTTTGCTCCACCCTTTGAGCCCTATCTACAACATCTGAATACAAACTGAATTTATGAGAACTAAGTTGTTGACGAATTTTGAATCTCAAACCTCTTAGGAACATCCGACTCATTCGTGCTTCGTCATCCACAAGATGGGTGGCAAAACGAGATAACTCGGCAAACTTGGCTTCATATTGGGAGACTGTCATGTTTCCCTGCTCCAGCTTAATGAATTCCACCTCTTTCATATGGCGGATGCTTTCTGGGAAATACTTCTCGTTAAACAGTTCTTCGAATTCTGCCCAAGACATTTCGAGTGCTGAAGGTTGGATACGTTTTACCGCTTCCCACCAATGGTCCGCCTCACCTCGTAACATAAAAGTGGGAAATGGCACCTTCTGATCATCAGCGCATTGTAAGACATCAAGTATTTTTGTCGTCTGCTTTAGCCATGCCTCCGCTTTGAGTGGGTCAGGCTTCCCGTGGAATTCAGGTGGTCCTAATTCTTTAAATTGCTTAACAGTGACCATCCTCAAATTGCCAGCGTTTCTACCGTTATTATTGACTGAATTTCCTCTTCCTTGATTCTGTATGAACTGCATGAAATTCCTAAAGAATCCATCGTTCATCATGTTATCAGGAACATTATTTCCTGAGTTGGCAGGAGGATTGTTTGGGGCCTCTTGATTCTCGGCTACATTTGCTTCGGGTATTCCATAGTTAACCTCTTGATTTTCAGATGCCATACTTAACTGTGGTCACAAAATAAATGTTAGTTCAAATAAACTGACTCATCACTTCATGTTCCTACATTCAAATCGACTCATTAGATAATAAAATCTATTTTAGGTAGGACACACTAGTGACTGATTCTATTCGTCTCTCCCCTCCTAGTTCTACCCCAGATCTCCATTAAAGACCATATCCCTAAGCTCTGATGCCAACTGTGACGCCCCCAAATCTGGGTCCACACAGCCCAAACTTGAGTCGTCAAAAGACTACAACAAAATTATTACAACAAAGCACAACGTACAACAATACAGTGTATAATAATACACAACTAAGTCTTCACTATTATTGCCACACTATTTTACAAAACGTGAAGACTATGATAACTATTCCTCAGACCCTCACTCCATTCCCCGGCTAGACCCTGTTATGTTTTCATCTCCTGTTGAAAAACAATGGAACAAAAGAAAGGGTGAGCTCAAATAGCCCAGTAAAGAATATCATGACTAAGATAATGACGAATAAATTATCATTAGTCTTCAACAGTTGAGTTCTTGATAGAATACAATAGACTACAAGGTTTATATCAAAAACTGCAGTTAAATTCTTAAACAACGTTCAGATCAATAATAGCAGCGGAATGAGTAATCTATTAGAAGAATAATGCAGACTATAATGTCCACTCGGTTCTCTTTTTAGGAAAAACATCATCAACTTTTATCATCTGAAATATCATTAGTCAAGATAATACAAATTCACAGTTCCTGATCATAATCATGCACATCAACAGTTCATCTTTGTACTACGGGCCAAAGATATTCAATATAGCACCAACGGTCATGATTATACCAGATTCAGCCTTTGGTCATAATCATACCAAACAACAGTTCATCTTTGCACTACGGGCCAAAGAGAACACTCACCACGTGCCATAAAAGACACCGAACAGATGTATCGCCTTTAACCTATTATATCGCCTTTAACCTATCATCTGTTCAACAAATATATCACATCTGTGCCCCCGGCCACAGATATTCACAACAGCTTGATTTTTGGATGATTAGAATGATATAAATGATGAACAGAAGAAATAGGATAACAATAAGTATCGGAAGTTTACTTTGTACAGATTCAAATAATGTCCAAATTGTCAACATGATGTGGAGTGAAATTTAAAAATGATATTCAAGATCCACAGTTCAGAATAACGGTTACAATTCAATAGAAAGGTTCACGTAAATAGGAAGGTTCAGTTGAAATAATGAAGTTCAACTATTATGGAACATATAATATTTTCATGAATTATAGAAGCAATAGTTCCATAATAAATTTCGATTTAGGAGTATGAAAGAAAATAATATCCCTTACCGTAGCAGGTTTGATTAACAAAAGGTGAAGGAAATTAATACAAAGGGTTATTCACCAACAGGCGGCAATCCGCTCCGTAAGGTTATTCCCACAATTTAATAGAATTTGAGTACAAAGAGTTATTCACCAAACAGGCGGCAATCCGCTCCGTAAGGTTATTCCCACAATTTAATAGAATTTGAGTACAAAGAGTTATTCACCAAACAGGCGGCAATCCGCTCCGTAAGGTTATTCCCACAATTTAATAGAATTTGAGTACAAAGAGTTATTCACCAAACAGGCGGCAATCCGCTCCGTAAGGTTATTCTCAGAGATTAATAATGAATGAATACGAAAGGTTATTCACCAACAGGCGGCAATCCGCTCCGTAAGGTTATTCCCACAGTTTAATACATGGAAATAAAAGGCACGTCTTATGAGTAAGGAAGAAACAATATTATTATCGAGAATCAAATAATGATAATCCCTTACCATAGTATGTTTGAATAATGGAAGATGAAAAAGATGGTGTCCCTTACCTCAACACGTGACTGGATATTGATTTAAATGAGGTTGATTAACTTGAACAGTACACGTATACTTATAGATCTTCACAAATACTCAAGATAACTTAAGCACACTTAGAGAGAACTTTCACAAGAAGTATTTAGAGAGAGAAAGAAAGAACAAGTAAGGAAGTTTATGAAAAATCCTTAAGTTAAAGCTTCTATTTATAGCCAAAAATCTTATCATTCATTTAATCTAAACCATTCATTTAAAGATCATCTTTTAATCTACACCATCCATTTCAAATATTATATTATCTTTAATCTACACCATTCATTTCATATCACCTAATAATCACCTAACTTTATATTATAAACAAATCAATTTAATTATTCAACAATAATTCACACTTTAATCTACACCATTCATTTCATATCACCTAATAATCACCTAACTTTATATTATAAACAAATCAATTCAATTATTTAACAATAATTCACACTTTAATCTACACCATTCATTTCATATCACCTAATAATCACCTAACTTTATATTATAAACAAATAACTTTATCAATTCAATTATTATGACTAATTGTTATAAATACAGTATAGTTAGCTCTTAGATATCGAGTCAATAAATTAATGAAATACAACTGTTTAAATAACATCATAATAGAGATAACAATAATGTAAAATAAAGCATACGTTACTGTGTAATGACAATTATTGATTCAATAATGTGAATTACTGTGCATATGTTACTGTGACAATTATTAGGTTCAATAATTTTAAAAACAGTGCAACAACAATTATTGACTCAATGATATAAAATACAGTGTAATGACAATTATTAAATCAATAATGCAAAATACTGTGTAACCACAATTATTGAATTGATAATATAAAATATTATGCAGTGACAATTATCGATGAAATGATGCGTAACAGTTACGGTGTCAATTATCAGACCAATAATATGAGACACTATGCAATACCGTGTGTTACTGTAGAGTACCGAGTGCTACAGAAAATACCAATAACTATCGTATGCTACTATTCTTTTATCACCGGTATTTTAACAGTTCCGTTGACTATTTTTATTTAAAAAGGTTATTTCTGTCGTTTTCTATATCCGACAAATATTCCGTTGTGGGGTCCACCAATAATTTGTTATTTCGGCGCCGTCGGACCAAACGAATATTCCCCGACCAAACGAATATTGTCCGACAAAATAAAATTTGCAGATAACATCCTTAACTTTTAACTTGATCGATTTAACCACTTACTGTTTCAAAAAAATATATATGAAGAAAAATTAAATTTTGTATTTCATAAAATTCGGGGTCTTACATAAGCTTTAGCGATGGACCGAACTTATGGCGACGGATCAAACCGTCACCCGGTCCGTCGCTAAACGGGGTATGCTTACTTTTCTCTCTTCTCTTTATCCTTCCTCTCTTTTCTTAATGTTGAGAATATTTGGCACATATATATTCATCTAAAATCACATCTTGACCCAAAAAGTTAATATATTAGGTCTATGGTCCATTAAAGTATATATGTCCTCAATTTTTCTCTTTATAATTCGATGTGTGACTTTACTATTACGTATTACTCAACAATCTGCCCCTTAACATGTAATCTCTTCATCCACATCGATATCAAGTTCAATTATTTGGGCTAGTTCAATTAATTCACTTGGACTACCACACCATTACATACAATATTTGCCAACATAATTCAATTGGACTTATATTATGTAACACCCCATTTTTGACCAATGGAAAGGAAGGCTACACACAAACGAACTCTAAGTAGAATATCAAAACAGAAAGGAAACTCTCTTCACACTCGCCCTCAAATCCCCTTGCAAACCTGCCAGAAAAAAAACACAGCATGAGCCAAATGCCAGTACGGATAAAGAGTGCAAAAATAAGAACTGAAATTGAATAACAAAATCAATTGAACCAAACTAAGATTAACAAAATCAACTGAACTGAATAACATAATCTTACTAAACTGAACTGATCTATTGAACTGAAACTGATCCATTGAACTGATTTACTGAACAACAAAAATTGCTGAATTGAATGGTTGTGTTTATTTCATACCGAGCTCAAAACAAAACAGAAATATACCTTGTCACAAAGACAAGTCAAAATACTGCCACACAGGCAGACATACATTGGACTGCAGATCCAAATGCATACAAAATCGAAAACGTGTGCTCGACACTACGAACAACACCAGATCACAGAACAGAACATAACAAAATGCTAGGGCCGACCCATACGTCTCCCACAACAAAACACCAAATGTCCACCAAAATACAAAATGGAGACGTCGTGGACCGATCACACCGCCACGGAAGGTGTCATGCCTTAGTACCCAGAGACATGTTTGTGGTACCCCCATATGTGGTTATAACTTAGGTATACCCTACGATACTTTCTAACAAAAATATCATGTCACAACGAATGCGATACAATATCACAAAAGGGGTTCTAATACGCACATGCTAAACCGAAATAAATCGACACAAAGTCTCCCAAATATACTAGCATGTACGTTTCTACAGAATCAAAATAAATACTAGACATGTTTAATAAGTCTAAAGAGTACAAGATAAGTTGTGAATATCTAAAATCAAATAAAACTATCATATGCATTTGATTATGAATAATATATCGAGATAATATCTAAATTTTAATGAGGAACAAAACAAATAAATTAAAATCAAATGAGTATCGTTGAAAGAGTACAGAATTCGTACATGGAATAAGCAATGTAATACCAGAAATTATATTGCAAAACTGACTCGTTAAATTCTCTCCGTCGAAACTAACAAAATAAAGGAATTGATAAATAAATAGTTAATCAATTGATTAAGTTTTACACAGTTTCTTTCTCTCAGGTGAATCTAAAATCCTTCTGTTCTAAACAAAATTCTACATAAAGTTATACATATATAAATATTTTAATCATGGTAACGTATATATTAATAAATAATAGTATTCTTGTTCCTTCCGAAATATATATAAGTATATTCACAAAAATATTCTTTCCATTTTTTTATTTCTATTACAAATAATTTTTTTTATATTATTATTATTATTATTTTTTTCTGTCAAAACTTTAAAGTTACAAAAATAATAATTTAATATCTCAAAATGCTAATTAGTACCAAAGATATACCAAAATATATATACTAAAAAACTAAATAACATACAAAAATTAAAGCTACAAAATTAAAACGAATAATTTTTTTTAAATAATTACACAAAGAAAGAAAAAGGAACATACCCGAAATTATGAGGTTCGCAGTTCGTCCACGTCCTCGACATCGAAAATTTTAACTAAGGAGGTCTTTACTAAAAAGGTCCTCATACAAAAAGTTCCTCACACAAATGGGAGATACTTAATGTTTAGTGAAAAAAAAAACCAAAGGGGGTAAAGTCACATAAATAGGTGAAGGGAGGAAACTAAGTTGCAAAGTTGGGCGATTTGGGACTTTTAAGAAGATCATGTATTACATATTAACTACCTCTTGGACTATCAATTAACATAACACTTAGGCTTAATATTTAATTACCCATATTCATGTAAGTATTCCCATATTGGGCTAACTTAGTCAATTCATTTATTTCGTTGAACTCCCATTAATTTTAATCACTTGGGCAAGTCTACTAGTCTTAATTAAATTATTTGGACTCTTCATTTATTGATAAATAATTATACACATGCATACCTATATATGTATATACACCAATACATATATACATACAATATATATATATATATATATATATATATCATCCTACATCCTAATATATAAGTTGATTTATCTAGCCAACCCATTAACTATCCATTTGGTCTTTAAGTTTGGACTCATCAATTACATTTATTTACCTTGTCATATTAATTTGCTTGGGCTCATTATTTATAAACTTTGTTAACATTATAACACATTAAGCTTGCTCACTTATATTCATTATTGGGCTTCTTTTTATTTAGGACGTTGAGTTTTAAAACCCTAGCTACAAAACTTGGACCTAATAACTGAATTTGGCCGTATACACTATTAAACTCAAAACTCCATTTGAACTTGGTTGATTTAATTAACTTGGGCTTCATTCCCTAATTCATTGAGCATTTAAATAAATTCTCATTAACTTATCTCCATATTAAGTTGACAATTTAATTCAACACTTAGACTTATAATTAATCATTACTCTTGGGCTAGTTGGTTGAACTTAAATTAACTACCAACACAAGATCTAGCTTATAACTTCATCATTTATTATATTGGGTTAGCTTGAATCTATTATTGGACTCTATTTTTAACTTGATAATTAAGTTAGTCACTTAATTAATTAACTTCTTAATATTGTCATTTTAACCGATATTTTAATTTTCCTACCTGCTAACATAACTTTAACTCATAGCTCATATCATTAACTTAATTAATTATATTACATGACTTTTCTTCTTGCTCCATATTTAAACTAATTAATTTATTAATTTTTTTGAGTATTAAATTACTTTACCCATCTTCTTGTTTGGCTAAAACTATATCTAGCGCAAACATCTTTACCCATTCACTTCATCTTTCAATAACTTTTCTTTCTATTGCGTTTAACTTACTTTATTCTCGTATAATATTTTGTATTTTTGAATAATAATTTTGTATTTACACGTCGTATAAATACCTAACACTTAATATATCTCACAGTATTCATACTAATCAATTCTAGGTTTTAACTCTCATAACTCGATCATGATTACTCATATTTAATTCCTTAATACATAATTTAGGTTAAATGTTTAATCATTCCTCTATACATTTCTCTTTTTCAAGTCTAGATTCTAAACCTTAACCTTTAATTACGTTTGATTCTATATCTGAATCTCACAAATATTTGGGTTATTATAATTACCATGTTCTTTCTATTAGCCTCAACTACATTCTCATTTTCTGAAATGGGTTAGGAAAATAAAAGAGTAAGCTTAAATAGCCCAATAAATGATATTATGAGTAAGATAACGAAAAATAAAATTATTTTTAATGTTCAACAGTGATTGAATTAGAGATTTAGAAAATGCTAGACATTATAAGTCTTTAACGAATTACTGAAGTGAAATAAGCAATCCATTAGGAGAATTAAACAAACAATAATGTCTAATATTTTTTCGAATTTAAAATCCATCATTTGGAATCCATCACCAGAAACACCAATGGTTATAATCATGTCAAACAATAGTTCCTCTTTCTCTTTGCACCCAGGCCAAAGAAGATTTTCACTACAAGTCCTTGCCACACACGCTAAAGACACTCAACAATTATATTACCTTTGTGGTCAAACCAAAAACATTCACAACAACTTGAGTCTTGATAATTAGTACAAACAACAATAATATAAAAAATGAATAGAAATAATAAAAATGAGAATAAACACTAGAAAATTTTAATTTATTTATGTTTACGAAATAATTTAATTTATCCAAATTTTAATAATGTCCAAATTATCAATTCAATGTCCAAATATCGAATTGTGTCCAAGTTCAGTGATAATATCCAATGATAAAGCTCATGGTACAAGGAATATTTAACGGTCTAAAATGTCCATAGTTCAAAAAGAAAGTTTAAAGTCCAAAGTATTCACAGTCCAAAGGTTCACAATTCAAATATAACGGTAAGTGTTCAATTGGAAGGTTTAGGTCAAAATATTAGATGAAGTACAAACTAATAAGAAAATTTTAATAAATTATTATTTTAAAAAATTTCACCGTTTAATATCATAAGAGGTACAAACAAGATATTTTCTTAGCATAATAAGTTTACTTTTGCATTGACTACATTCTGTTTTTTATGTAATTGATCGACATATATGTATATTTATAATTTAATCAGTTACCATCACATATAAATTTTATAATGTACAATGATTTGTATCTTATAAAATTGTCAAAAATAATTTGATAATATTTGTAAAATAAATTGGTAAAGTGTACAAACTGGAGTGGAGTAAACTTTTAAAATTATTTTGAAAGAATAAAATAACTTTTCAAAACAATTTTTCAGATGAAGTTTTTCAAAATGAATATTTTAAACAAATAGTCTTTTAAAAGAAAAGTTGTAAACACTGTGTAATGTGTGTGAGTATTTGTATAACTATTACTTTAGAGGAAGGATCCACCTGAACAATTCTTGCACTCTTACTGGTGTTACCAATACTCAGAGTATCCTTACCAAATTCAAAAGAAATACTCATAATATTACATTCACAACATACTAATAAGAGAATTTTGAAAAGATTGAGAAATGTGAGAAATCCTTCTACCGAAGTCCTCTTTTTATAGGCAATCCTTCCTCTTGCCATTCAAACTTGCCTTCCTAATAATTATTACCCTTTTTAACCACACGTTTATTATTTTTCTCACATATTCATGTTATCTACGGAGAGTATAACCAAAGTTCTGTTGAGATACCGTGTGATAGTCTAGTTTTACATCAGAATACAAGGATAAACGTTGAGGATATATATGCTTTAATAGATCATAAACCTAATAAGTTAACCTTTTGGGTCAGAATATGATTTTAGATAAGTATATATATGTGACGCCCCCAAATCTGGGCCCACACAGCCCAAACTTGAGTCGTCAAAAGACTACAACAAAATTATTACAACAAAGCACAACGTACAACAATACAGTGTATAATAATACACAACTAAGTCTTCACTATTATTGCCACACTATTTTACAAAACGTGAAGACTATGATAACTATTCCTCGGACCCTCACTCCATTCCCCGGCTAGACCCTGTTATGTTTTCATCTCCGGTTGAAAAACAATGGAACAAAAGAAAGGGTGAGCTCAAATAGCCCAGTAAGAAATATCATGACTAAGATAATGACGAATAAATTATCATTAGCCTTCAACAGTTGAGTTCTTGATAGAATACAATAGACTACAAGGTTTATATCAAAAACTGCAGTTAAATTCTTAAACAATGTTTAGATTAATAATAGCAGCGGAATGAGCAATCTATTAGAAGAATAATGCAGACTATAATGTCCACTCGCTTCTCTTTTTCGTAAAAACATCATCAACTTTTATCATCTGAAATACCATTAGTCATGATAATATAAATTCACAGTTCCTGATCATAATCATGCACATCAACAGTTCATCTTTGCACTACGGGCCAAAGATATTCAATATAGCACCAACGGTCATGATTATACCAGATTCAGCCTTTGGTCATAATCATACCAATCAACAGTTCATCTTTGCACTACGGGCCAAAGAGAACATTCACCACGTGCCATAAAAGACACCGAACAGATGTATCGCCTTTAACCTATTATATCGCCTTTAACCTATCATCTGTTCAACAAATATATCACATTTGTGCCCCCGGCCACAAATATTCACCACAACTTGATTCTTGATGATTAGTACAAATAACAGTGATACAAATGATGAACAGAAGAAACAGGATAAACAATAAGTATCAGAAGTTTACTTTGTGCAGATTCAAATAATGTCCAAATTGTCAACATGATGTGGAGTGAAATTTAAAAATGATATTCAAGATCCACAATTCAGAATAACGGTTACAGTTCAATAGAAAGGTTCACGTAAATAGGAAGGTTCAGTTGAAATAATGAAGTTCATCTATTATGGAACATATAATATTTTCAGGAATTATAGAAGCAATAGTTCCATAATAAATTTCGATTTAGGAGTATGAAAGAAAATAATATCCCTTACCGTAGCAGGTTTGATTAACAAAAGGTGAAGGAAATTAATACAAAGGGGTTATTCACCAACAGGCGATAATCCGCGCCGTAAGTTATTCCCACAATTTAATAGAATTTGAGTACAAAGAGTTATTCACCAAACAGGCGGTCATCCGCGCCGTAAGGTTATTCTCAGAGATTAATAATGAATGAATACGAAAGGTTATTCACCAACAGGCGATAATCCGCGCCGTAAGGTTATTCCCATAATTTAATAGAATTTGAGTACAAAGAGTTATTCACCAAACAGGCGACAATCCGCGTCGTAAGGTTATTCTCAGAGATTAATAATGAATGAATACGAAAGGTTATTCACCAACAGGCGATAATCCGCGCTGTAACGACCCCGAAATTCGACCCACTTTATTACTTTAAATCTCATTTTTATTAAACATCAATTGCCTTATGTCCAAATTTCGGTTCGTTAATAAATCTTTAATCTCCTTCTTTAATTCTATTAATTGATATTACAAACATCAATTACCTAATTTTCGGTATAAATTTTTCTTTTTCTTGATTCAATCGTTGTATTAAAACATTTGAATATTTAAAATTCTTACATCTGGATCCTAGTCCCTGGATCGCAACCTTTACTTTTTTTTTCTTTCTTTTACAGGTGTCAAACAGCTCAACATTCACAATTTAGTATTGTTCATATCCATACAATTTTCTTTGTTTCATAATTCATAATTCATAATAATTTTCTATCCTAACCATCATCATGAACAATCACAATTCATAATTTAACACTACTCGCTCTATCCATATCCAACATATATGTACATACAAAATATTAACGTAACCTTGACAAATTATCCACATTGAATTATAATGTTGAACATATGACAATTACGTTTCCAACCTTCTAGGTAATTCATCTCTATCATATCTGATATTCTTGAAAGTTATTTCTTTCCTGCAAAAATATTTATTAAGCAAGTAATGAGCACAACGGCTCAGCAAGTTCAACAGTTATGATTCACGTAGCACATACCTTATCATGATTGGTGTGTGTCATACATCATGTGCTTGTACTTCTACTATAGCAATATATCTCATATATATTCATATCGTTGCACAAAATACACATTGTGGTCATATTAATCACGTATCACGTAACACATAATTTGTATGCAATTAAAACAAGAATTACATATCATAACATTCCAACATTTAACATAAAAGAGGCTGAAGAACTTGCCTGACGTCCAGTTATTTAATTGCTAGCTCAAAACCCTTTCTCGATCAACCTATTATCATAATATAATCAAATAATAATTATTTATCCTCTTATGATATTAATTTAATTAATTAATATCATCTCTTGACCAATTATTAAATAATACGGTTAATTATATTAACCTCGTTCCTTAATAAATTAATTTAACTTAATAACCAATGCCTTCACTACGGACAATCCGGCTCATCGGATAAAATTCAACATTTTTGGTTGTCCGAGAATTTTATTTAACCATTTTCTAACTTTAACCTTATTGGATTAATATTTAAACCTTTAAATATTAATCCCCAATATTTAATATTTTTTTATAAAAATATTAAATTTAATGCTCAAACGTCATTTCTATATTTTTAGTATTTTTCTATAATTTTCTATGATTTTTAAACAATTTTTAAACATTTATTTCAATTAGAACTAATTTCTGAGGGCAATTTAGTAATTTTCGCGCCCTTAGGGACATAACCGGAATTTTCTGGAAAGTCCAGGGGCATTTTTGTCATTTCCGCGCTTCTAGGACTTATTCGGTATTTCTGTTAAAGGTCAGGGGCATATCCGTAAATTCCGTGCGTCAAGGGACACGGTCGGTATTTTCCGGAAAGGCCAGGGGCATAACGGTAACTTCCGGCGTAGCGTCGGTCGCGCATGGCGCGCGACCCTCCCTGCCGAAGCCAAACGACGTCGTTTAGCTTCTGCTTCTGGAAAATTCGTCCGCGCATGGCGCGGATTTCCTTTTCTTTTCTCTTTCCAGTTTTTCTTCCGGCAGCCAACATTTAGCACAAATTACACCATTTTGATCCAAATTTCCACAACAAAACTATTCCAAAAATTATGAAATTCATAAATATACATCCTAAAATTATTTTGAATAATTATTCTAATTATTTACTAATTTTCCATAAAAGTATTTTATTACATAATTTTCAAATAATTCAAATGATAATAACTTTTTACCTTCCAAGCTTGAGATTTCTTCCTCTTGATGACACCAAAATTTCCTTCTTAGTAGCTATGGTAGTTTCCGGTTGGCTGGTGGTGGACTTCTCAGTTGGTGGTGAAGGTGGCGGGTGGAGAAGAAAAAGATAGCATTTGTTTGCTTTCTTTCTTTTTCTTTTTTATTCCTTTCTCTCTTTTACATGCATATATATAATACATGTGTGTAAATTATTTTTAACATTAGCACCAAATCCGCCGCCTCTCTATCTTCCGGAAAATTCCAAAAAGCCACGACGCATACAACAAAATTAAATATTTATTACATTACGTAATTATTTCGTGTAATAAATATTTTATATAATATACATAAAATATTTATTTTAATTCACTAAAAATCATAACATGATTTATGAATAATATTAACACCTTTTTCGATATTTTACCTGACAAATTTTGTACACGCATAAGGATATGCATGTAATTATATGAGGTAATTTATACCTCCAAAAATCATAAAATAATTCATAGGACATATAAAAATTATTTTTCATAATTTTTCACTCCGTTATTTGGACAACATGTTACATTAACATGTTCACGTTTCCGAAATATTATTCTTCGTAAAAGTCATAATAATTCCATTATACATAAACATAATTTTTAATAACTTAAAACATTCCTTTTTCTAATTTATTATTCAATTTCTTTAATATTCATATTAATTTCTTTTTATATATAAATTATATAATTTAATATTATATAATTTATATAATTACATTCTCCTTTTAAATAATTTCTTAATTTCCTCCAACTTTATTCCATTTAATCACCTTATATAAATTACATAATTATTCTTATATAATTTATATAATTATTATTTTCTTCATACCTTATTTTAATTTTCTTATATAAATTATATAATTTATATAATTACATTTCCTCCTCAATTAATTTCTAAACCTCCTCCAAAATTCTTGATAAATTCTAAAATCAATACATACAATTTTACCAACTCCCTCATTCACTTTTTATTTAAATTTGGATTAATTTAATTATTAATCCCTTTATTTCCATAATTAATGAAATTTAAGATTATCAATTAAACATTCACATATATAATATACAAATGTATATATATAAATATATACATATTAAATTCATGCATTTACATTATCACATAACCTTATTTAAAACATAATTTCTGTACTTCCATAATAATTTAATTGTACAATTTATTGTACATTTACTTGACATTTTTCTTATCCTTCATAAATTGTTTTCAAACAACTTATTTACTTTTTAATTATTTTAAATCAACACAAATCTTCACCATCTCTATACAAATTTAATTTATCAATTAAATCATATCACATACCTTAAATCACATAAAATAATAATTTCTTTAACAACCTTGATAATTTTATCAATTAAATTCTCATGTAATATTATTAAAGAAATTCTGGAAATTCGGATCCTCACATTCTTCCCCCCTTAACAGGATTCCGTCCTCGGAATCTTAATTGCCGTACTAATCATACGTATTTTATTTATCGCACATTACTATACCTTTATCTTGATGAATAACAATTAATTCCATAATAATCATATTTTATTTCTTTAATATCCGTAACTTACAAAATAATACCATAATTGTCATAATTATCAGAATATTCCATTCTTATTTCAATTCATAATATCGCATTTCACAATTCTCTAAAATTTTATTAATAAAACTTTAACTCATTTCTTGATGTACCTATCAAGGTAGTTCCTCATTCTTCAAAAACTTTCTTTTTCTCTAATCGTACTTATCCTTACTTAACCAACTTATTTCATACCTTCTATTTACACCTCATTTATACTCTGTACATTCATCATTTTCTTCTTAATTCACATTCATAATTCTCTTCATATTTCATAATTCATTCTTTACTACCTCCATTATTCAACATTAGGTTTTAAATACTAACATTTACTTGATTTATCATAATCCTTATTTAGAATTATTTTAAAATTCTGGGGTATCACACGCGCCGTAAGGTTATTCCCACAATTTAATACATGGAAATAAATGGCACATCTTATGAGTAAGAAAGAAACAATATTATTTTCGAGAATCAAATAATGATAATCCCTTACTTTAACACGTGACTGGATGAGGTTGATTAACTTGAACGGTACACGTACACTTATAGATCTTCACAAATACTCAAGATGACTTAAGCACACTTAGAGAAAACTTTCACAAGAAGTATTTAGAGAGAGAAAGAAAGAACAAGTAAGGAAGTTTATGAAAAATCCTTAAGTTAATGCTTCTATTTATAGCCAAAAATCTTATCATTCCTTTAATCTAAACCATTCATTTAAAGATCCTCTTTTAATCTACACCATCCATTTCAAATTTTATATTATCTTTAATCTACACCATTCATTTCATATTACCTAATAATCACCTAACTTTATATTATAAACAAATCAATTCAATTATTCAACAATAATTCACACTTTAATCTACACCATTCATTTCATATCACCTAATAATCACCTAACTTTATATTATAAACAAATAACTTTATCAATTCAATTATTATGACTAATTGTTATAAATACAGTATAGTTAGCTCTTAGATATCAAGTCAATAAATTAATGAAATACAACTGTTTAAATAACATCATAATAGAGATAACAATAATGTAAAAGAAAGCATACGTTACTGTGTAATGACAATTATTGATTCAATAATGTGAATTACTGTGCATATGTTACTGTGACAATTATTAGGTTCAATAATTTTAAAAACAGTGCAGCAACAATTATTGACTCAATGATATAAAATACAGTGTAATGACAATTATTAAATCAATAATGCAAAATACTGTGTAACAACAATTATTGAATTGATAATATAAAATATTATGCAGTGACAATTATCGATGAAATGATGCGTAACAGTTACGGTGTCAATTATCAGACCAATAATATGAGACACTATGCAATACCGTGTGTTACTGTAGAGTACCGTGTGCTACAGAAAATACCAAAAACTACCGTATGCTACTATTCTTTTATCACCGGTATTTTAACAGTTCCGTTGACTATTTTTATTTAAAAAGGTTATTTCTGTCGTTTTCTATATCCGACAAATATTCCGTTGTGGGGTCCACCAATAATTTGTTATTTCGGCGCCGTCGTACGACATGAATATTCCCCGACCAAACGAATATTCCCCGACAAAGCGAATATTGTCCGACAAAATAAAATTTGCAGATAACATCCTTAACTTTTAACTTGATCGATTTAACCACTTACTGTTTCAAAAAATATATATGAAGAAAAATTAAATTTTGTATTTCATAAAATTCGGGGTCTTACAACCTCCCCTCCTTATGAAATTTCGTCCCCGAAATTGACGTACCTGACATATCGAAGAGGTAAGGATACTTAGATTTCATCTCAGATTCTAGCTCCCAGGTCATTTCCTCAGTATCTTGGTTCCTCCATAAAACCTTGACTTGAGGTATAACCTTTGAGCGTAGGATCTGCTCCTTCTTATCCAGGATCTTAACAGGTACCTCCTCGTATGTTAAATCCTCTGCTATAACGTCTGGTTCTAACTCAATGACGTGGTTTGGGTCCTTCACATATTTACGTAACATAGATATGCGAAAAACGTTATGGATGCGAGACATACTTGGTGGTAAGGCTAGTCTGTAGGCTACAGTTCCTATTCGATCGAGGATTTCAAATGGGCCAATAAATCGAGGGTTGAGCTTTTCTCTCTTTCCGAATCTCGTAACCCCTTTCCATGGAGAAACACGTAAGAATACATGATCTCCGACGTTGAAGCTTTCGTCTCTCCGATGAAGATCAACATACTCTTTTGTCGTTCTTGTGCGGTCTGTATTCGTTGTTGGATCATTTGGATCTTTTCGGTCGTCAAGCGTACCAACTCAGGTCCCAACAATTTTGCTTCTCCCACCTCATTCCAACATATTGGAGAGCGTCACTTCCTTCCATACAAAGCCTCGAATGGAGCTATGCCTATGCTTGCTTGGTAACTGTTGTTGTAAGAAAATTCCACCAATGGCAAGTACTTATCCCAACTTCCTTTGAAGTCTAATACACAAAGTCTTAAAAGATATTCGAGGTCCTTTTCGATTGTCCGTCCGTTTGAGGATGGTATGCAGAACTAAAACGTAGTTCAGTGCCCATAACTTTTTGTAAACTGATCCAAAAACGTGAAGTGAATCTAGGATCTCGATCAGAAACTATGGAAACTGGCATGCCATGCAATCTCACGATCTCATTTATGTACATACCGACAAGACGTTCAAGTGAAAAGTTTTCTCGTATAGGCAAGAAATGAGCGGATTTGGTCAATCTATCTACGATGACCCAAATTGCATCTAAGCCTTGAGAAACTTTGGGAAGACCCGTCACGAAATCCATATTGATGTGTTCCCACTTCCATTCGGGAACCTCAAGTGGTTGTAATGGACCCTTAGGTACTTGATGCTCTGCCTTGACACGTTGACAAGTTAGGCACCTTGAGATAAACTCTGCAATCTCCCTTTTCATATTGTTCCACCAAAATGTATGTCGAAGATCTCGATACATCTTGGTACCCCCTGGGTGGATTGCAAACGGCGTGTTGTGTGCCTCCATCATGATTTTATGCTTTAATTCAGGATCGTTAGGAACACAGAGTCGAGAGTTGACTCGAAGTATTCCTTTCTCGTCGATTCTTGCTTCGGGAATGGCACCTTCTTGTACTTTCTTTATCATGTTTATCAGTTCCGGATCGGTAGCTTGAGCAGCTTTAATTTTATCGATTAAAGTTGGTTCTACTCGTACGTGAGCAATCTTCGAGTGGGTCCTTGGTGTCTTTAGATCTATCTCCATCTTTTGCAAGTCGTACAAAATACACTTTTGTGTTGTCAGCAGTGCACTTGTACTCGCATAAGATTTTCTGCTCAAAGCGTCAGCTACAACGTTCGCCTTTCCTGGGTGATACTGGATTGTGTGGTCATAATCCTTCAACAGCTCAAGCCAACGTCGTTGTCGCATGTTGAGTTCCTTCTGGGTGAAGAAATACTTGAGACTTTTATGATCCGTATATATATCCACTTTTTCTTCGTACAAGTAGTGTCTCCAGATCTTCAACGCGAAAACGACTGCTGCCAACTCTAGATCATGAGTAGGATAATTTTTCTCATAATCTTTGAGTTGTCGAGAGGCATAGGCTATAACATTTCCATGTTGCATAAGGACACAGCCTAGACCTTTGCCAGAAGCATCGCTGTAGATAACAAATTCTCCTGATCCTGATGGTATGGTCAGAACAGGAGCTGAAACCAGTTTCCTCTTGAGTTCTTGGAAACTTTTCTCGCATTCCTCGCTCCATATGAATTTTGTGCTTTTCCGAGTAAGCTGCGTTAATGGAGTGGCGATTCGAGAAAATCCTTCTACGAATTTCCGATAATAACCAGCTAGACCCAAAAAACTTCGGACTTCGGTTACTGTCTTGGGTTGTTCCCAATTTAGTACCGTTTCAATCTTCGCAGGATCGACTGATATTCCTTGACTAGAAATCACATGCCCAAGAAACGTGACCTCCTCAAGCCAGAACTCACATTTCTTCAACTTGGCATATAATTTGTTTTCACGGAGCTTTTGGAGTATCAATCTCAGGTGTTGTTCATGATCCTCGCGACTCTTGGAGTATATGAGGATGTCATCAATAAAGACAACCACAAAATGATCCAACTATTCCTTGAATATCCGGTTCATCATGTCCATGAAAGCTGCAGGAGCATTAGTTAGTCCAAAAGGCATGACTAAGAACTCATAATGCCCATAACGAGTTCTGAAAGCAGTCTTTGGAATGTCCTCAGCTTTAACCTTTAACTAATGATATCCAGAACGGAGATCAATCTTTGAGAAATGTTGAGCGCCTTGCAATTGATCAAACATGTCATCAATCCGAGGTAACGGGTACCTGTTTTTTTTGGTGACATGGTTCAATTCTCGGTAGTCAATGCACAATCTCATACTCCCGTCTTTCTTCTTTACAAATAGAACAGGAGCACCCCAAGGTGATGCACTCGGACGAATGAAACCGGTATCCAACAATTCCTGTAGTTGGTTTTTTAACTCTTGAAGTTCAATGGGAGCCATTCGGTATGGAGCTTTGGAAATGGGCTTGGTACCGGGTTCAAGATCAATATAAAATTCAATTTCACGGTTTGGGGGTAAGCCAGGAAGTTCTTCAGGAAAAACGTCAGGAAACTCATTAACAATGGGAATATCATTCAAGTTTGATGTATTTTTGTTCAAATCAGTGACATGAGCTAAAAAGGCTTGACATCCGTTTTTCAATAAACGAATGGCTTTATGGCTAGAAATAACAGTTATAGATTTCAATGGTTTAGTTGCTTGAATTTGCATGACAGGTTGATTAGGAATATGAAAACTAATAATCTTATGAAAACAATCAATTTTAGCATGATGGGTAGTTAACCAATCAATTCCTAAAATCACATCAAATTCACGCATCTCCAAATAAATAAGGTCAACAGGTAATGTGAGGTTGTTGATTTGAACTAGGCAAGATTTATAGACAATAGATGTAATGGTCATTTCTCCTAATGGGGTTTCAACTGATAAGTCAAAGTCCAAGTTTTCAGGAGTTAAGTTTAAACGCTGAGCACATGCATGTGAGATAAAAGAATGGGTAGAGCCAGTATCTAACAAAGCGTAGACTTCACGAGAATTTATGAATAGCTTACCGGTTATCACCTCGTTCGAGTTTCGCGCCATTTGGGATGTCACAACAAAAGCTCTCCCTTGAACTACAGATTTTCCCTTATCCGCGCTAGCTTTTGGTATCATCATTTCAGCTGGACTTGATTTTGTGGCAGGACAAAACCGCGCAAGATGACCCTCTTTCCCACAACTGTAGCACTTTTTGGACTGCTGTGTACAGTTTGGGCTGATGTGACCTTCCTGACCACACCTATAGCATCTCACTGGTGGTCGATCTTCTCCCCTTAAAACTGGGGTCAGTGCTGGTGCTGGTACTGGTGCTGGTGCCCTTCCATAATTATTATGGAATCTCTTTCTTTTGAAATTGTTCCCACTGGATTCTCCTCTTCTGTTATTTGATGTGGAATTACCACCGAAGTGTTGGTTACCTACTCGATGGTTCTCGTTCCTGTGGTTGTTGTCATTTCTTTCTCTATGTTGCTTATTAACTCTTGGTTGCAATGTTTCATCTGTTTGCTCCACCCTTTGAGCCCTATCCACAACATCTGAATACAAACTAAATTTATGAGAGCTAAGTTGTTGACGAATTTTGAATCTCAAACCTCTTAGGAACATCCGACTCATTCGTGCTTCGTCATCCACAAGATGGGTGGCAAAGCGAGATAACTCGGCAAACTTGGCTTCATATTGGGAGACTGTTATGTTTCCCTGCTTCAGCTTAATGAATTCCACCTCTTTCATATGGCGGATCCTTTCTGGAAAATACTTCTCGTTAAACAGTTCTTCGAATTCTGTCCAAGACATTTCAAGTGCTGAAGGTTGGATACATTTTACCGCTTCCCACCAATGGTCCGCCTCACCTCGTAACATAAAAGTGGCAAATGGCACCTTCTGATCATCAGCGCATTGTAAGACATCAAGTATTTTTGTCGTCTGCTTCAGCCATGCCTCCGCTTTGAGTGGGTCAGGCTTCCCGTGGAATTCAGGTGGTCCCAATTCTTTAAATTGCTTGACAGTGACCATCCTCAAATTACCAGCGTTTCTACCTTTATTATTGACTGGATTTCCTCTTGCTTGATTCTGTATGAACTGCATGAAATTCCTAAAGAATCCATCGTTCATCATTTATCAGGAACATTATTTCCTGAGTTGGCAGGAGGATTGTTTGGGGCCTCTTGATTCTCGGCTACATTCGCTTTAGGCATTCCATAGTTAACCTCTTGATTTTCAGATGCCATACTAAACTGTTGTCACAAAATAATTGTTAGTTCAAACAAATTGACTCATCTCTTCATGTTCCTACACTCAAATCGATTCATTAGATAAAAAAAATCTAATTTAGGTAGGACACACTAGTGATTGATTCTATTCGTCTCTCCCCTCCTAGTTCTAACCCCAGATCTCCATTAAAGACCATATCCCTAAGCTCTGATGCCAACTGTGACGCCCCCAAATCTGGGCCCACACAGCCCAAACTTGAGTCGTCAAAAGACTACAACAAAATTATTACAAGATATAATAACGTTCAACAATACAGTGTATAATAATACACAACTAAGTCTTCACTATTATTGCCACACTATTTTACAAAACGTGAAGACTATGATAACTATTTCTCGGACCCTCACTCCATTCCCCGGCTAGACCCTATTATGTTTTCATCTCCTGTTGAAAAATAATGGAACAAAAGAAATGGTGAGCTCAAATAGCCCAGTAAGAAATATCATGACTAAGATAATGACGAATAAATTATCATTAGCCTTCAACAGTTGAGTTCTTGATAGAATACAATAGACTACAAGGTTTATATCAAAAACTGCAGTTAAATTCTTAAACAATGTTTAGATTAATAATAGCAGCGGAATGAGCAATCTATTAGAAGAATAATGCAGACTATAATGTCCACTCGCTTCTCTTTTTCGTAAAAACATCATCAACTTTTATCATCTGAAATACCATTAGTCATGATAATATAAATTCACAGTTCCTGATCATAATCATGCACATCAACAGTTCATCTTTGCACTACGGGCCAAAGATATTCAATATAGCACCAACGGTCATGATTATACCAGATTCAGCCTTTGGTCATAATCATACCAAACAACAGTTCATCTTTGCACTACGGGCCAAAGAGAACATTCACCACGTGCCATAAAAGACACCGAACAGATGTATCGCCTTTAACCTATTATATCGCCTTTAACCTATCATCTGTTCAACAAATATATCACATTTGTGCCCCCGGCCACAAATATTCACCACAACTTGATTCTTGATGATTAGTACAAATAACAGTGATACAAATGATGAACAGAAGAAACAGGATAAACAATAAGTATCAGAAGTTTACTTTGTGCAGATTCAAATAATGTCCAAATTGTCAACATGATGTGGAGTGAAATTTAAAAATGATATTCAAGATCCACAATTCAGAATAACGGTTACAGTTCAATAGAAAGGTTCACGTAAATAGGAAGGTTCAGTTGAAATAATGAAGTTCATCTATTATGGAACATATAATATTTTCAGGAATTATAGAAGCAATAGTTCCATAATAAATTTCGATTTAGGAGTATGAAAGAAAATAATATCCCTTACCGTAGCAGGTTTGATTAACAAAAGGTGAAGGAAATTAATACAAAGGGGTTATTCACCAACAGGCGATAATCCGCGCCGTAAGTTATTCCCACAATTTAATAGAATTTGAGTACACAGAGTTATTCACCAAACAGGCGGTCATCCGCGCCGTAAGGTTATTCTCAGAGATTAATAATGAATGAATACGAAAGGTTATTCACCAACAGGCGATAATCCGCGCCGTAAGGTTATTCCCATAATTTAATAGAATTTGAGTACAAAGAGTTATTCACCAAACAGGCGATAATCCGCGCCGTAAGGTTATTCTCAGAGATTAATAATGAATGAATACGAAAGGTTATTCACCAACAGGCGATAATCCGCGCCGTAAGGTTATTCCCACAATTTAATACATGAAAATAAATGACACATCTTATGAGTAAGAAAGAAACAATATTATTTTCGAGAATCAAATAATGATAATCCCTTACTTTAACACGTGACTGGATGAGGTTGATTAACTTGAACGGTACACGTACACTTATAGATCTTCACAAATACTCAAGATGACTTAAGCACACTTAGAGAAAACTTTCACAAGAAGTATTTAGAGAGAGAAAGAAAGAACAAGTAAGGAAGTTTATGAAAAATCCTTAAGTTAAGGCTTCTATTTATAGCCAAAAATCTTATCATTCCTTTAATCTAAACCATTCATTTAAAGATCCTCTTTTAATCTACACCATCCATTTCAAATTTTATATTATCTTTAATCTACACCATTCATTTCATATTACCTAATAATCACCTAACTTTATATTATAAACAAATCAATTCAATTATTCAACAATAATTCACACTTTAATCTACACCATTCATTTCATATCACCTAATAATCACCTAACTTTATATTATAAACAAATAACTTTATCAATTCAATTATTATGACTAATTGTTATAAATACAGTATAGTTAGCTCTTAGATATCAAGTCAATAAATTAATGAAATACAACTGTTTAAATAACATCATAATAGAGATAACAATAATGTAAAAGAAAGCATACGTTACTGTGTAATGACAATTATTGATTCAATAATGTGAATTACTGTGCATATGTTACTGTGACAATTATTAGGTTCAATAATTTTAAAAACAGTGCAGCAACAATTATTGACTCAATGATATAAAATACAGTGTAATGACAATTATTAAATCAATAATGCAAAATACTGTGTAACAACAATTATTGAATTGATAATATAAAATATTATGCAGTGACAATTATCGATGAAATGATGCGTAACAGTTACGGTGTCAATTATCAGACCAATAATATGAGACACTATGCAATACCGTGTGTTACTGTAGAGTACCGTGTGCTACAGAAAATACCAAAAACTACCGTATGCTACTATTCTTTTATCACCGGTATTTTAACAGTTCCGTTGACTATTTTTATTTAAAAAGGTTATTTCTGTCGTTTTCTATATCCGACAAATATTCCGTTGTGGGGTCCACCAATAATTTGTTATTTCGGCGCCGTCGTACGACACGAATATTCCCCGACCAAACGAATATTCCCCGACAAAGCGAATATTGTCCGACAAAATAAAATTTGCAGATAACATCCTTAACTTTTAACTTGATCGATTTAACCACTTACTGTTTCAAAAAATATATATGAAGAAAAATTAAATTTTGTATTTCATAAAATTCGGGGTCTTACAATATAGGTCATATATTCACAACAACTAGTATCAGAGCCATGATTATGGGCTTGAGTCATGAATAAGGTATTAATTTAGACTACATATGATGAACAAAAAATAATTTATTGAGCAAGTGTGGACTCTTCTCGTAGCGACTCTTAGTTGGCTTTTAACAAAATATATAAAAAAATAAGCACGTCATATAGAGGAGACTTGATGGGCTTGGTAAAGGTTCTTAGTGGATCAAGCAAGAGATATTAAAGAGGATGACTCAACAACTAGAAGAAGTGATGGGCTATAATCATCAAAAGATGATTAAAGTTTAAAGGGGAGCTTGGTGTCGATGTAGATGAGGAGATCATGCGTTAAGGGGGAGATTTTTGAAGTATTGCGTAATAGTAAAGTCTCACATCGAAACACAAAGAGAAACATTGAGGATATATATACTCTAATGAATAATAGACTTAATATGTTAATCTTTTGGGTCAAGATATGATTTTAAATGAGTATATATGAGTTGGTTATTCCCAACTAGTTCACTTTTTTTTTCTAAAAGTCTACCTATATTAATTTTCATATCTATCACCAACTACCTACCATAAATATTTATTTCTTATCCTCCACATTCTACTTACTGTGCTTTATAATTTTTCTCATTCTATATTTATTATTGTTGTTGTTGTTGTTGTTGTTGTTGTTGTTGTTGTTGTTGTTGTTATTATTATTATTATTATATGCAGTACGTATTAATGAGGCTGTCTAACTTTTCAGTATCCAAAATTTTTAATTAAGTAATTATTACCTTTGTTATTGAGATAATTATTGGTTTAATATTGTGAAATACTGTAGTGATACTGTGTTATAATTCATTTATTGTAGGGTATTTTAAAAGTTAAAGGTAATAATTCAGTCGATAAATTTTTTATTAACAATTATTTTGTCTTTTTCAGTATCTAACAATTATTCTGTTGAGGGGTCCACTAATGGGTGGTTGTTACGATGCCATTGTACAGTACCAAATATTCTTTGACATCTTCATCGACATTCTTTTTGTTTTTTATAATTTGCACATTATCCTTATTTTTAATGAACTTTTTATCTGTTTAAAACCTTATTATTTAAACTAATACATGAAAATAAATAAATTTTATTAATTAAAAGTTGGGGTCTCGTAGGAATGTTGAGTAGGGGAATGACGAGGTGACTAAGCTTCAACCGGATGCAAGTCGGATCAAAAATGGATATCATGCGGCTGTGGGTTGGGCATGGCAGGATGCAAATTTACATTTTTTGGGTATAGCCATTCCCACAGTTGCTTTTATTACCTCTTCATCCTGAAGCTTTAACCCTTCATCTTTGTCTTCTATGGGCACTCCATATATAATAGATGGGATAAAGTGGGATGCAGTATAGGTTTATTACTGCTCATGGACTTGTTGAAGAAGTATCCTTTAATCGCGTCTCCTATTTTACCCTTAATAGTTGATATCTCTTATTTAGGTTCTATGTTTACCGAGGAAAGTTCCTAGGAGTATTGTGGACAAAGCTAATCTGTTAACTTGCTAAGCTAGGAAATTTCGTTGTAATATGTTTGTCTTAATGCATGTTTTATATTTACAAAACATTTGAGTGTATATAATAGAAATTCTAGTGGTATGATCAATTTTTACAATTTTCTAAGGAAGTAAAAGACTCTAACGGTAGTGCTAATTTTGTAATTAATATATTATGATAGATGATGTAAAATATAATTACTAAATAGTACTCATAACAATTGATTACTATGAATGAATTCACCATATATATAAATATAATTTATTATCATATAAATACTTTATTAATGATTTATGTTATAATTATAACATCGTTGATTATACGACGAAACTTTAACTCTAGGTAAAAGAGTTACAGAATAACAAAAAATTCATGAAATCCATTTTTCTTTCCGTATCTTTATTACCATTTTGGTCAGCCAAATTTTTAAGGAAAGTTTGACCATGTTTTCCTTCTTTTCTTAGTTTTCCCAACTTAAAAAAACTCACAAATACAGAATTTAAAATAAAAGTTGCAACTTTCTCTTATTTTCATATCATTTTTGAAAGTTTAAAAACAATATGTTAATTTTGAGTCCAAACAATAATTAATGGAGCTAGCTAACTTGCGTCACACATTTTCTTTTTTATATTTTATTTGAAAATATTTGTGCCACACGTAAGTACACATTGCATGAGTAGAGTGGTGTTCCCTAAGCAGACAACTTACTTTTGGCTTCTCTCATTGTGGATAAATTATTAGCTGATCTTGGGATGGGACAGTGTTAATTGGTGTCTCATATCAATTATATATTATTATTTATATAAAATTTATGTAAATTTTAACAAATTAATGAATTTATATATGATATTTGTGTAAATTTTATATAAATAATAACATGTAATAGATAAGGGATATCATTTCACGTTACTTCGGAAATCTTGAATAATTACTTCTCATCCGTGATGAGGATCTATCTGCCAATGAATTCACATGCCCTCCAATTGAGATGCTTTTAGGTTCTGATTCAGCCACCAATTATTTAACCTACGTAGATTGAAATATTTTCAGAGTGATCTTTTTATATAATTCTGTTTTCCAATGTAAGAAAAAATATGCTCCAAAAAGTATATATTAATACATATTCCCTAAATATAGAGAATTGATGTTAGAACAAATTCACTACATATAGAGAATTGATGATAGTACGAACAAAAGCATACTTCCCCATAACTTTTTTAATATGAATAATAAATAAATTACATGTTCATTTGAAAAGAATTTAATAAAAATATCAAATTTTACTTATAAAAATATAAATTTTTTGAATTTAAAACTCTATTTCTTAACCATTTTTCTTTAAATTAATATTAAAAATTCCTAAAAATTGAGAAATATATAATTTTATAGGGAATTGATATTTCCACAAGAGTCTACCAATTTACTATTCATATAAATAAAATTTTGTGAAAATTTTAATTTCTATCGTAGAAATATCAATTCCCTATTTTTATTGTCTAGGACTGTCCAATATATATTCTTTAAGACGAGTGCGACGCCAACCCGTACATGTTTGGTAATATTATAATTTCAATTTGTTATTAATTTATTTTTTATTCAAATTTATCCCCTAAATTAGATTTAAAATTTTATTATATTTTTATAATAATTACATATGTAATGCGTGTGTCACGAAAAATTAATATATGAAAGATATTGATGTTATAAATTATTTTATTAAATAATTTATTTATTTAATTATATAAAATATTTATCATTATTTTTGGAAAATAATATTTTTATAATAACTTTTTGATATTTTAACACGTATGACCTCACATATTAACTATTGTGGAGGTACATGATTAGTTCTTACGTGAAACTTACATGTAAAAATATAAAAAATTATTGTTGAAATATCAATTTCCTTATTTTTAAGACCACTTGACATCTTAAAAGGGAAATAGTGAATTCTCTTGATCGCATCTGAATACATCTTAACACTCTATCTCTTAATATATTTTAGAATTTTCTTAGAATGTGTGCGAAATTCAATGCATAATATTATTTGTTTATGTATTTGCACTGAATTCAATGTATAAAAATATAATATACTAGTGAACCACATGTATTGAATTCAGTGCAACTATATAAAAAAATAATATTTAGCAGGTATCATCTCTTATTTTAATACATCTTAAACAAGTTCTCTAAATAGTATAGATTTAATTTTGTATCTTAAATCAATATTCAAAGAATTTTTTTAATCTTAATTTTAAATATTAAAATGTATTAAGAGGTGAACTATTAAAATACAATCAAATACAACCCAAATACGGATCAAGTGAACCAGACTAAAGATGGCGTCCTTCAGTACCTCACTCCATTTGTTTTTGACCTATCAGCAGGGAAGTATTGCCTCGAAAAACACGGCACATAGGAAGTTTCCTTCCATCAATTTTAATTGGAGGTTTTCAGCTAAAAAAAAAAAACACAATAATTGGAGGAGGATGGTATGTTGCTAGAATTGTGGGGTAGCTGTTAACTGTCGTAATAGTTGGTGAATCACTTAAAATCTGCCTTCGGCCGTTGGAGAATCTTACAAAAAAGCAGCTGCTCATAACAGTTAAACCAACAATTCCTCCGCGAAGAGCGAGAAAATAATAAGGATGGGTACGATAAAGGCGGCAATCGGCGACGGAGTGTTGACTTTCCTGTGGGTTTTCTGTGCTGCAACCTTAGGAGCACTCACCTCTGTCATAGCCAAGGCCGTCGGTGTTACAGGCGTCGTCTCCCTCCTCATCACCACCGTCCTTGTCTTCATTCTATTGTTCATTTTTGGCTTCATCGCCGACGCCTTGGGTGGTGCCAGCTACAATCCCACCGGTACCGCCGCCTTATACGCCGCCGGCCTCGGTGGCGAGTCCTTGTTCTCCGCCGCCCTCCGATTTCCTGCTCAGGTTTTCCGTCTTTTTAATCTTACTATTTGGCTTAGTACAGTTTTCTTTCCTTAATCCTACATTCTCAATCCATGGAGTATACTAATTGACTTGAGAATTCTCATAAATTTGCTAGTAGAGCGCTTCAAAAGGGGGGAGCTGCAGTGAAAAAACTGGTCGATTGCTCTTTCCTGTATAAGTCTTCACACCATTCCAAAATATAGGATCATCTTACTAAAAATGTAAGATTTAGGAGATAGCTTGTGATCAAATTAAAGAGATAGATGTTTTCCAAAAATAAATAAATTAAAGAAAAAATTATTAAATACTACCGGGGCACCACATGACAGGTGCTTGTAACTATTGAATAATTACTCAAATTAAAGAGGTAGCTTATGTTGTTCCAAATAAAAAAAGAGCGAGAGAGCTTATGGCACTCACTTCTAATATTTATACTTCAAATAGTCATTCTAATATATATTTTGGAATTAAACTTAAAATTATTTTGATCTTATATTTTGAAACTCTTTTTCCCCACTTAATCATTAATGCTTTCACTAACTCTTCATTAGTTCTTATTGCAACTTTTCTTTAGTTCTTATTGTGGCTCTATAACATGTATGCTTCCACAAAAATCATTCAACTTGCTGTCAATTTCCGTAGATTATATTATGGGAAAAATGTATGCAAAATAAAGGCATCGAAAAGTTTCTTTGGTCTGATACACTACTCAATTATATAATTTCCACTAAATATTCAATTTTTTTGTAGTTATTCCTTCAATAGGAAGTTCTGAAATGATTTTAGAAAGTCAAGGTAATATTTTGAATCTTTGATTGTGAATTTTGGAAATTGTGTTGGGTACTAAGCAGGAAGTTGAAATCAATTGCAAAGTAAAGGAAGTAAGAACTTAGTTGTTAGTTGTTCCCAAAATTTACGGGATTATTTTTGTCTTCTTGACAGGCAGCTGGAGCAGTGGGTGGTGCATTGGCAATCAAGGAAGTGATGCCAATTCAGTATAAACACATGGTAGTTGGACCTTATTTGAAAGTTGATTTGCATACTGGAGCTCTTGCTGAGGGGGCGTTGACCTTCACAATTACATTTGCCGTGCTACTTATTATCCTCAGGGGTCCCAAAAGCCCACTTATTAAGAATTGGTTGCGTGCCATGTCAACGGTAACATTAATTGTTGCAGGTTCCAGTTATACTGGTCCTTCTATGAATCCTGCCAACGTAAGTATTATTCCCCCTGTCCTCAAAAGGACGTTTAAAGTACATATTACATACAAATTAAAAAAATTACAGCAGAAGAAAGATAATAAAATAAGTACCACTTTTACCCATAGAAGTCACTATAATGAATCTGTTTTTCTAAATTTTGCAGACCCCACTTAAGTGGGTAAACTAGTCTTTAAACATATTTTATATTTTAATTGTATACTTTTAAACATCATTTTATGGACAAAAAATTTTGTACTTGAATATATCCTTTTAAGGATGGATGGCGTACAATATTTCTTCTGTTCTTGTATTTGGGATCATATTTTGACATTGCATACTCAAATTTTAGTTGTTTACATGGAGATTTATAATAAAAAAGAAAAAGAAAAGAAGAGTTAACATTGTTGTTTAACTCCACCCATTTTTAGCTCCACACAAGATGATGCCTATGCTGGTATCTTGCTGCTCTCATGACAAACTACTTATTATCTTTGTTGGTTATCTTAGCCCACCACAGGCTCAACCAAATAGTCATGATTGAAGTATTATTGATAGTAGCTTGAAACCTTATATACATATCAAAATATCGTACAGGTTTCGACGTGGGACTGAGGTGTTACAAAGCTACAAAACACAGTTTGAACTAAGTATTTAATTTCGAATAGCAGTTTTAAACTTTTAGACAAACCTAGTTTCAGTATGCTATTACATTCCCTATCTTGTTTTATACATCTAATACAAGTGTATGTTCTCTTAACCCCTTAATATATCTGAGATTTGTCTGGGTAGAACAAATTGCATTCTGTTAATGAAATAAGACCTGTAAAAGCCACATGGACTACGTTTTTGGTTGATATCGGCACGTAACTTATCTTGCTGTTTTAGCTATCATGTCCTCTACACCCACATCTTAATCCTCCTCCAAGACCTCTTTCATGACTGCCACCTGTTTCTCCCCATTATCAATTGATAACACTACCACAAAGATCAGTAGTCCCGTTGTTCTACGGTTTCCATGTCTTCCAGTTTTTAGATCATTAGCTTTAAATTAGTTAATATACACTCCTATAGCTCTGGCATTATGTAGTCGATTTTCTGATTCACAGTACTTGTTTTTGTCTCTGCAGGCCTTTGGTTGGGCATATGTAAATAATCGACACAATACATGGGAGCAGTTCTACGTTTACTGGATCTGCCCCTTCATTGGGGCCATATTATCTGCTTGGGTTTTCCGTGTTATTTTCCCACCCCCTGTAAAGAAGAAGAAAGCTTGAAGAACCAAGGGTGGCTCATCTAAACACTCAGCAGTTTCTGCCCTTAAAGTTTCAGATGCTGAATTTGGATTATTTTCAGCTTTATATTATGGACATGGTTTGTGCATCAAGGCTGTAAACTCTTCCAATCAAATCCTTCTGTTTTAACTTTTTTATGGGCATTGATGAGTCGCTTTGCTTAACTTTTTTCAAATCAATGAAGTAAATGGGAAGAACGATTAGTATAATAAAATCAACAATTACTTAATTCTATTTTCAAATAAAACAGGATATAAATATATCCCAAATCTGAAACTAATGGTTTTTGTTGCTCTTACTACGTCCATTTTTGTTTCACTTTGTTATCAAAAAAGATGCGGTGGATGTTTGATTTAATAATTGTAATATATGATGGTAAAATTAAGTAAATGCAATGGATGTTTGACTTAATATGGGTAACATGATGATAGAAAAATTGTGATCATAGAAAATAGATAATGTTATTTTTTATTATCTTCTATTTCTATTTCAAAGAGAGAAAGAACAGTCAAACGAGTCATGTATTGTAAATTAAATAGGTTGTTTTTTATACTACCTTTGTAATCTAGGTTTTTAAATAAATAAAAAATAAGACGCGATCGTAAAAATATTAATTCTCATAAAATATTTTTTTACTAACTTCTGGTGGGACCGGTAAAATCATGCTTCAGATATGCCGTGCCATTACGACTCTTCAAAGGTTGGCCCATGAAAATACTTAGAATTGCATGAACGAAAACCTAATGAACTTCCCCGCACAATGCGCTAATGCTGCCGTGTTCACATAATTACGGAAATGACACCGGGACTTGCAGAAATTATGATTTTTCCATTTAACTTCATTTTTCCTACAAAATAAAATAAAAATAATAAAAACACATAATAATTCATAAAATAAATAAAAATATTTAAAAACTCATAAATTATTAAATCTAAAAATATTCAATAAATAAATATATAATTCACTTATCAAATACCCTCAAATTTATCTCAAATATACCTCACTGTGATACAGAAAATGTTTGTATATATTCATCTGATGCAGTACATGATATATATAGAGCTTGGTTAGATAAGGTAGGAGATATGTATTACTAACCTAACAAGTTTATCACTATACAAGACTTATCTAAACTACTAAATTAACAGACTGGATTGATATCCCCCCGCAAGCCAATGGAGTTACCAGTAACAACTTTGAGCTTGTCGCGGTTGCGGACGAACTTGGACAATGGCAACGGCTTTGTTAGACAATCAGCAACATTATCATGAGTTGAAATATATTGGATACATAAGTGCTTATGATTAACCATATCACGGACAAAATGAAAATCTATCTCAATATGTTTCGTGCGGGCATGGAAGACTGGATTTGAGGCTAAATAAGTAGCACCAATGTTGTCACACCATAACGTTGGAGGAGCATGTAACGGAAGACCAAGTTCAGACAACAAGGAGGACAACCATTGGAGCTCTGCAACAGCATCAGCAACAGCCTTGTACTCTGATTCGGTCGATGAGCGAGCAACGGTTTTCTGTTTTCGGGATGACCAAGATATCAAGTTGCAGCCTAAGTAAATGGCACTCCTAGCCGTGGACCGGCGATCATCCAAATTACCAGCCCAATCGGCATCGGTGTAGGCGAAAAGGTGATGAGTGGACTGTTTTGAGAGAAATAAGCCATGGTTGGTGGTTCCTTGTAAGTAGCGGAGGATGCGCTTGACTGCTGTCCAATGTTGGAGCGTGGGAGAGTACATGTATTGACACACTTTATTAACGGCAAAGGCAATGTCCGGACGTGTAATGCTTAGGTATTGCAAGGAGCCAACAACTTGGCGATACAGAGTGGGATCTGCAAATAAGGAGCCTCCAAACTTGGTAAGTTTGTCCGTGGTTGAGATGGGAGTGGGTGTAGCTTTGCAAGTCGTCATGGCAGCACGTTTCAATAAATTGGATAAGTATTGTTGCTGGGATAGGAATAGGCCATTGTCTGTTCATGCAACCTCAACTCCCAAAAAGTAGTTCAGGATCCCCAAGTCTTTTAGTGAGAATTCTTTGCCAAGATCTGTAACTAAAGTAGTTAGATGAGATGTCGAGTTGCCGGTGATAATAATATCATCTACATATATTAAAACAAAGATGATGACATTAGTACAATTCAATATAAACAAGGAGGAATCATTACGAGACTGTTTAAAATTTTTTGAAAGTAAGAAGTGAGAAAGACGAGAGAACCACGCCCGGGGGGCTTGCTTTAAGCCATATAAGGATTTGTGCAATTTGCACACATGGTGAGGATGATTAGAATCCACGAATCCTTGCGGCTGCACCATGAAAACATCCTCATGTAGAAAGCCATGTAGAAACGCATTGTGAACATCCAACTGTCGTAGAGTCCAACCACGGTTGATAGCCACAACGAGGATTAGCCGAATGGTGGTGGGCTTAATGACAGGACTGAAAGTTTCATGAAAATCTATACCAGGTTGTTGGTGATATCCCTTAGCCACTAACCTAGCCTTCAAACGATCAAGTGAGCCATCCGCCTTTCGTTTCACACGGTATACCCATTTATTACCAACAATATTCATAGTAGAGGTAGGGGGAACTAAAGACCAAGTTTGATTGCGAACCAATGCATTAAACTCGTCAATCATGGCGCTGCACCAGCTTTTGTCTTTCTTTGCCTCAGTGAAAGAGGTTGGTTCAGTTGAGAAAATGGAAGTGTTCATTGCCGTTTTACGGGGGCGTAGCACCATGGGATGTAAACGTTGTGGTGCAGAATTGGTGGGTTGTGGTGCAGCAGAGGCGGAAGGAGAGCTGAAGGTAGAGGAAGGGGCTGGTGTGGGGGCGAAAGGAACAGTGAGAAGGGGGAGGAGATGTGGTATGTTGGGGCCGGTAGAAACAACGAAACGAGTCATGGTTAGTGCCGCCACAGAAAGCACACTTAGGCCGCTGATTGTGGAAAGATGGAGCATAGGAATTGGGTGAGTATGAACGACCACCCCGATGCCCACGACCTCGTCCTCGCCCACGGTTGCGATGGTTGTTTCGTTGTCCCATATTGGCAGTAGGAATGGAGTTGTCGGTGGTAGGTTGAAGTGCTGGTAGATTTGGTTCATGAAGAAATTCATAGCTTTGACACATACCTAATAGATCTGAGTATGGAATGGGAGTGGTGTGAAGAGAAAGCGAGGATTTCAGGTTGTCAAATTCTGGTTTCAAGCCTTTGAGGACTTGAACATTAAACTCAGCATTAGAGAGCGGCTGGCCAGCAGCGGCGAGTTCATTGGAAACTGATTTCAGTCGTTGAAGGAAGAAAGTGATGGTTTCATCCGGTGATTGTGGTTTTTGCATGGCAAGGTGAAGTTGGAGGAGGCGAGTGGTGGAGGTATTAGCAAATGCGGTTGATAACGCATCCCAAACATTCTTGGATGTGGTGAGACCAATGACAAGAGGAATTACATCTTCAGTTAAGGAGGAGATAAGAAGGCTAACCAAGAGTTGATCCTGATTATCCCATAAGGTGGCAGCCGGATTAAGAATAGGTTGATCTGCATCAGGAGTAGGCAAAGTAGCAGGAGGACGTGGTATGGTTCCGTCAACGTAGCCATATAGATTTTGGCCACGGAGGAAAGGCTCGACTTGGGTGCGTCATAGAAGAAAGTTGTGGGGTGTGAGTTTGATAGAGAGGAAGTGGTGGGCTTGACTGAGGGTGATGGTTGTTGGAGGAGAGGGAGCGGAGGTGATGAGCGACTGTGAACTAGAGGCGGAGGAGGAAGAGTCAGCCATGGTAAAAAAAAGAAACGTGAGTTTTTAAGGCTCTGATGCCAAAATAGACCTCACTGTGATACAGAAAATGTTTGTATATATTCATCTGATGCAGTACATGATATATATATAGCTTGGTTAGATAAGGTAGGAGATATGTATTACTAACCTAACAAGTTTATCACTATACAAGACTTATCTAAATTACTGAATTAACAGACTGGATTGATAATCTCTATTCTCTCTCTCTAATGTATACAATATACACGTAAGAGTTAGAAATTTATATGTTATTTATGTTGTGGCAGAGGAAGGAGAGGTGGAGATTCAATTGTTTGGATCTACTGCCCGTAAGCTCATCTTAGTTTCTCTCTATCTATCTATGTATGTATATATTTATAATGTTTTAATCACATGTTGGGGTTTCTTTGAGTAGTATTTAAAGGAATGTGGTTGAATACTTGCTATTTTAGATAAAGTTAATTGAAATTGGGATACATGTTTCTTTATAGACTTGAAAAATTGGCGAACTAGGACAAACCCAAGCCACAGGCCAGTCTATACCAAACTTCAGGCTAGGCCTTGGGGCGAGCAAGGCTTGTTGGTAGGTTAGTCCAAATCAAATTTGTCTAAAAAAAAGGGGTTTGTTTGTGACCTAACAAATCAGGTCGGCCTGGACTAGGCCTCGATCATACCAGTCTTTGACCAAACATGAGCCAGGCCAAACCTAAACTGGGCCTAACCGGCCCACAGGCCATTAGTTCATCTCTATCATAGATAATGTTATTTTTTATTATCTTCTATTTCAAAGAGAGAGAAAGCCAAACGAGACATTTATTGTAAATTAAATAGTTTTTTTTACACTCCCTTTGTAATCTAGTTTTTTAAATAAATAAAAAATAAGACACATTTATGAAAATATCAAATCAACTTATAAAAATATCAATTCCCATAAAATATCCTTTTACTAACTTCTAGTGGGACCGGTTAAATCATCTTTCATATATGTCGTGCCACCCTTGCCTTCACCAAAATTACTTATGACTCTTCAAAGGTTGGCCCACGAAAATACTTAGAATTGCATAAACGAAAACACAATGAACTTCCCCGAACAATGCGTTGATGCTACCATGTCTAAGGGTGTGCATTTTGGCTGGTTTTTTCGCATTTTCGTTTTCTTAGATCGGTCTAAATCGGACGGTTCGGTACAAAATCAAGGTCCGATATCTGTACAAAAAAATCGGCATAAACCAATTTTTCTGTACCGGTTCCGGTACCGAATTTTTATAATTCGATAAATACCGAACCATACCGATTGTACCGATTTTTAAAAAAAATAAAATAATTACTAATAATAATGGTAATAATAATAATAAATAAATATAATAATAATAAAAATAATGATAATTACAATAATAATAATAATAATAATAATAATAATAATAATAATAATAATAATAATAATAATAATAAAATAATAATTATATTAATTTTTAATTTTTACTGGTACCAAACCGGTAGCCTATAAAAACCGGTTGAACACTCCTAGCCGCGTCCACATAATTACAAAAATGCCACCAAGACCTGCCAAAAATTATGGTTTTGCCATTTAACTTCATTTTTTCTATAAAATAAAATAAAAATAATAAAAACATATAATAATACATAAAATAGCTAAAAATACTTAAAAACTCACAAATTATTAAGTCTAAAAATATTCAATAGATAAATATAAAATTCACTTATCAAATACCCTTAAAGTTAAATCTTTGTTTGCCCTTAAGCAAAGCAAAAAAAAACTATAAAAATAAAAACCTAATAACATAACAACATGTACAATGAATTAATTTGAAAATTAAACATGGTCTCAAAGATTTCTTCAAATAATAATAAGAAAAATTTAAAAACAATGCAAAATCTAAAATTTTAACATATTCATCAGTTATACATTACTCATGACCCTTTAAAGTATTTGTGAATCCATATGTATTAAACTAGGCATAACTCAAATAAGCTTTAGAAAATAAATGCCTCATAAAAGATATTACACAATTAAAGAATTAAAAGCAAAACTCTAAAAATTTATTTTCCCCACATTTTTCAGCTAATAAAGGCAAATATAAATTAAACGATCAAAATATTTTAAAATACATTAATTACAATAGGATCATTATTTGCATCCACTACATTAATTCCTTCCCAAGTATATAACTAAAATATGTGGCCATCATTTTTTAGTATGTTTTATACTCTATCTCACATTCTTTCTTTTTTCAATCAACAAGTGTGTTTTATACTCCATCTCGCTCCATATTTTTATGAGTGAATGTGTTTTACACTCTATCTCAACTCACCACATGACCCTTTAACATTTTATATATATATATATATATATATATATATATATATATACACTTGGGAAAGATAAATTTTAATAATCTTTAAAAAATTTACCTCAATCATATCCCTCCAAATTATCTTCCACAAACATTTAACAAGATAAATGAAGTTAATCGTTCCACCACATAGTTGTGCTGCTCCTTGTCATTTTCCATCCACATCTGAGTTCTGTTTCATGGATTCAATTTACTTTCACCCAATCAAATGAGTGAAATTTTCTACTACTTTAGGTTCAAACTTGAAACCAATGGATTCCCACATGAAACTTGTTTAGTATTGTTGTCTTATCCTACGGTTTCCATGTCTTCCAGTTTTTAGATCATTAACTTTAAATTAGTTAATATACACTCCTATAGCTCTAGCATTATGTAGTCGATTTTCTGATTCACAGTACTTGTTTTTGTTTCTATAGGCCTTTGGTTGGGCATATGTAATGGGAATTGTCATTTTCACAGTGATTTTTGCTATGTATGTATGTGAGCTCCATTTGTTACCTATAGTGACGGTTTTAAAACCGTCGTTATATATCTATATACTTTATATGCTAAAACCATTATTATAAACTTATCATTAAGCAGTTTCTGCCCTCAAGTTTCAAATGCTGAATTTGGATTATTTTCAGCTTTATATTATGGATTTGGTTTGTGCATCAAGGCTGTAAACTATTCTAATCAAATCCTACTATTATAAGAGCCGCTTTGCTTAAATATAATATACTTTAGTTTATATATTAAGGTTCTTAATTTTGGGCGTACATATATCAAAACTTGATGAATAGTAGATAAATGCATAATTTAGAATGTAGGATAAAGGTATAATGCAGAAGAGATGATGAACGGTCGCATGTGGCTTTAGGGATTATTAGGATTGTTAATTTTGCAAGTAAAATTTAAAATCAATGAAGTAAATTTTAGAAAATAGGATTGCTAATTTTACAGAATAAGTATAAGGGCATAACATTTAAATACTATATTTATCTTAACCATTAAAAAGTAATGTATAACATTAAAATTCGTGTCATGTCTCATTTTTTAATAAGTTATTTTATATTCTCTTTTGTTTTATAAAATTAGTCCATTTTATAAAGGAAAAAAAATCGTTTGATAGAGGAAGTCCTATTGTTGTTCATGATAGTGCAGAATGGCAAGATATCCTTTTAAGTTTAGTATCACAATATCATTATTATGTCACAAATATTAAATTAAACATTAAATATGTTTATAGATAAATATGGCTGAGAAAAATATATTTTTAAAATTTGTAAATTTTATAAATAACACTGTTTTTGTAGGACAGATATAAGCAGCCTATTCAATGCTAAGGATAATGAGTACTAGTTTATGTGACATGCACTATGTGTGTGCAACTAAGAAAAAATTAAATTATTTAAATAAAATCTGAAAAACATGGATAAGAAATGTACTAAAATATAGTAATTTTTAAACTTTATTATAAAACAGACCAACATATGGTGAAAGACTAAGGGGCTATATGTTTACAGCTTAATACATCTGAATAGTTGAAGCAGTCAGTTATTCATTGCATTTGTTTTGAATAAAAATCTACTGAATGGCTGAATCGGTTAGATTTTTGAGTTTAGTGGCTAAGTCTAATTTTCTTAGCTGAAAACTAAGTACAACAGCTGAATGAAGTATTTTATATTTAATAAAAAAAATTTCAACATTAACTATTATATTAAGTAATATTAAATAAATTTATAATAACTTTGACTTTTTTAGAGGGGTAAAGTAATAAAAATCTGTTATTCACATTTTTCATGTATGTCAATTATCAAACAATTTTTTTCACTCAATATTCATAATTACATTTTATTCAGCTCATTTAGATTGTTTTAATATTCAGAACTTGTAATGACCACGAATTTTATTAGATATTGTAATTATGATTATTAAATAATTAGCAATGAATTAAAAAATTTGAACTAACTAATTTTTTTGCATTAGATAATTGAATAAATATACTTGTGTATGTCTATATTTATTTAAAACAATGAAGCAAGATGTTACAATTAATTAAAACAAATGTAATTGAATTATATTTTAAATCCAAATGAGTTGTTAAACTAGGTCAATTAAATTTAACTAGTAGCCCAAATAATTAAATTAAATCTTAGTCCATGTAATTAATTAAACAAGCCCAATGCTTATTTTAATTAAAGGTAGCATAGTTTATTAAATGCTAGCCCAATGTGTTAAATAAATTGAGCCCAAACAATTTAATTGAATGAGCCCAATATAATGTATTTCCAAGTCCAATGTGGAGCCCAAGTGAAGTCAAAACTTTGGTCAATATATATATATATATATAGATGATAGGGTTAAATTATATGATATTTTTATTTCCTAATACTTAGTTTTTATATTTATTGTATGCTTAAATGTTTAATTATTTAGCTTATTTTGGTTTTAATAGGTTTTATAGGATTTTAGTTAATTTATGTTAATTTAGGTAATTTTATAGTATTTTTATATCTCTTTTTATTTATGTGTTTTTATTTATTTTTAGTATTTTAGGTGTTTTAGTTATTATTATGTGTTTTTAGGATTTTTAGTATTTTTATATTATTTTTATTTATTTTATATTTGATTTTGTAGGGAAATAAAAGTCTAATGGCATTTTTGTAATTTCAGCAAAGCTTGAGGGAGAAAACTGTCAAAACAGCAAACATCGGTGGCTATTATGTAATTAACCGAAAAAATCGCGACCGCGCATGGCGCGGGGAAGGAATAGCGTGTGATCAAAACGACGTCGTTTTAAGCTAGGAAAAATCAACAGCAGTCCGCGCAATGCGCGGCTGGGTTCAGTGGCTTTGGGCGCGTGGCGTCGACGCGCCAACGGTAATGAAGGAAATCGGCGGCTGGCGCGTGTGCTGCAGCTTTTTCTCTCTCCTCATGATTGGCTGACGCGTGATTGGCAGATTTTGTTCTTTTTCCTTCTTTATTTTGAATTTCCTACACTGCAATGCAACAAATCAGTAGAATAAAAGTCCAATTTTAATTTGGAAAAGGATGCAATAATTCTTTATTTTATTTTTAATATTTTATTTAGACTTCCAATTAGGGTTAGGAAAATAATTATTTTTATTTTTCTTTTATTTTTTTGTAAATCCTATTGGGGTTTGGAAAGATTAATTCCAACTAGGTTTAGGAGGATTTTGGAGCCTATAAATAGAGGGCTTGATACACAATGTAAAACACAACTTTTTTATTAGAATAAAAATTCTCTCTTCTATTATTTAGTGTTCTCTATTATTATGAGTAGTTAATTTATTTTTCTTGGTTTAAGTGATTGAAGCCATCAAGATTTATACACTGTGAGATTTAATTTATTTTAATTGTTCAATTTATATTTTGAGTATTGAATATTATTCTGTGTTTAATTTTATGATTAATTCGTTTAATTGCTAGGGTGCACACTAGTTTATTATTCGTTGAAATCTACTGCTAAATTAAATATCAAATCCGTAATTGTTTGGTCACTTTAATTTGCGAAGCAACTAAGTTTAATAATTATTTAGCTTATCAAAATATTATTTTATCTTAGAAAAAATATTCATCTAAATTAAATGCAGACGCTTGGATTGTGTTGTTTAGTTCAACGATCTCTCTATTTCTTTATGCTGCTACTAGGTTAAATCTTTAGCGCTTGTCTGAGATTATTTAGTAGTAAGGATTATTTAGATCGCTTGTTTCTGCTTAACTAAAATTAAGGAGAGATAGGAAAATTATTCGAATGGGAGTAATTATTCCACGTTGAATATTTAAAATATGAATTGATTTATTCTTGCATCAGTGATCAGTTGTAAATTATTGATGGTGGATGTTAACTTAAACCAAGGCTTTTTCTTCTTATTTATTTCTTGCATATTTATTTTAGTTAATTTTATTTAAATTATTTATTCAATTAAAAACCCCCCAATTTTAGTTTACAAAAACATAAAATTAAATTAATCATTCTCTGTGGGATCGACTCTTGCTTACACTACTACATTAATATTTTTCAAAAGTAAGATTTTATTTTTGGGTGCTTGCGACATCACACCAAATTTTGGCGCCGTTGCCGTGGAATGATTTAAATTTAATTTTGTGCTTTTGTAAACTGTATTTTAATTTATTAATTTTTGTTAGATTTTATTATTTTAGTTTTTCATAATTTAATTGAGTTGTGCAGGTTAAGGATGGAAGTGAGGCATGATTATGCCAATGAGGTAACTATTTCTTCTCTTGAGCGACAAATTGATACATTAACTTCTCTTGTTTATCAAATGGTTGCAGGTAATGCGCAACCAATGGAAGCTTGTAGGATTAGTGCGGTGGTAGGACATCCAACTAATATGTGCCCCATTCTTCGAGAGGAGTCCTATGAGCAAAGCAATATCGCAAGTGGTTTCCCTGGTCCACCCCAATGGAGATATGATCTCTATTCAAACGCGTATAATTATGGATGGAGGGATCATCCTAATTTTGGCTATGAGAATCCACAAATGAATCCGCCCGCAAATCAGAATTTTTCAAGCTATCAACAATACATGCAGCCATATCCCCAACAACAACAAGGCCAATCATTTAATTCTGATATGTCTTTAGAGGATATGATTAAATTAATTGAAACTAACACTTTGCAATTTCAACAGGAAACGAATGAAAATATACAGAATTTGGAAAAACAAATGGGTCAAATGGCAATTGCACTCAGTCACTTGGAGGAACTAGATTCTGCAGAATTACCTTCTCAAACAGTGAATAATCCAACGGAGCATACAAGTGCACAAGTGTTAAGAAGTGAAGATCCAGAAAAGAAAGTCCCTCCATCACCAAATCAAGAGAAAACAAACAACATCAATGAAGTAGACAGTGTTCATGTAAACGATGATGTTATTTTTTATGAAGACATGCCTAAGGTGGTGGAAGTTGTTGAGGAAACAAACAAGGGAAAGTTAGAGATTGTGATTGCAAACAATTTGGAGTTAGGGGAAGAAGAAGAAATTGAGCTAAAACACGATTTGAAGGAGGCTGAAGCTCCATTAAATTCTTTGCCAGTGATTTTAGATAATTATGTAGCACTTTCCATTCCATTACCTGTTACTCACGAAAATTTTCTATCTTTTATTTTGCACGATCCCATTCCAACTATAAAGACTCTCACCGATCATCTTAAGTACCAATTCGTTGACGAGGGAGTAAAACGTTCATATCACGTGCACGAGAGACTGAATCTACCAATGAAAAATGACGTGATGGATGGGGTACTCAAAATTCAAGAAGTTGGAGTAACGTAGTACTTTGGCCTACTGTCGAGCCAATGACAATAAACGAAGGCGCTGCTTGGGAGGCAACCCAAAGAAATTAGATTTGCATTTCTTTTCCTTTTTCTTTTTATATTTATTTGTGTCTTTTTCTTTGCATTTTACTTTACATTGGGGACAATGTAAATTTTAAGTGTGGGGGAAGGGATTTAGGATTTTTGTTATTTTTAGGAAATATTTTTTTGATAATTTTAGGGAATTTTAAAATTTTGAATTTTGAATTTTGTGGGTAAATTCATTGCAAACCCTCACGAGACAAAACTCGTCCACTTGGGGTAAACCTTGCGGTTTAAAGGCTTGTTACACATGCTAAGTGTAACAGTGTTTTCTACGAAAATAGGGTAGTTTTTTATTTTTTATTTTTTTATTTTTTTTATTTTTAGGATATGTCACTTGAGCAATGAGTTAATTGAATTTTAAATTTTTAGCCAATGATAAAATTTTTGATTTTTATTTAATAACTCTTGGAAAAATGATAAATTTTTGCTTAGTTAGAATTTTTGACTTTTTATTGATTATTACTTTGTTTGAGATTCTTTAAATTTTTATGCACTTATATCCATTTGTTTTAGCTAGTTTTAATGAAGAAAAAGTTTATATGGTTAAATGCTTATAAAAGATATTTTTGAACTCTATATCTTATTTGATCATTATTTGAAGTAAAATATAAGGCAAAATATAATTTAGAAGAGATGATTTAGGTAATTTTTCTAGGATTATTATTGAAAAAGAAAAATCTTGTGGTGGGTTGAGATGGAGCGTAAAATCCACTCACTCATAAACATATGAAAAAGCGAGATGGAGCGTAAAACGCACTCGCTGGTGAGATGGAGCATAAAATGCACTCACCGTGAAACAAACAAAAAAAAGAGAAAGAAAAAAAATGGGATGGAGCATAAAATGCACCCATTAAAAGAAAAAAATGAAAAAAATATATGGGGAAAAAAATTGCATATTAATCCTAGTGTTTATAATTGTTTGAAACCTTTTGATCTTCTGAGTTATATTTGTCTATATAAGCAGAGAGTAATGAGAAAAACAGGTATATTGAGTTTTATTGTATGTTTTTTATAAGGTAATTAATAACCGAAACTTATCTGAATTTTGATTAGTTTGATACATTTGGATACACACACACACACAAAAGGTCTTGAGTAAAGTAGAATTGATAAATATGTTAAAATTCTAGATTTTGCATAATTTTGAAATTTTCTTTGAGTTATCATTTAAAAAATATTTGAGGCTGATGTTGAAATTTATATTGATCTGTTGCTCAAGTAAGTTGTTTGGTTATTAGATTTAATTTTATAGTTTTTATTTTTGTTTTGCCCGAGGACGAGCAAAAAGCTAAGTGTGGGGGTATTTGATAGGGTTAAATTATATGATATTTTTATTCCCTAATACTTAGTTTTTATATTTATTGTATGCTTAAATGTTTAATTATTTAGCTTATTTTGGTTTTAATAGGTTTTATAGGATTTTAGTTAATTTATGTTAATTTAGGTAATTTTATAGTATTTTTATATCTCTTTTTATTTATGTGTTTTTATTTATTTTTAGTATTTTAGGTGTTTTAGTTATTATTATGTGTTTTTAGAATTTTTAGTATTTTTATATTATTTTTATTTATTTTATATTTGATTTTGTAGGGAAATAAAAGTCTAATGACATTTTTGTAATTTCAGCAAAGCTTGAGGGAGAAAACTGTCAAAATAGCAAACATCGGTGGCAATTATGTAATTAACCGAAAAAATCGCGACCGCGCATGGCGCGGGGAAGGAATAGCGTGTGATCAAAACGACGTCGTTTTAAGCTAGGAAAAATCAACAGCAGTCCGCGCAATGCGCGGCTGGGTTCAGTGGCTTTGGGCGCGTGGCGTCGACGCGCCAACGGTAATGAAGGAAATCGGCGGCTGGCGCGTGTGCTGCAGCTTTTTCTCTCTCCTCATGATTGGCTGACGCGTGATTGGCAGATTTTGTTCTTTTTCCTTCTTTATTTTGAATTTCCTACACTGCAATGCAACAAATCAGTAGAATAAAAGTCCAATTTTAATTTGGAAAAGGATGCAATAATTCTTTATTTTATTTTTAATATTTTATTTAGACTTCCAATTAGGGTTAGGAAAATAATTATTTTTATTTTTCTTTTATTTTTTTGTAAATCCTATTGGGGTTTGGAAAGATTAATTCCAACTAGGTTTAGGAGGATTTTGGAGCCTATAAATAGAGGGCTTGATATGTAATATCCCGGATATTTAAATGAATTAGAAATAAAATATCTAATATTTAATAAAGGTTGGAGTTTGATAACCTAGCAGTGGTAGATAAATAGTGGTCCAAATTAAATTTAACGGACTAACTTAGATATGGGGATATCAAATTTTTTCTTTAAGTTAGCAAGTACAGTGATAATTCAATGAACTTGGCTAACAGCAAGTCTAATTAAATTAAGAGAATTAATTAGTGGAGTTATGTAATTATGCGACGTGGTTGCGTGTAAATTAAATATGTATTTATATGAATATATATATGCGTGCATATTTAGTAACATAATTTAATGGTTAATTAAATTGTGATAAATAGATAGATTAATATTAAATTAATCCGAATTGAATTAAAAGGTTTATTGTGGAATTAATTATATTCATTAATCAACAATTATGCAAATTGTTGATAAATTATTTGTGAGGAATAATTATGTAAATTATATAATTATATAAAGTAGTTGAATTAATGAAGAGAGATTAGTAATTGTATATATGTACAATATTTAATTTCATATATATGTATATATATATAAAAGGGATTAAATTAATTGAGTAATTTTAAATAGTAATTGAATATATTAAATGAATATATTCTATAATTAAATAAATCATTGTAAATGATTTATGGGAGTGAGAAATTTAATTATACAATTATTTGTGTAATATTCATTAAATAATTAAATAAATTATTTAAATAAGAAATTGAGTAAATATATTAATATTTCAATGTATTTTCGGGTAAATGGAATTATTTCCATAATTGATGATAAATGAATTATTTAATGTAAATGTATTAAATAATTTAATTTGTGGCCTAAATAATATATATTAAATTATATATTGTATTTATTTTAATTTCATAATTTATTGTGAAATTATTTTCGAGGTAAGGTAATGTGTATAAATAATATATATAGATTATATATATTATTCTTAGCAAACACACTCTAAAGTTTTAATATCAAAATAATTGACAAGTTGTCATTAATTAAATATTCAATTAAATTGAATATAATGAGTGAATTAAATTTTATAAATTAATTAATATGATAATTAATTAATGTAAATAATGTAAAATATTATTAATAATAATATTAGTCCATTTAGTAATTTAATACTTATGGGTTAGAATATTTAATTATTTATTCAATCTAATTATTTATTTAATCATGGATTGAATAATTAATGTGTAAATTATTAAATTAGCCCAACATGGGTCAATTAGTAGCCCAAGTGGAGAATAATATAATTTGACAATTTAGTAGCCCAAACAATTTAATAGAAGCCCAATTGGTATTTTAAATTAAAGCCCAATGATTGGCCCACTTGAAAAATACTTAATTAAACTATTATTTAATAAAAGTAAGCATATGTGACATTCTTTTTGGGACAATTCTATGTATTGCCGGCAAGGAGGGATAAGAAAGAGTAAATTGATGGTTTCTTTATTTTATTTTTAATTAATTAGGTTGCTTGTATGGGTTTTTTTTGTTCATGGACCATCCCTCTTTTCACCAACTTTAGTCCTTAAGCCATTTCTTGTGCAAGTATCCAATATAGGTGCATGATGGTCTAGATTAATAGATACATATGTGTATCTAATATTTTGTAAGAGTATACTTACAATTTTGGAAATTTTTGTAGTCATTTCTTCTTCTTCCACTTTTCAAGTTAGAGAGAGTTGAGAGAAATAGCTTGGGTAAGAAAATATTTGAGAGCATGGAGAAGGTAGAGAAGGAGATCTTGGTGCATATCTTCAAGTTGCACAACCCATTTTGGAAGAAAAATGAAGATAGCCATTAGAATGAGGTAATGGTTATTTTAAATCTACCTTTGTTTTAAATTAATTAAACCATCATGTTGGTATAAATATGCTAATATAGTTAGTCATGTGTATTAGTAATATTTATGTCATGCTTGAGTTTAATATGCTTGGTTTGTATTTTGGTATATTTTATATGCTAAAATATGTATTTAATAGTGTGTAAATAAGTTTTGGAATTTATGTCCAAAAATATTTTTATAAAACTTAGATTTAATGTTATAATATTATAGAACATTAAATCATGAGAAAAACAAAGTTTGAATCACTCAAAATGGAGTTATACACAAAAAGTTATGATTGGTGGTAGTTTATGTGATGTAAAAATTTTTATAAAATTTTTTTATATTAAATCATGAAAAATTAAAATTTTCATGTTATAAATTGATATTAAGTTATTGGTAATTTTTTTGGATTTTTAAAGCCTACTTGAATGTATAATTTTTATTAAAGTGGTGTATTAAAGTTACTATTCACAATCTGCTTGGAAGAAGAAAAAGATCACTGGCCGCGCAATGCGCGAGTTACTGTTTACTCGCCAGACCGCGGTACAATACGACGTCGTTTTGGGCGAATGAAAATTCCTTCCGCGCGTTATGCGCGGAAGCCAGTTTCGGTGACGTTAAAACGGCACCGTTTTGGGAATAAGGTTTGTCGGCGCGCGCAATGCGCGGAAACAGATTTTTTCCGGAAATTACGATACTGCCCCTCCGGTCTTTTTCTGCGTAATTACGAAATTGCCCCCGAGTCAGTTTTCGGCTTATTTACAGAAATGCCATTCTGGATAATTTAAATTAATTTAAATGTTTAAAAATTAATTTAAAATTATAACAAAAATAATAATAATACAAAAATGATATTTAGGTATTTAATATTATATTTTTCAAATATAATAAGTATTTAGGATTAATATTTAAATATTATAAATATTAATCTAGTTAGTTTAATATTATATTTTTCAAATATAATAAGTATTTAGGATTAATATTTAAATGTTGTAAATATTAATCTAGTTAGTTTAATATTATATTTTTTTAAATATAATAAGTATTTTGGATTAATATTTAAATGTTGTAAATATTAATCTAGTTAATATTATATCTTCTGAATTTACGATTAAACTAATTATTATTTAATTAATATTAAATAATAAACAAGGATGATAAATTAATTAATTATTATTTAATTACTATTAAATAATAATTAAAGACAACTAAGATTGATTATTTAATTATTTATTATTTGATTAACTTTAAATAATAAATAAATTTAGTTAGTTATTATTTATTATTAAATAATAACTAATGATATTTGAGTATTTACTATATAATTTTATTATTTATTATTTAATTAACTTTAAATAATAAATGAATCTAGTTAATTAGTTATTATTTATTATTAAATAATAACTAAAGATATTTGATTATTTTTAATATAATATAATTATTTATTATTTGATTAATTTTAAATAATAAATAAATCTTGTAAGTTATTATTTATTATTAAATAATAACTAAAGGTAGTTAATTACTTACTATTTAATTAATGATAAATAGTAATTAAATGAAATTAGATTTAATGGAATAAAGAAAATGTCTTTTAACTCTTTTGTTTAAACAATTATAATAAATTGTTTAATAGTTTAATAAGTGTGCAACACTTAAAGAAAAATATTTTCTAACTTATTAAATTATTAACCTAATATGATTGAGGGTCTATAAGGTTAATAATATTGTTTTGACTGATGTAAATTATGTGTTAGTACTTATGTGATAGATAAGTTCCTTAATAAGCGTATAGTTGTGCAAATACGCCGTATTAATTATTAGACCAACTTTATTGATGTTAGGTCTTTCCAAGCCAGTTAGTTAAAGCTAGACATTTATTGTAGCTGAGCAGACAGGCAAGTTTCCTAAACCCTACTCAATTTATATTCGAGCAGGATATATTATTTTATTGTTCAAGTTCCTAACTCAAACTCAAGTTATTATGTTTCAAGCATGCTATGGTTTAATTCTGTATAATTATTCCACATCTTTAAATTGTTGATTCGCACATAGTGCTTGTTGCATGTGTTCATCAGGTATGAAAGGCTGATCACCTTCATTACCATAAGGTTCAGTTAAAATTGTTCATGGTCATTATTGACACTCAACATTACTTGATTCAGTCATTCAATTATTGAAATTATGATTCGTACTCTTTCACAATTATTATATTGTTGAAAATCCGAAAGCTTGTTCTTTATTTCAATCATGATATATCGTTATCGTATTTAAACTTGCTGAGCAAAGTCGTTGCTCACTCTTGCTATATCATGATAACAAATTTCAGAATAATACGAATGTCCGAGGAGAGACGGAGACAGAAGCAAAAGACAAGAGTATAGTGTTATGCATTATAACTAAATTGTTATATGACGTAAGTAATTTTGTAAACCTTTTTATGAATCTAAAGGTATATATGTAAGTTAAGGTTAGAAACCTTGGGAAATGTTGTAGAATAAACAATTTATGTTTATATATTCCGCATTAGTTATAGAACATGTATGAAGATGATGTATAGTGATGAACCAGGTCCAGGGTTAAAGGAACCCGGATTTGGGGTCGTCACAGGTTGGTATCAGAGCTGATAGGTTATAGTTCTTAGGTAGCAGTACCTTAGGCTATAATCATGGAAAGATAATGAAGACAATGAAAGGATAAACTCAGATAGAGTTTAGAAATGAACATATACAGTTCATAAATGAGGAAGTAAATCTATATAGATACATAGATATATGAAAAGATTCAAAGAAGGATCTTCAATGAGTGTAATCCAAATAAATGGAATAAGAATCAGGGAACACTTGATTCAAGGATTTAAAAAGAGAAGGATCGTACAGTAAAATGATCAGAGATGAATGATAAGGTGATAGAATTAAACGATCCTAGAATAAAGGAGAAATAGTACAGTGAAATCAATTTTGATATAAGATCCCGATGATCATAGTAAAAAGCATGAAATGACAAATGGTCTATTAAATGATTAAAGAGGTGGTGTTGATAGCATGGTGCTATAACAATGAAGATACTGAAATAGTAACAAGTGGATTCTTGAAGTGTTGAGTGTGATAAGGTATGAATTGACAAAAATTCATATCAAGTTAAGAGAAGTAGAGGTTTGTAGGTTTTTATTTGAGGACTCATATTAGTGGCTGAGTTGTACAATTCCTTGTATGGGCGGGGAATTAGTGCTTGGTTTTAGAACCGCTTAGTTTTCTATATTGATACAGTGGTTTAGTTGAACAGTCCTTTGTATGGGCAGGGGATTTGTTCTTGGTTTAACGACCGCTTAACTTCCTATATTAATTAGTGGCTGAGTTGACCAATTTCTTGTATGGGCAGGAGATTGTGTTTGGTTTGACGACCACTTGGCTTCCTATAATGATAATCAACTGAAACCTGGAGTCGCGCTATTCACTATATGTATGATGAGAAGGTGATTCTTTTCTCATGTGTATAACGGATAGGTAGAGGATGTTAAGATAAGTTCGTGTTCTGAGAACTGACGCGCATAGTAAGTTCGTGACTCATAGTCATGTGGTGGAGCCCCTCAGCGAATGGGCGACTTTGGCCTGACTAGGACAAGTTCCTCAAACCATATGATTGTGGTAAGTTGCTGAGCCCAAATATGTGGTAAGTTTGATGAACAGTAAGTATGGATAGAGTTAAGTAGTCAGGTTAAGGCTATAATAGATATAGTTATTAAGCTGGAAAAGAATGTGGAGGAAAAATTTGAGGTGTTTTGAGGTTTTAGGATATTCCAAATCTTCTAGCTATGCTAGACTTTGAAATTCTTAAAAATCGTGCCAAATTCGCACTTTTGTGCTTTTGAAAAGACAAATGTATTTTTGAAATCATTAATGCATTTAGTGCAGAGATGATAACCGATGGAGTCATCAATGCAGAGTAACCTAGTGTTGGATGTATTTTTAAGCCCACTATGGTATGATGTAATATGACAAAGTCAAAATGATTTTTAGTATTTTGAAACGTTTAAAGAAGAGTCTATGCTAATTGTTTCGGCAAGACAAATTGATTTGAAAATATCAAAATGTATTTATAAAATCATCACACGCCATTAAAGCCATGGTGCAGAGATGAAAAAGACGGAATCCTCAACGCACTGTTGCAACGGTGCGGTATCATGAAGTCCTATAAATGAATTTTTGTTATTTTAACTAATCTAAAATGATTTTTGAGTCGTAATATACGAACAGTTCAATGATGTGAGTCTATGTCATTTATTTTGACTGGACACTTTTTGGTCAGAAATGACTCGAGTTTTATTTTCCAATCCAACTTATGCTGGAGCGGAATTTTGTAGTAAGTCTGAGGTGAACAACTCCATAATGGGGGATATGTCAGAGCCATGAATAAAGAACCCGCGAGGGGGCGCCCAACAGTGGTGGCATGCTGATATGGGTTGGTAAATCCAAAGAGTTCGACCCCGTAAGAAGTCGTTGTGCACAACGCAGAAGTACGATAGGCTGATCACCTAGCGTACACCTATGGAATGTTTTCAGTCTTTGTGATTGATAAACACTCTGTTTATAAGTATTTACAGGGATAAATACTATTTATTCGGAATTCAGTTAATTCCATGTTCACAGTCTTGATGACTCCTCAGCATATTATGAAAGTTTTAATGAATATTTTGATTTTCAATTTATTCTTCTGTAAGATATTGATTTTCAATTTATTCTTCTGCAAGATATTCCATTGTTCTGGAATTATGAGTTTAGAAGTATGAACTTCCGAGAAAAGGGTGGTCATAGACTTTGATGAGTAAAGAGTTATACTCAGAGATGAAAATTGGTAGAAATGTGTATGAGATAATTTCGGGGACGAAATTTTTAGAAGAAGGGGTGAATGTAATATCCCGGATATTTAAATGAATTAGAAATAAAATATCTAATATTTAATAAAGGTTGGAGTTTGATAACCTAGCAGTGGTAGATAAATAGTGGTCCAAATTAAATTTAACGGACTAACTTAGATATGGGGATATCAAATTTTTTCTTTAAGTTAGCAAGTACAGTGATAATTCAATGAACTTGGCTAACAGCAAGTCTAATTAAATTAAGAGAATTAATTAGTGGAGTTATGTAATTATGCGACGTGGTTGCGTGTAAATTAAATATGTATTTATATGAATATATATATGCGTGCATATTTAGTAACATAATTTAATGGTTAATTAAATTGTGATAAATAGATAGATTAATATTAAATTAATCCGAATTGAATTAAAAGGTTTATTGTGGAATTAATTATATTCATTAATCAACAATTATGCAAATTGTTGATAAATTATTTGTGAGGAATAATTATGTAAATTATATAATTATAAATTATATAAAGTAGTTGAATTAATGAAGAGAGATTAGTAATTGTATATATGTACAATATTTAATTTCATATATATGTATATATATATAAAAGGGATTAAATTAATTGAGTAATTTTAAATAGTAATTGAATATATTAAATGAATATATTCTATAATTAAATAAATCATTGTAAATGATTTATGGGAGTGAGAAATTTAATTATACAATTATTTGTGTAATATTCATTAAATAATTAAATAAATTATTTAAATAAGAAATTGAGTAAATATATTAATATTTCAATGTATTTTCGGGTAAATGGAATTATTTCCATAATTGATGATAAATGAATTATTTAATGTAAATGTATTAAATAATTTAATTTGTGGCCTAAATAATATATATTAAATTATATATTGTATTTATTTTAATTTCATAATTTATTGTGAAATTATTTTCGAGGTAAGGTAATGTGTATAAATAATATATATAGATTATATATATTATTCTTAGCAAACACACTCTAAAGTTTTAATATCAAAATAATTGACAAGTTGTCATTAATTAAATATTCAATTAAATTGAATATAATGAGTGAATTAAATTTTATAAATTAATTAATATGATAATTAATTAATGTAAATAATGTAAAATATTATTAATAATAATATTAGTCCATTTAGTAATTTAATACTTATGGGTTAGAATATTTAATTATTTATTCAATCTAATTATTTATTTAATCATGGATTGAATAATTAATGTGTAAATTATTAAATTAGCCCAACATGGGTCAATTAGTAGCCCAAGTGGAGAATAATATAATTTGACAATTTAGTAGCCCAAACAATTTAATAGAAGCCCAATTGGTATTTTAAATTAAAGCCCAATGATTGGCCCACTTGAAAAATACTTAATTAAACTATTATTTAATAAAAGTAAGCATATGTGACATTCTTTTTGGGACAATTCTATGTATTGCCGGCAAGGAGGGATAAGAAAGAGTAAATTGATGGTTTCTTTATTTTATTTTTAATTAATTAGGTTGCTTGTATGGGTTTTTTTTGTTCATGGACCATCCCTCTTTTCACCAACTTTAGTCCTTAAGCCATTTCTTGTGCAAGTATCCAATATAGGTGCATGATGGTCTAGATTAATAGATACATATGTGTATCTAATATTTTGTAAGAGTATACTTACAATTTTGGAAATTTTTGTAGTCATTTCTTCTTCTTCCACTTTTCAAGTTAGAGAGAGTTGAGAGAAATAGCTTGGGTAAGAAAATATTTGAGAGCATGGAGAAGGTAGAGAAGGAGATCTTGGTGCATATCTTCAAGTTGCACAACCCATTTTGGAAGAAAAATGAAGATAGCCATTAGAATGAGGTAATGGTTATTTTAAATCTACCTTTGTTTTAAATTAATTAAACCATCATGTTGGTATAAATATGCTAATATAGTTAGTCATGTGTATTAGTAATATTTATGTCATGCTTGAGTTTAATATGCTTGGTTTGTATTTTGGTATATTTTATATGCTAAAATATGTATTTAATAGTGTGTAAATAAGTTTTGGAATTTATGTCCAAAAATATTTTTATAAAACTTAGATTTAATGTTATAATATTATAGAACATTAAATCATGAGAAAAACAAAGTTTGAATCACTCAAAATGGAGTTATACACAAAAAGTTATGATTGGTGGTAGTTTATGTGATGTAAAAATTTTTATAAAAATTTTTTATATTAAATCATGAAAAATTAAAATTTTCATGTTATAAATTGATATTAAGTTATTGGTAATTTTTTTGGATTTTTAAAGCCTACTTGAATGTATAATTTTTATTAAAGTGGTGTATTAAAGTTACTATTCACAATCTGCTTGGAAGAAGAAAAAGATCACTGGCCGCGCAATGCGCGAGTTACTGTTTACTCGCCAGACCGCGGTACAATACGACGTCGTTTTGGGCGAATGAAAATTCCTTCCGCGCGTTATGCGCGGAAGCCAGTTTCGGTGACGTTAAAACGGCACCGTTTTGGGAATAAGGTTTGTCGGCGCGCGCAATGCGCGGAAACAGATTTTTTCCGGAAATTACGATACTGCCCCTCCGGTCTTTTTCTGCGTAATTACGAAATTGCCCCCGAGTCAGTTTTCGGCTTATTTACAGAAATGCCATTCTGGATAATTTAAATTAATTTAAATGTTTAAAAATTAATTTAAAATTATAACAAAAATAATAATAATACAAAAATGATATTTAGGTATTTAATATTATATTTTTCAAATATAATAAGTATTTAGGATTAATATTTAAATATTATAAATATTAATCTAGTTAGTTTAATATTATATTTTTCAAATATAATAAGTATTTAGGATTAATATTTAAATGTTGTAAATATTAATCTAGTTAGTTTAATATTATATTTTTTTAAATATAATAAGTATTTTGGATTAATATTTAAATGTTGTAAATATTAATCTAGTTAATATTATATCTTCTGAATTTACGATTAAACTAATTATTATTTAATTAATATTAAATAATAAACAAGGATGATAAATTAATTAATTATTATTTAATTACTATTAAATAATAATTAAAGACAACTAAGATTGATTATTTAATTATTTATTATTTGATTAACTTTAAATAATAAATAAATTTAGTTAGTTATTATTTATTATTAAATAATAACTAATGATATTTGAGTATTTACTATATAATTTTATTATTTATTATTTAAAGTTAATTAAATAATAAATGAATCTAGTTAATTAGTTATTATTTATTATTAAATAATAACTAAAGATATTTGATTATTTTTAATATAATATAATTATTTATTATTTGATTAATTTTAAATAATAAATAAATCTTGTAAGTTATTATTTATTATTAAATAATAACTAAAGGTAGTTAATTACTTACTATTTAATTAATGATAAATAGTAATTAAATGAAATTAGATTTAATGGAATAAAGAAAATGTCTTTTAACTCTTTTGTTTAAACAATTATAATAAATTGTTTAATAGTTTAATAAGTGTGCAACACTTAAAGAAAAATATTTTCTAACTTATTAAATTATTAACCTAATATGATTGAGGGTCTATAAGGTTAATAATATTGTTTTGACTGATGTAAATTATGTGTTAGTACTTATGTGATAGATAAGTTCCTTAATAAGCGTATAGTTGTGCAAATACGCCGTATTAATTATTAGACCAACTTTATTGATGTTAGGTCTTTCCAAGCCAGTTAGTTAAAGCTAGACATTTATTGTAGCTGAGCAGACAGGCAAGTTTCCTAAACCCTACTCAATTTATATTCGAGCAGGATATATTATTTTATTGTTCAAGTTCCTAACTCAAACTCAAGTTATTATGTTTCAAGCATGCTATGGTTTAATTCTGTATAATTATTCCACATCTTTAAATTGTTGATTCGCACATAGTGCTTGTTGCATGTGTTCATCAGGTATGAAAGGCTGATCACCTTCATTACCATAAGGTTCAGTTAAAATTGTTCATGGTCATTATTGACACTCAACATTACTTGATTCAGTCATTCAATTATTGAAATTATGATTCGTACTCTTTCACAATTATTATATTGTTGAAAATCCGAAAGCTTGTTCTTTATTTCAATCATGATATATCGTTATCGTATTTAAACTTGCTGAGCAAAGTCGTTGCTCACTCTTGCTATATCATGATAACAAATTTCAGAATAATACGAATGTCCGAGGAGAGACGGAGACAGAAGCAAAAGACAAGAGTATAGTGTTATGCATTATAACTAAATTGTTATATGACGTAAGTAATTTTGTAAACCTTTTTATGAATCTAAAGGTATATATGTAAGTTAAGGTTAGAAACCTTGGGAAATGTTGTAGAATAAACAATTTATGTTTATATATTCCGCATTAGTTATAGAACATGTATGAAGATGATGTATAGTGATGAACCAGGTCCAGGGTTAAAGGAACCCGGATTTGGGGTCGTCACATGATACACAATGTAAAACACAACTTTTTTATTAGAATAAAAATTCTCTCTTCTATTATTTAGTGTTCTCTATTATTATGAGTAGTTAATTTATTTTTCTTGGTTTAAGTGATTGAAGCCATCAAGATTTATACACTGTGAGATTTAATTTATTTTAATTGTTCAATTTATATTTTGAGTATTGAATATTATTCTGTGTTTAATTTTATGATTAATTCGTTTAATTGCTAGGGTGCACACTAGTTTATTATTCGTTGAAATCTACTGCTAAATTAAATATCAAATCCGTAATTGTTTGGTCACTTTAATTTGCGAAGCAACTAAGTTTAATAATTATTTAGCTTATCAAAATATTATTTTATCTTAGAAAAAATATTCATCTAAATTAAATGCAGACGCTTGGATTGTGTTGTTTAGTTCAACGATCTCTCTATTTCTTTATGCTGCTACTAGGTTAAATCTTTAGCGCTTGTCTGAGATTATTTAGTAGTAAGGATTATTTAGATCGCTTGTTTCTGCTTAACTAAAATTAAGGAGAGATAGAAAAATTATTCGAATGGGAGTAATTATTCCACGTTGAATATTTAAAATATGAATTGATTTATTCTTGCATCAGTGATCAGTTGTAAATTCTTGATGGTGGATGTTAACTTAAACCAAGACTTTTTCTTCTTATTTATTTCTTGCATATTTATTTTAGTTAATTTTATTTAAATTATTTATTCAATTAAAAAGCCCCCAATTTTAGTTTACAAAAACATAAAATTAAATTAATCATTCTCTGTGGGATCGACTCTTGCTTACACTACTACATTAATATTTTTCAAAAGTAAGATTTTATTTTTGGGTGCTTGCGACATCACACCAATAGATGCATGATTTAACATTAAAATTTAAAGCAAAATTTGGCCATAAATAGGCCAAATGGCCGGTCAAAGGGGGGCCCACTTGGGTGGTGTGTTGCTTCAATATTGCTTCTAATGTACACAATGACATAGTTGCTCACCAACCCTAATCATTCCACTTGTCCATAATATTGTCAATCAAGTAAATAGTAATCATAATTAGCACTAAATTCACCAACACTAGTGGATTAGGAGAATTGATGATGGATTAGTGATGTCCTATAAATAGAGTAATCCACATACTTGATATGTTTGTTAGTTCATTTGCATTTCCTAGAGAGAAAGAAAGAAACACTTGTGAGCTTAAGGAAATAGCTAGAGGTTGAGTTTGGCGGATGATACAAAGTTTCACCACATACTTTGGTAGGAGAAGAAGAAGAGCATCCAAGACCATAAGGTTTAAAAGTGCTCTAAACTTCCTATATCTCATTTTTGTAGTCTAAATATGATTTGAACGGTTAAAATATATTTTTAACAGATCAAAAGTTGTTTTAATGGTCTAGAAGTATTTAACTATGTAATATATGTATATTCATAGTTTGATGTGTTTATATCATGATTTGATATGTGTATTTTGCTTTAAAATGGTAACAATGTTCATATCGAACTTTATCGGTAAAACCCTAACTAAGCATGTGATAATTAATGTTGTAATTTGAAATGTACTAGTTGGAAAATGAATTTCTATGACTAGAAAGTTATATATATGAGTGTTAGTTCCCAGAGGCACACAAGTGATCTAGAAGAAGGGGGGGGGGGGGTTAAATAGATCTCTTAAAAACTTTTTCTTTAAGTTCAAAGGTTTATCACAAATTAATAAATTTAATTGAGATTTGTTTACACAGCAGAATATTAGTTTGAAAAACTCCCCTTTAAAGATTTGTAAAGCAGCTCCATTGAGTTAAGACTATATTGAAGAAAATCACTTGTTAAGTAAATCAATTAACAGTCATATGTATATATGTATATATATATAAGACATAATGTAAATGGCTGAAAGTAAATGATATCAGAGAGTTTAAAGTGGTTCGGAGACTGAATAACTCCTACTCCACTCTTCTACTACAACGAGTAGGAAATTCACTAAGGATGGTTCATACAGAACCCTTCAAACTCATTAGCCTGGAAACTCTGATTCACTAAGAACCCTTCAAACCCAGCAGGTTTGACTAATTTAGTCACTTAGACAAGGACATTACTGCCCTCTTCAAGTCCAACAAACTTGGCCCCATGCTTGTTGATAGATGTTGGAGTTGTTACTGAGTTTGTACTTTAAGTCCCATTGTCTTTAAACACTCAGTAGCAGGGTGTGATCATTCCTGGAATAATATTGGGTTCGACAATGATGCTTGACTTCTTTATATGATCAATATCTTCTTGTGATCACCCATTGTGCTGCTAGGCTTTTACACTTCAGCTCCTGTGGTACTTGATAACTTTTCGAGACGAACTCCTGAGATGACTGTGAAACTTCTTCCTTTTGGTACTCAGTTGTTCCTTCTTATCATAGACAGTTTTAACGCTTCTCGAGATGGGCTTCTGAGATGACTGTGATGCTCCTTCCTTTTGGTACTCAGTTGTTACCATGTATGTATCAAGTTGGCGTTTAAGCTTCTCTCTACCATGTGCCTAGCAGCTCTGAACACTTTTCTTGTAATAGAGTCATTTATCTCTATATCTCACTCAATTTAGTGTTTGTGTTCTGATGGATCATAGAGTCCGTCAGCATATTCATTTTATGTTTCACTCTACGATCAGTTGTTGTTTACCATCATCTCACTTGTATTCACAACCACTACCTCTTCTGTGAGTTATTTTAGCCTTTATATCTATGGACATATTTTACCGTTGAAAGAAATCCCGTTGGCTTCATTTGACTTTAATATCTTTAATATCTTCGATGTTGACTTTCTTGCTGCTTGTGTCAGTGCTTTTCCCTTTTCTGACATGTTCTGATATATTAACCTGTAGTTCAGCTTTCTCTGAATTTATAGTCGTTGCACTCCCAGAGTTGTTCAGCAAGGATTATAATTTCCTTTGTTAATTAATCTTCCTATTCATCAATAAATACCTTCTTTGACTTTTAGAACCAACTGTTCTGATGCATTCAGAGATGTCCCATTGGTCTGACTTTATTCACCATTTTCCTGAGCAGTGGGTCCTGACTTAGTTGTTTAGGCACAAAGTATTCTGTGACTCTGACATGCATTTTAATTCTCAAGAGCACTTACTCTTTCTTGAATCTGGGCGGGGAGTATTCTCTTTTCTCTCACACTATATTGCAGTTATGATTCTTTGTTGTTTATTGATATCGTAGAGTGACTGTCTGCTCATATGGACTCTACGAATTCATCTCCACTCGTTATCTGAAGTATGTCGGGTAAATGATTGAGATGGAGCGAACTTCTCTTTTACTCTGCGATCTTGCTTTTGTGATTAGATCGTAGAGTTTGTCTGCAGTGCTTTGCTTTATGATTTCGTTCTACGATCTTGTCCCTTTGTTCAAATCGTAGAATTTGTGAACTGCCGTGCTTCTTAGTGAAATCGTTGAGTTGTTGTCTTTGTTGGCACATTGTTTAATTCTACTCAACGATTGTTCCATGTGTGGAGCACTTTTCTGTAATGTCTTGTCATCCTGTATTACTTCACGATTTCTATTATTTGCTCAAATCGTATAGATCTCGTATGCTTGCTCTTTACGTTTACTTTACGATCTTGCTAGAACGTGTATATCGTAGAGTACATTTCTTCTCTGGTTCAGCGTTAACTGCAGGTTTGCTTAGATGCCCGTTCAACGATCGTAGAGTTCAGCTCTACGATTTGTATTTGATCAGTTCTTTAATTTTGCTTGTAAATTCAGTAGACCTCTTGCACATCTGACTCTCTTTGATGATCGTAGAGTTATCCTGGTAAGGAGTCGTAGAGTTCACTCTACGATCTATACATAAACGTTGAGTCTTCTTTGTAAGGAATCGTAGTGTCCGTTCTACGATCGTATAGACTGATCAGATCAAACATAAGATCAACCTAACAAATTTGATCTTTTCTAACTAAGTCCTTTCTTATATTGTTACATCATTTATTGAAAGGACTTTACAGACTCTGACATACATAAAATACAACAAAGATTCATTCTTATGCTACTCTGCTTATATCATACAACTTTTATGCAGAATGACTCTTACAGAAAGATCAACATAACATTTCTGATCTTTAAAATCTAAGTCCTTTGTACACAGATATCTTTTAAAAGGACTTTACAACATTTGAATCTCCAACTTTCATTTTCTTTTATGAGACAAGATAGTTTTCAGCAAGATCATATTTATGTTAAACAAGTGTGTAGATTTACAGTATTTAGACATAGGTAACATATACCATACATACATGATCATGTAGACACATAATTTGATTAACATATAATTACTTTGTCAATTAAGCACATAAGCACTTTCAGAGTATCTAAGCACATAATCAATTAAGCACTTTCAGAGTATCTAAGCACATAATCAATTAAGCACATAAACACATTAACACATATGCACATTGTCAGAAACACATTGACAATCAACCATGTAAGCACATTTACCACAATCATCTTTGCACAACAATCATCATCATCAAATCAAAACAACCTCCAACAATGAGTTTTAAAGAAAACTCAACTTGAATCTTTCAAAAATATGTAAAAACAAAGAAGTTATGGCTTTTACCGCAAAGTAGGTCATTTTGAAACCTTAAGTGGTTCAATCTTTAATTTGGTGTGCAAGCGTTTTCGAAAAAAAAAGTGATCGAACCATGAGATGTTATAAAACAAGAAGTTAGGAACACATCAACACTGATTTTGTGTCATTTGGATGTGTAGATTTCATTTAGTACAAGTTTTAATCAAAATAACTCAAGTTAGAATTTACCAAATTCTGGACACGAAATGCCTAAGCGCCAACGGCGCTACCTCAGTTCAAAACTAAGCGTCGACAGTGCTGGAATCAGTTCATTCCGAGCACCGGCAGCGCTGTGCCGGATTCCCAGTTTGTCGGGTCGGGTCGGTTTTGGCCAGGTCGGGTCGATCTGGGTTAGAAAATGAAAAATGTTCCAAAAAATATTTTATTATTTTTGGATTCAATAAGAGTAGTTTTAAAATTAAGGATAGTGAAATTAATAAGTAAAAGAGGATAAATATTATTAAAGATTTAATAATATAAATTAAGTTAATAAAATATTATTAAATAAACAATAATATTAAAAAATTATTAAAAAATTA